>BLSH010016834.1:489894-506301 GCA_018402905.1 Glandirana rugosa | reverse complement strand
GGGGGGGGGGGGGGGGGACACCCTATGCAAATTTTTTCAGTGATTGTTTGGTATATTGCCGGGAGCCGGCAATATACATTGCAGCCACAATAATAAATTACAATTTTTCCTTTGGAAATGTAATTTTGCTCTGGCTATGTTCTACACGTCACAATGATGCACCCTTTTACAGGTAGACTAAGGAGACCCCCCAGGCACAGTATTTAAAGGCATTTTTCTTTTTTTTTTCACTTTAAGCAGTATTAAAATCGCTGTTAATTTAAAAATTACGTTTTTTGCTAACTTTTTTTTCATTGATACATGTTCCTTAGGGCAGGACCCAGACCCCTATAACCATTGTATGCCCAATTACTTGCCTATAAGCCTTGAAAATGGGCACATTTGATTATTGACGTTCAGGTCCCATTGACTTCAATGGGGTTTGTTGTTCGGGTCCGACCTTTCGGGATGTTTACGAAAGTTCTGGTGCGCACCGAACAGGGGTCTGTTCTGCCCATCCCTAATGAGAAATGACACTCTAGCCTTGTATCATGCAAAACATGCATAGTGTATTTGGATCTCTGCATGGCCTGTACACCAAGGTTGCCTTCTCTGAAAATGTTCCTAATGCGGCTCAATGCTCCTTGGTCTGGAGGGCATTACGCAAGATTCTGAGTAGTTTTATGGTATTTTTAACATAGCTTGTGTAATGACACAGAAAAAGGAACAGCTTCCTGTGTTATTTGTTTATTAGGAGTTGACGCCAAAGAAACCCTTTCCTAGTGCACTACATGTTGTAGGAAATCATTTAAAAAGCACTCCCATTATTTCCAGTAGGAGCGTTAGAATTCTCTAAAGTGCATGTAAGGACCAAGAGAATCATATTCATTACATTTGTGCAATACATGCACAGGTCCTCATGTTTACCCCTTTAAGAGAAATGCCTGTTGATCTGCCAGAAGAATTTAAGGTCAAATTTAACAAAAACATATTCAGTACATCTCTACAATGCATGCACATTTCCTCATGTTGTATTCCTTAAAGGCTTAATGCACACTGGCGGCAGAGGGGAAGTAAAAACAGGCAATCGGTCCGTGTTTTTCCTTCCCGATTGTCCACATCCAACTTTATATAGCTGACAGAGGGGTGAGTTCACATTGCAATGTTTGGTGAGCAAAAGTTTTCAATCAGCATGTTGAGTTTAACAGGTTTCACCACCTGCAAAACTCGCCACTTGATGTCAAAGGGACTACAATACAACCACGTTCCAAATGCAGATATGGAGGTTTTGACACTGTAGTTCAATGTAAAATCTCCAGTGGGATACAAAAAACATCACTATGGGGATCAAAAAACTTAAAACGCATTCAGAAAGGAGCAGTATTGCTTCCTGAACACCTGTAAACCAGCTGTCAATGGTGGTCTGAAAAGCGACCTAACACGCTGTTTTTTGAGGGCAGTAATGTCTGAACTCACATGAAAATGGTCTTAGAGAAATACCAGTTGATCTGCCAGAAATCCAGTGTACTCATAACTTACTAGGTAGTCTGATGATGAGTAAAACAGTGTTTTCAGCCCTGCCTGCTGGACTAAAGAACTCCAATCCCCTCCTTCCTCTCTTCTTCTCAACATGAATACATTAATTTCTTTCCCAGCAAAACAAAGCCGCTGCCTTGATTTCCAAGAGCCAACCGGCTCATTTTTTGCAGCGAAAGGGCTCTTGGGAGATGTAGTTCTAGGGCTGGCCTATATCAATAGTAACCCATTTAGGTGGAGGGTAAATGTAGGTAACTCCTAGATGTACCCCTAAACAAAACACAACAAAGAGTTTTTGACGATGACAAGGTATATAGCTTGTGGGAAAAATCCAGGGGTCCATGGTTACAAATGTTCCTGCTCAGAGGCGGACTGACCATAAGGGCACTCCGGCACTGCCCGAGGGCCCTTGGCCAGTAGGGGGCCCCATGAGAGGCTCCTGGTACTTCAATCCCAAGGAATCTGTGCTGATCCTGGAGCCCAGTGCCGGATCATGTTCCAGCACTGAGCTCCAGTACCTGGCCTGACAGGGGCACGCTAGAGTGGGCACTCAGGACACCTTTCCCACATCTGTAGGGGCAGACGTATGTAATGTGGGCGCAGTGCAATAAGTAGGTGGTGTTTTGTTTGGCTTGAGTGTGGACAGGGACACAGGAGGGCCCCATGATCTTCTATTGCCCGGGGGCCCCATGGGTTGTTAGTCCACCCCTGTTCCTGCTAGATATGATAATTTAAAATCTGTTTGACTTTTAAGGCTATCTAATCACTGTAGAGCCTAAAGAATTGGGAGACAGTGAGCTTTTTTAGCATAAGCTTAGGCTGTATGTTGTGAATAGACAATAAAGAGCAGCACAAATATGATCTAGGCAGTTTATGCAAGTTACAGCATAGAATTAAAATGAGTCAGTAAAGGTAGTGGAAAGTAGAGTCAAATGTTGTTATCATATAGTTAATATGCAATATTTCAGGTTAAAGCTGGCCATACACTGATTTGATAAGTATGTAGTTTGCCCTGCTCGATAAAAGGTGATTGTTTAATCAGCTTTTGTCAAAGGGACATGTTAGAAAACTACTCTCGATCAGCGACTGATCAGACAGCCGCGGGTGCAGTGGATGAAGTGGGTGGTGGATGCAGTGGGTGTTGGGTGCAGCTATTCCTCCTTCTAATTTGTTTATGTCAATAGAAGAATCCATTTTTTATCAGCCCGCTGGCTAAATGAAAAAAAAAATAACAGTGTTTGGCCAGCTTTGCTGGACTAAATAGATACTTTAAAAATGTATTTTTATTAGTCCTAAATAGTGGTGCACCAAATGGAAATTTTGGTGCCGAAACCAAAACCGAAAATGCAGGATGCACTTAGCCGAAAACTGAAACCGAAAATTACAGTTTTTAAAAAATATTTATATTTTTATATAAAATTGTATTATATTCCACTTTTAATTAATGTCATCAATTTAAATTAATATGAATTTATTGTTGTCATTATTAGCACCTTTTAGTGCAAGAAAAGCTTAAAAAAAATGCAGTCTGCAGTCTCTGACTATCTCTTGTATCATGTCTGCAATCTCTTACTTAAACTTAAACACACTGCTAATAGTATTAGCAAAATTTCCATTCGGTGCATCTCTAGCAGACATAATACAGGAGATGGTCAGAGACTGCAGACATGATACAGGAGATGGTCAGAGACTGCAGACATACTACAGGAGATGGTCAGAGACTGCAGACATGATACAGGAGATGGTCAGAGACTACAGACATGATACAGGAGATGGTCAGAGACTGCAGACATACTACAAGAGATGGTCAGAGACTGCAGACATGATACAGGAAATGGCCAGAGGTTGCAGACATAGTACAGGAAATGGTCAGAGATGGCAGACATAGTACAGGAGATGGTCAGAAACTGCAGACATGATACAGGAGATGGTCAGAGTCTGCAGACATGATACAGAAGATGGTCAGAGACTGCAGACCTAGTACATGAGATGGTCAGAGACTGCAGACATAGTACAGGAGATGGTCAGAGATTTCAGACATAGTATGGTCAGAGACTGCAGACATAGTACAGGAAATGGTCAGAGACTGCAGACATGATACAAGAGATCAATGCAGCCCACCGCTGCCCATGGGATGCAGCCTACAAGTACCCATGAGATGCAGCCCACCAGTGCCCATGCGATGCAGCCCACCAGTGCCCATGTGATGCAGCCTACAAGTGCCCATGGGATGCAGCTGACCAGTGCCCATGGGGTGCAGCCCACCAGTGCCCATGGGATGCAGCCCACAAGTGACCATGGGATGCAGCCCACCAGTGCCCATGGGGTGCAGCCCACCAGTGCCCATGGGATGCAGCCCACAAGTGACCATGGGATGCAGCCTACAAGTGCCCATGGGATGCAGCCCACCAGTGCCCATGGGATGCAGCCCACCAGTACCCATGGGATGCAGCCCACCAGTGCCCATGGGGTGCTGCCCACCAGTGCCCATGGGTTGCAGTCCACCAGTGCCCACAGATGCTGCCCACTAGTGCCCATGGATGCAGCCCACCAGTTCCCATGGATGCAGCCCACCAGTGCCCATGGATGCTGCCCACCAGTGACCATGGATGCTGCCCACCAGTGCCCATGGATGCAGTCCACCAGTGCCCATGAGTTTCAGCCCACCAGTGTACATGGATGCATGTCCCACCTCCTATACTGCCTCCTATGACACACGGCACAATGATTTCCGGCATTGGATATGTGTGCTGTCCATCACAAGAGGCAGCCTAGGAGGTGGGACATTGTTACAGAGCTGCCCGGCAATTCAATCCAGTTCTGTGACACAGAGTGAGATCGCGCTGGCAGGCACTAGTGAGGCTCCATGACGCTGACACTCGCAGGCAGAGCAGGAGGGAAAGGAAGAGAGGGGGAGGAGGAAGGGGAGGAGTCCGTCAGGGGTGCCCAGGATAACATGATAACATATGTGTGGCACCCAGTGAGGCGGGTGGGGCGAATGGCGGACCCCATCCCCTTTTTGGCTAAATTATCTGCATTTTTTTTTCTTTCGGCCGCCTGCCGAAAACACCACTTTCGGCCGAACTGTTTTGGCAGCCGAAATTTCAGTGCACCACTAGTCCTGAACATAATAAATAACATACAAAAGTGACAGAAGGGATACATAATCAATGTGTAAAAAAAGTTCATAGATAGTCCATAGTGTTAAGAATAAAGTGCAAAGTGCAAAAGCCCCTTGCTCCAGATGACGTAAATTCCGACGAAACATGTTGAGTGTAGTCTGTGAACGTCATCATGCACACCGGATCTGTGAGGCTTTCAACCATTAACCAAAAAGGAATCCTGGTTTTTATGTTGAACTTTATTCAGCTTCATGTTCTTATTAGCACTCATCGCGTTTTAATAAATGTTGATACAGTCTCATTTCCTATGCCTACCATGATGCAACATCTCATATTATGAACCTTGCCATTATCTTCATCATTGTCAAGAGGGACAGTGTTAGGATTTCCTGTCTCTGGGTCTTTCAAACATTTTTGACTCTTATAATCTAGACTCTAGTGGTTCTGGCAAGGGGGCATTTTATTCATCTCTTTGGTGGAGGCACATCTGATCGGTTCAACAATTAATCACATTCACTTAAGCTGGATGCATAATTAGGGACTTGCTGTGATTTGCACATTATTCTCAACATTATGGACTATCTATGAACTTTTTTATGCATTGATTATATGTCCCTTCTGTCACTTTTGTATGTTTTAACATTTAGCACGGCAACTTTTATGTTTATATATATTGTCCACAATTCATCCAATTGTGTTGTTGCTAGCAGCTCCTTTTTTGTGCGCAATAATTCAGTGATTTACATACTAAATAATATACCTGACTGCTGATCTTGGCTGTTAAGAGAGGCAGATTTCATTCATGCCAAGAAGATGTACTTTTTTTTATATGTATTCAAATAATAATGTAGTTAGTTTATGGTCTGACAGGCATGGGGTTACAGCTAACTATAACCAGACTGCTGGAGGAATGGAGGGAAAGAGTAAAGGACAAGTACACTGAAAGACAACCTATAATTATACTCCCGCTCATCAACGTACATGCCTAATGTATTGTAACGTATATGTCCTCTGTACGTTAATTACTATGCGCCAATTGTGTATGGATGAGCTGCTACAATTATAAACAAACTGTATAGGGGCCGCTATCTTGCCTTTCTCTTGAGCAAGCTGGGGGGGGGGGGGAGAGAGAGAGGAGCGTGTTAGCCAACATGATCTCTACTACAAGCTCCCAGGCAACCCCCCCCCCAAGATGTATTTTTACAATTACAGATACTTGATAGATTGCCCAATATGTCTCCATTCAGCATGTGGTTTGGGTTTGCACTACTATAGGTTTAAGATTAGTCCTTCCAGCGAATGTATGTGTGGATTCACCCATAATGCACTGCATGCCCACTTTCAATGCTTTTTTCTCACAGTAGTTTGCCCTGTAACCCTATAAAAGGCCATCATTTAATGAGTCACCCCCCATTGACTTCAATAGTATTTGCCACTAAGTTTGCGTTTGTTGAATTTTAAACAGGATTTGCAGAACCCTTGATGAACTGAACCCGGGCAGATTAGCCCATCTCTAGCCCCTATACCCCTTTTACCAGACTGTTGAAATAATCAACATCATCAGATAATGGGCGGCACAGTGTAGTAGTGGTATCGCCTAGCAGCAAAATGGTCGCTGGTTTGAATCCCAACCATGACACTACCTGCCTGGAGTTTGCATGTTCTCCCTGTGCCTGCGTTGGTTTGCTCCGGGTTCTCCGGTTTCCTCCCACACTCCAAAGACATGCTGGTAGGTTAATTGGATCCTGTCTAGATTGACCCTAGTATGTGTATATATGAATGTGAGTTAGGGACCTTAGATTGTAAGCTCCTTGAGGGTAGGGACTGATAGCAGCCTTGCCTAGCACCTGTTCACTTCCTGAGGATTTTCTTATCATGAGGCTGGAAGAAGGAAGAGTCCATACAACTGACACCTTTTAACCCTTTACTAAAATACAGTTGATTTATATTTATACATCCTTTCAGTCAATCTGAAGACAATAGCAAATTCCTAAGTTGCAAATAGAGAACTGCAGAGATGAGAAGAGCAGCCCATACCTTTAAGGGTTTGTCCTACATCACATACTAAAGCAATGTAAGTAGTCCCATTAATCCCATCCCATCTTTCCCCCTTAAAAGGAAGCTCCCAGAAACTAGAGCCTCTAAGATTACATATTTCCATGCCTTGGCCCTTTCTCTGCTTCCCATGACCAACTCCCTGGCAGACTATATATACAGAGCCCTCTTACACAAGGTGCCCCACACTGGCAGGGGCAGAACACCACACATACTACTCTAGAGACCTCTAGCTAGGTCTTGAGATACCTACACTGCCTACTCTTCACTACATGGTTCCCAACCCTAACTATGGTGAAAGCAAGTGGCCAATTTAGGAAACTACACTGGTTACCTGTGTGCCCCACACTGGCAGAAGCAGGATTGACACTTCCTCCCCATCCATGGCACACCCTACGTGTCACTCTGAGACCTTTAACCATGGCAACAGCAAGTGGCCAATTTGGGGAACAACACCATTCCACTACCCTACACTTACAACTAGCTTTTTATTCAGTCAAAACATAGGATTAAGGTCCAATTACCAACAATATAACTCGCTTGTCATCTGACACATCAAGCCATTCTCTCTACTCTGATTCAGTAATACAAAGAATCCTGTTTTTTTGTAATATTCAGAGATCCATTCCTGTCCTGTTTTGGTGTCCATATTCCTGGTTAGATGAACCAGTATCTAAATAATAAATAAATAATGTCTGCGCTTGGAAATACATATAAGTTAAAGCAGCCAGCAAAATCTGTTTGATTTTCGCAAATTAAAACAAATATATAAATACACATGCAGAGCTTAATATTATAAATGATGTCATTATTATCCTAAATAAAAAGTCCATGCAGACTCCAATAGTAGAGAAGAAATCCCATCACTTCAGTGTGAAAATGACCCTACTCAGCACTACCGTGATAAAGCCAAGCAGCTTAATACACAAAGTACACCCTCAAATTACAGAGTGGCCACAAAGCTCCTTCTAGTTGTTAGACCCAAGAACTTCTAATCACTCCACCATACTTCCTGGCAGTGTTCCATAAATTTATTTTCACTTAGAAACACAGACTTTTGATTGAAAGTCAGTTGGATTCAGTAGGTTACAAGGCCATCTCCACAGGAGCATAAAACTAGTGGGATATCACCATCTAGTAGCCAATCCCAACCAGGTTAATGGTAGAGTGATTAGAAGTCCTTGGGTCTAACAACTATAAGGCGCTTTGTGAACACTAAGTAATTTGAGGGTCTACTTTGTCTGATAAGCTGCTTAGCTTTACCATGGTGGTGCTGAGTGCGGTCATTTCTCACTGAAGTTGGTGTTGGGACTTCCTCTCTGCCTTCCTCTTTTTTTTTTTTAGAGAATAGGACCTCTATTGATATAGGTAGGGGTAAGATTAAATACATTGTACCATCCTCCAGAGCAGTCTGTATTTTTACGGACAGCCAGTAAAAACGAACCTGTTTCCCCCCTGTCCGTAGGAGGGGGGATGGTGTAATGGGCAGGGGGGATGGTGAGAGGAATGATGGTGGGATGGGGACAGGAGATTATGGAGGGATGAAGACATGAGGTCTTTAGAAGTGGGGACATAGATATTGGTGAGCCTAGTGGCTACCAGGGATTTAACCTCACTTTCTGTGGTGGTTATGGAACAGAAATTAAGGGGAAATCTCTCTAGTTGGAAATAAGTGAAATATGTTTTTTTTACCTTGTTATCAACCTTAAATCACATTGCTATTTGCATAGTGTACTTGTTTGTTGCCTAAATACTGGAATTTGCACTTAAAACTGTAATTTTTGTAGAATGCCAGTAAAAACTTGGCGGTGCCAGTAAATTTTGGGTGTTATGCCAGTAAATTTCAATCTGGTAGGTTGGCAACACTGCTCCAGAGATTGAAAGACAAAGGATTGGGAGGGCGTCCCCTACTGGGCGGCCACCCATTGTTTTGGACTCGGTACCAGCCTAAACGCTGTGGACTCAATTTTTGATCAAATTTAAACAATGCTTTATTCATACATAGCGATATACAATCAGGATATGCAAATAGTAAGTGGCAAACATCATTAAAATGTAAATTCACAATCCCGGTATATCGCCAATATTCATGTACCCCACTTAGGGGGGATGTAGAACAGTGCCTGGGTAAGTGACACTGTTCTACATCCCTGTGTACTCTGTTTACTTTCCTCATGTATTTTCTGTAGTATTGATATATACAGTATATAAGTTCCTTTTTTACATATATAAATGATTTACCACAGATATTCTCCAGATGAAGTGGTAAAATCTACAAAACATGTTGAGACCAATGACATCCATCATACCCCTGTCCCCCTGTACATGAATATTGGTGATATACCAGGATTGTGAATTTACATTTTAATGATGTTTGTCACTTACTATTTGGATATCCTGATTTTATATTGCTATGTATGAATAAAGCATTGTTTAAATTTGATCAAAAATTGTGTCCACAGCGTTTAAGCTGGTACTGAGATAGTCCAAAACAACCTGTTTTTTATGGGTGACCGGTAGGGGACCGCTCTCCCAATTCTTTGACTTTATTTTTACGATAATATTGATATCATTTGTAATATTAAGTGCTGCATGTATATTTACATATTCCTGGGGAATATGTGAATAATGCCATTCCTTTAACCCGTGTACAGGTATACATTAGATGCAAGGAAGTCTGTAGCTGCTTATGTTGCTGCAGTGCAGTCATGATTTCAAAAAAACTGCTGCATTCCTGCGAGTTATCTTGATAGAATAATATGCACACATCACCTCTGCTGAGGATCTGGGAAGGTTGAAAGGTATGTTCTAAAATTACGTTCTACAGGAGAGAGATGCCTATTAGAGCATAATGACTGCACAAAGCATTAACAGTTTCCTTAAAAGGACATGGTAGAGGGTTCTACGTGAACCTGAGTTAAGTCCTGGGATCCTGCGTTCACACAGCAGCTGACAATACAGGTCCTGGCATAGCTCACTATTTCAGATGGTTTACAGTTAACAGTAGCGTACAATATGTTCATTTCACGTGTGTGACATTTGAACCTAACAACTCTTTAATGACCCCGGTGCCACCTAGGAGGTCATGAACAGAACAAGTGTTTACAGCGGCACATTGATAAATCCCTGCACTACAATGGTAAGGGGATACTAAGCCCCTGAGTACGGTGCAGCTGCAGTACAACAGTTTGTAAATCCAGGAGACTATGCATCCAGATACACTGTGTCACCTAAAATAAAACACTTCTGAAAAGCCGTCAGAACAACATTTACAGATCTAAGAAAGGAAGGAATGTGCTGGCACTCCGTCTAACCTGTAATTTTTAGGCTTGGCCTAGATGCACAGCAATAAATTATTTAAAGGGAAACTCCACCTTTTCATCCCAGAAAAGTAAAAAAAAAAAAAAAAACTATAGAGGCTTCTAGTATTCTCACAAATGCTATAATATGCAGAGCTTGCTTTAAAATGATCTCAGAATTGTATAATTTTTTTTTTATATAGGATTCTTTTTGAATGATTAAAGAGAAACTTAACCCTCCCACAATGTTTTTTCCCCCTCCTACCTTTTGCCCTGGTTGACGCATAATTAACTAACTCACCCAGCCAGTGAATTTAACGGTGTCCCGTTGTGGTCCGCCACGCTGCTGGCACACATTGGGTTCCACCCCGCCATCTTCATTGCTGATGTCATCAGGAGCAGGCTACCTTTTCCCGGTTTAGGTAGCTTGTCTCCCTGATGACACAATGAGAGGTTCACCCTCCACTGCCAACTGTATCGAACCAGAAGCATCCTGGGTAAGGCCACTTTCACAAAGGCGGAGCGTTCGGGTCCGCCTCTCAGGTTTTTAAAGCGGATCTGATTGGACCATTCATTGCCCTCTATGGAGGACATCTAATCTGATCCTATGCGCCAAAAACAGACAGATAGGGGATCCGTTCCTCATCTGTCTGGCGGATCGGATGATAATCAGATGTAAATGGACAGGTGGTCTATTTACATCCGACTGCCCATAGAGGAGTGGGGGCTGCATCTGTGTCCGCTCTGCATAAGCGGAGTGGACATGAACCTGTCATCCGCCTGCTCAGCAGGGATCAGCGGAGTCTGCTCATGCGAAAGAGCCCTAATATGAGGTGCACATCCCAGGAGGCTTCAGAGCATGGGTCAGGGACCAGGGGGATTAAACATTTTTTTTAAAAATTGGTAAACATATGAAAAAATGTTTTTGGACCTTTTACACTGAGGAGGGGGGAAGATTGCAGTGATGCTCAGTGCCACAACAATCTTCTCTAGCAAAGATGCCATGCCGTTTATGTAAAGGGGACTGATTCATTGTGCTAGAATGAAGGAGAGAATTTTGTTGGGAGGAGGAATTTGGGGGCAGAGGAGAGGATTTGTGCTTGTGGGAATCGAGGGATTGATGCTGGGATTGAGAAGGGGGTTGTGGTGAGAGGGGGTAAAGAGAATCTGTGCTGGGAGGGGGGATTGGGAGAAGAAGGACTTGTTTTGTGGAAGGAATTGGATAGGAAAAGATTGGTAGTGGGAGAGGACGACGATTTGTATCAAGTGGGGCAGAGGATTTGTGCTGGGATGAGGGATGGGGATTTTGCTGGAAGGGAGGATTGGGGGAATGGTGTAGGGTATGTTCTAGAGGGTATTTGTACAAGAAAAAGAAGAGGATTTGTGTTTGGTGGGGGGGTGGGGGGTGGGAGAGGACACTTGTGCTGGGAGGGGGTATGGGGAGGAGGATTTGTGCTGGGAGGGGGATTTTGGGGGTGGAGTAGGATTTGTTTCGGGGGGATTTGTGCTGGGAGGGGTGAGCGTGAAAATTAGTACTGGATTAGCATTGCAGAGAAGCCTGGGCACACAGCCAAGACAGCCAAGACAGATCATTGGAGGAAAGGCCCACACCCCACTCCTCATAGGTAGAGCCTCTCAGCTCTCTCCATTGTATAGTCCAGAGCTGTGCTAATCTATTTATAGCAACCTCCCCAACACAAAACTCCAGCTGCTTTTATCATATGTGAGGGAGAACTTGTCAAGCTGATAACAAAAGAATGCAGCAAGAGACAGCTATGAGGCACAGGGCTTTGAAGAGAGATAACAAAACACTGCAGATATATGTGCCCAGCTCAAATTTCATGAATCGGGTTTACATCCCCTTTAACCACTTCAGCCCCGGAAGGATTTCCAGCTTTAGGACCGGAGCCCTTTTTGCGATTCGGCGCTGCGTCGCTTTAACTGAAGATTGCGCGGTCGTGCGACGTTGTACCCAAACGAAATTTGTGTCCTTTTTTTCCCACAAATAGAGCTTTCTTTTGGTGGTATTTGATCCCCTCTGCGTCATTTCTGATCGCCGCTATAAACAAAAGAAGAGCGACAATTTTGCAAAAAACCCCAAATTTCTTACTTTTTGCTAGAATACAAATCCCAAAAAAAATATAAAAAAACATTTTTTTTCACCGTTTTTGGACGATTTACATTCTTCCTCATATTTGCGATAAAAAAATCGCAATCGGCGTTTATTGATTGGTTTGCGCAAAAGTGGTCGCGTTTACGGATGATGAGAATTCATTTTTGGGGTTTTTTTTTTTACTAGTAATGGCGGCGATCTGCGATTTTTAGCGGTACTGCGATATTTCAGCGGACATGTCGGACTATTTTGACACTTTTTTGGGACCATTGGCATTTATACAGCAATCAGTGCTATAAAAATGCACTGATTACTGTGTAAATGCCATTGGCAGTGAAGGGGTTAACCTGCAGGGGGCACTCTAAGGGTTAACTATGTTCCCTGGGCGTGTTCTAACTGTATGGGGACTGCCCTAGCTGGGGAAGGGAAGTGGTCACAGCCTTCGTATACAGGAAGGCTGTGATCACAGCCCTTCCCCCTCACACAGAACGGAGGTCCGTGTTTACATACACGGACCTCCGTTCCTTCACTCCGGGGGGGGCCATCGCGGGTAGCCGGCGGCAATCGAAGCCGCCGCACCCGCTCCCTGGCCCTCCCCGAACACAGTGAGCGTTAACGCAGCCGCCGTCGTATGATGGCGATTTGCGATAACGAGCCACTTTGTCGCCGTCAACCTGCGGTTGGCGGTCGGCAACTGGTTAAGCCATATCTCTGCACTTCATGTTTGCCAGATTATTGTGCTCTTTGCAGCCTATTTCTTGCTCTTTTGCATATCTGCTGCTCTACATTCACTACCACTCATTATCAACCCTTGGTTAGTTCATTGACTATGCTTCCGCCCATTCCCATCCAGCTTCTACTTGTGAACTTTTGGCTTGTCTATCGGATACGTCTCTGCTTGTTCCCCATCTGCTTTATCCACTACCTGACTCCTGTTGCTCTCTTCCTATTGGGGCAATCCAGGGAGCTGCGACCTGGCATTAGTGCACAGCATAATCCATCTCCACCGTCAGGAGCTATGGTGAAGACCGATACCTCAGGTGAGCCCAAGCCATCCACTAGGGGATCTGCTTTTGTATTCATCCAGCTGACTACTGTGTCAACTTCTCTACTGCTACAGCCACCGGCCTCAGGCTGATCCCTGACCATTACACAAAGCATATTTTATAGGTGCAAGGAAGCCTGGGTCTTGTTTAACAATGCCTCTTAAACCCCTCCCACTGTTAAGTTTGGCCACACCCATTGTTTTTGGCAGTGCGGTGTACACGTTGCAATACTGCCCTTCCTGGGGTGCCCAAAGGGGTCTTGGTTTTTGTGCAATCCAAATAGTGCTGAAGAAGATTTTGCTCTCCCAAACACCATAATTTAACTACACTCACTTTTCTCCCTGAAGTCTTCCTCATTCTCAAGTGCTAATGCTCGGTGGTATGTATTGCTAATAAATAAACAGTAAGAACTTTAAAAAAAATACTCACTCATCTCTCTAGCTGCTTGTGCTGTGAAGACGTTCATTGCCAACAATCCTAAAAGATCACAACAAAGATTGTAAGGACTCATTGACACTAGCACAGCACGGCATTATGTTTGGTGGTGCAATGCATTGCCATTGGTCCTGTAATAAGCATTCATCAAGAGTGCAAACTATGTCCCCCCCACAACTTTCCGCCCCTCCTCTATTCATAGAAGCTGTACTATAGCATCAATGAACGAAAAGCGCTCTATGAATGAAGGACAGATGGATGAATTGGGGAGGGGGACGGAAAGGTGGGCATAGTCGGCCTTCTTAACGAGTGCTGGTGATAGGTCCAGAGCTCAAATTAACCCCCGCTGCCCTAGAAGATTATGGCTGTGGGAGTACAGTGCCTTGAAGAAGTATTCATACCCCTTGACATTTTCCACATTTTGTCATGTTACAACCAAAAACATAAATGTATTTTATTCAGATTTTATGTGATAGACCAACACAAAGTGGCACATAATTGTGAAGTGGAAGGAAAATGATAAATGGTTTTCAACATTTTTTACAAATAAATATGTGAAAAGTGTGGCGTGCATTTGTATTCAGAGTCAATACTTTGTAGAACCGCCTTTCACTGCAATTACAGCTGCAAGTATTTTTGGGGATGTCTCTACCAGCTTTGCACATCTAGAGAGGACATTTTTGCCCATTCTTCTTTGCAAAATAGCTCAAGCTCTGTCAGACTGGATGGAGAGCGTCTGTGAACAGCAGTTTTCAAGTCTTGCTACCGATTCTCAATTGGATTTAGGTTATTTTATATTATTTTTTCTTTATTTGCTATTTTTCGCCCACTAAAGTGGAGTTACACTTTAAGTAAATATTCTCAGCTTTTACTAGAACCAACTGTAGCCAATGCCCCCTTGGGGGTTGCTGGAAGTAGTGGTTCACCTGCTCACACTGCCCTCAATCACACTCCTCGCTTGTATTCAGAGTCAGAAAACAGGCTAGCTGCTTTGTTTTTTTTTTATTAGGGGGTTAAACTTGGATGGGGTAAGGGATGACTATGGGATGCCCAAAGATCAACAGTTCTGTACACGGGACCTCTATATACAACTCAGCATTTACACTCTCCTTCTTCCTCCAGCACAACTCTTGCTTCTCCTTGTTCCTCTCTCCTGCACAACACTTCCAGCCTAGTTAGCACATGATGAGGCCTGTTGTGTTTTTGACAAAGCCTAGTAACCACCTTTTGCAGGCAGGTCCCCTATAGTGTAGAGAAAGTTTGATGATGGCTAACCAGCCTGATGGACTACTATTCCCAGCCCATCCTCCTCCAGGTCTCTACAGTCCTCCTGACTGCAAACACCTGCACACTGCCCATTGACACCAAAGTCCCAGTCTCTTCCTGCACCTCTTTCAGACTGTCTTTCTCCCAATCTGCTGCAAAGTAGATCTCCACTTCCCTGGGCTGTGTCACTCACCGACACATCCGGGGAACTCCTCCCGGAGACCCTGCTGGTAGTACTCTCCTCCTGCTGTCCTCTCCTGCTCCTCTTTGTGCCTCTCCACCAGGATATCACTCCTCCTGTATGCACCCGAGCCCCGGGCCGAGGTCACCCTCCCCCCAGACTAGGGACTCCCTCAAGGCCCCCTAAAGCGTTCAGTACTTCGTCTCCATTCTCCAACTTACACCCGAACTCTCCTCTCAGACTAGGCTGCCCCAGGCTATTTGAGAAGGCCTGCCCCCTGCCAATCCAGGTTGGGGATTGGTCAGGGCTTCCCAAATACCAAGTAGTTCCATTTCTTCTGCCCCACTCCCCTTTTCCAGAACTTTCTAAAAAGGCAAGGAGGGGTCAACCAAAGAGTGTCACCACCTACAGTCACCAGACACTCCCTGGACCCCTACCATGCCCAGAACAAAAACAAACAGGCCTGACAAGAGCCAAGCCTGCCTAAATTTACCTACTCTTAGAAAAAAAATCCTAAATCAGCACCTACCTAACGTAGAGGGCGCTACACAACTATATATATATGTATGAACAGGCAAGAGAAGATACTGCACAACCAAGTCCAGGTTAATCACATGGACTCAGGAGAGAATCCCCTGGTTTAAGCTTAAAGACAGTTTAATACACAGGTATCGGATAACCAGAATACATATGATGGAATAACAGTTCACAAGGGGAAACTAGATCAGGAATATTCAAATGATAATACTCAAAGATATGTAATCCCACTATAAAAGGGAGATCCCGGGCCGGCCTACAACACTATATGCTCTCAATAAGGGGAAACTGGATTGTAGGGAGATAAGACAAGGGCCCTGTGAGAATGTCAGTAACAAAGTCCAGGAGGCAGGCCTGCTTAATCTTCACTGGCAGTTGGAACTCTTTTACCACTTGCTGACCGCCAATCGGCATCTGACGGCGACAAGGTGGCTCTATTGCGCAAAACGCCGTCATATGACGGCGGCTGCGGGATCGAGCCTAGTGAGCGCGCGCGCGCCGCCGGAGGCGCACCCGCATACTGCCGCAAAACGCGTTATCTCGGTGGAACAGCGGCAGTCTACGGCTAACCGCCAGTCGTTCACCATTTTCTCAAGGTTGACGGTCACTTCTAATTCGTCCGGACGGAGGACCTGAAACAATGACTGTAAGAGTGTCCCGGGAACAGAATAGAGGGATGTTAGGTCAAAGGGGAATAACTCTCGTATATCACAACATCCGGCCGGGCCCTAGAGGGAAAATATCACCCTAATGTATAGAAACTCATAATAGTAAACTTATAAGGACTAGATCAAAGGGGAACACTTGACAATAAGGTAGTATACATAAGACCAATAGG
>BLSH010016834.1:473389-489884 GCA_018402905.1 Glandirana rugosa | reverse complement strand
AATATCGCAGTACCGCTAAAAATCGCAGATCGCCGCCATTACTAGTAAAAAATAAAAAAAAAATAAAAACCCCAAAAATGAATTCTCATCATCCGTAAACGCGACCACTTTTGCGCAAACCAATCAATAAACGCTGATTGCGATTTTTTTTATCACAAATATGAGGAAGAATATAAATTGGCCAAAACCGATGAAAAAAAAATGTTTTTTTATATATTTTTTTGGATTTGTATGTTAGCAAAAAGTAAGAAATTTGGGTTTTTTTGCAAAATTGTCGCTCTTCTTTTGTTTATAGCGGCGATCAGAAATGACGCAGCGGTGATCAAATACCACCAAAAGAAAGCTCTATTTGTGGGAAAAAAAGGACGCAAATTTCGTTTGGGTACAACGTCGCACGACCGCGCAATTTTCAGTTAAAGCGACGCAGTGCCGAATCGCAAAAAGGGCTCTGGTCCTAAAGCTGGAAATCCTTCCGGCGCTGAAGTGGTTAAGATTGAGTGTACTTGGGCAAGGTGAACAGCCCAAGCTGGATAGGGTATTCCTCAATATACTGTAAGGTGTTCCCAGAACTAAGGTGTCTGTACAGTGTCCAAACATGGTGCTAAGGTATGGGTGACAGTCCACTCACCAACTGAAGAAGCCAGCAGGATCCTTCCGTACAGTGACTTCTGACACACTGAGCTCGATCCCACAACCGGTGATGACTACCGGGTCGGGTGACGCTGAGACAATGCCTCTCCAAACAGCAGACAGGGTTAGGACCTCCGCGGCAGGCTGGAGTCATTGAGTCCCATCGTGGTAGGCCGCAGCCTCTCCCTCCCCTAAGGGATGGCTGCACTCAGTCAGGCCCAGGAGGAAGGGAGCGCCCATCCGATCCGTTCTGGCCTTTATCTTCAATTCCAGCTGCACTTGGGTGTTGCTCAATGCCCTCTGGAAAATGTAGTTCTGGATACCCACCGAGTGGACTACTAGTCCCACAATACCCTCTGGTGGACGCAGGGATATGAAGTCAGCTGCTTAGCACCCAGCACTAGAGGAACACAACAGAATGCGGAAAACAGGGGTAGTCTACAGCAGCGGTCCCCAACCTTTTTGGCACTGGGGACCGGCTGCGTGGAAGAAAATTCTGCTGAGGCCCGAGGGAGGGGGGTGCGACACACGGGCAATTTGTCGGGGAAATGGCTGGTGTTGGCACTTCAATCATCATGGCACCATGGTTGGTATGGTGTCAGGATGATTGAAGTGCATTTCTATTATTACATTGTAATATAAAATGAAATAGTTTAACTCACCATAATGCAGAATCAGTGGGAGCCCTGAGTGTGTTACTTGCCACCAGATGCAGCATGTCACTGGCCATGTCACCTGCCACCAGATGCGGATTGTCACTTGCCACGCTGCCTGCCACCAGATGAGGATGCCACTTGCACGCTGCCTGCCACCAGATGAGGATGCCACTGGCACGCTGCCTGCCACCAGATGCGGATTGTTACTTGCCACACTGCCTGCCACCAGATGAGGATTATCACTTGCCACGCTGCCTGCCACCAGACGAGGATGCCACTTGCCATGCTGCCTGCCACCAGATGAGGATTATCACTTGCCACGCTGCCTGCCACCAGACGAGGATGCCACTTGCCATGCTGCCTGCCACCAGATGGGGATGTCACTTGCCACACTGCCTGCCACCAGATGAGGATGCCACTTGCATGCTCCCTGCCACCAAATGAGGATGCCACTTGCCACGCTGCCTGCCACCAGATGAGGATGCCACTTGCACACTGCCTGCCACCAGATGAGGATTGTCATTTCACTATGGTGCCTGCCACCAGATGAGGATGCCACTTGCATGCTACCTGCCACCAGATGAGGATGCCATTTGCCACACTGCTTGCCACCAGATGCGTATGTCACTGTGGTCAGTTCTAAGGCAGGAGAGCAGTGATACAGTACGGGCGGTGAGAGATGTCATCTCTGCTCCCCGCCTCACCTCTAACACTGAAGAGTCCTGCGCTGTGAGCGATGAGGGCAGTGAGAGATGATATCATCTCTCTGCTCCCCACACTCAACAGTGGCGCTGTGAGGGCGGAAGTCGGAGGAGCTGTGATGCAGAGAGCTATGTTGTATTCTGCTCACCAGCCTGCCCACATCTCGCGCCGTCAGCCCTACTGCAGAGGGGCCACGGCCCGGCAATGGGCCGTGGCCCATAGGTTGGAGACCCCTGGTCTATAGAATAAGTAACCGTAGTCTACTGTCGGCTACATCAACCATTCCATTGTAGCTCTGGCTGTATGTTTAGCATCCTTGTTCTGCTAGAAGGTGAACCTACACCCCAGTCTCAAGTCTTTTGCAGACTCTAACAGGTTTTCTTCTAAGATTGCCCTGTATTTGGCTCCATCCATTTTCCCATCAACTCTGACCCACTTCCCTGTCCCTGCTGAAGAAAAGTATCCCTGCAACATGATGCTGCCACCACTATGTTTCACAGTATGCTGTGTTCGGGGTGATGTGTAGTGTTAGTTTTCCGAAACACAGCATTTTACTTTTAGGCCAAAAAGTTCAATTTTGGTCTCATCTGACCAGAGCACCTTTTCCACATGTTTTCTGTGTCCCCCACCACATGGCTTCTCGCAAGCTGCAAATGGGACTTCTTATGGCTTTCTTTCAACAATGGTTTTCTTCTTGCTATTCTTCCATAAAGGCCAGATTTGTGGAGTGCATGACTAAGGCGTCATACACACGGGCGTATGTTTAAAAATAAGCAAAACGTCGGGTCCGACGTCAGGGAAAAATCGGCCTTTTGCATCGGCGTTAATGAGCGTTAGTGGGCGTTAGTGAGCGTTTTGCGGCGTCGGCGTCAAAAACGCCAAACCGTTACAGCCTCAGAACTCGCTGGCCATGGGTTCTAGTTTCAGCTCACTAACGCCGATGCCCTCTACAGCTAAAAAATGTCAGCATTTTTATGAGGCCATTGACTAACATGGAGAGCTGCAAAAAATGCCAAAAAACGTCAGCGTCAAAAAACATCCGTGTGTATGAGGCCTTATAGTTGTCCTGTGGGCAGAGTCTCCCACCTGAGCTGTGGATCTCTGCAGCTCCTCCAGAGTTACCATGGGCCTCTTGGCTGCTTCTTTGATTAATGCTCTCCTTGCCCGGTCTGTCAGTTTAGATGGACGGCCATGTCTTGGTAGGTTTGCAGTTGTGCCATACTCTTTTCATTTTCTGATGATGGATTGAACAGAGCTCCATGAGATGTTCAAAGCTTGGGATATTTTTTTATAACCTAACCCTGCTTTAAACTTCTCCACAACTTTATCCCTGACCTGTCTGGTGTGTTCCTTGGCCTTCATGATGCTGTTTGTTCACTAACAAACCTCTGAGGGCTTCACAGAACATCTGTATTTATACTGAAATTAAATTACACACAGATGGACTCTGTTTACTAATTAGGTGACTTCTGAAGGCAATTGGTTCCACTAGATTTTAGTTAGGGGTATCAGAGTAAAGGGGGCTGAATACAAATGCAAGCCACACTTTTCAGATATATATTTGTAAAACATTTTGAAAACAATTTATCATTTTCCTTCCACTTCACAATTATGTGCCACTATGTGTTGGTCTATCACATAAAATCCCAATAAAATACATTTACGTTTTTGCTTATAAGATGACAAAATGTGGAAAATTTCAAGGGGTATGAATACTTTTTTAAGGCACTGTATGGGGCGTTGGTTGAGGATTTTGGATTTCAACTAAGAGATCAGCCTGCAGCACAAGGGATACTTCACACTGAATATAAAAAACATCCCTTGTGCTGATTATTTTTTAATGTTTAACCAAACTTTAACTAGCCTTTCAAATCTTTATTATGCTAACAGGGTCACTAAGGCCCTGCTCACACCTGAGCATTTTTCAGCTCGTAAAACGCTCAGCTCTGAAGCTAAAAAACGCTCAACTAGCAAAATCCCATTAATTTCAATGGCCCCTGTTCACATCTGAGTGTGGTGTCGCCTGAAGCAAAACGCCTGAAGCGCAAAAAAGTAAATTTTTAGGCAGATTACAGGTGTTTTTCTGCTTTTTACATTGGTGACCTTTTGACCTGTGCAAAATCGCGGCAAAAATCGTTGTAAAATCGCACGACTTTCTGCCTGAAAACAAATCAATCAGGTGTGAATGCAGCCTTAAAAGTCAGCAGCTACAAAAAGTGTAGCTGCTGACATTTTCTAAATGGCTACTCACCTGTCCCACGGTCCAGCGATGTGTCCGCCCGATCCTCTCCCCTTCACGGCACTGACGTAGCAAATGTGGGCGCCAGGCTGGGGCATCACAGCCAGGTGCGCACTGCGCATGCATGAGCTGAACTGCATGATGTGAATGGCCGGGCAATCTTCTGGGACCTGTGACGTGTCCCAGAAGATTGCAGGGAGGGAGGGGGGAGAGGTGAACTTCCTTCCGGCGCCGCGGCGCCAGGAGAGGAAGTGGGAGCTGGGTACCTATGAAAACTGGGTACCAGCCCCCCCCCCCAAAAAATGACATGCCAATTGTGGCATGTCGGGGGAGTCACCATTACTTAAAGTGGAAGTTCCACTTCGCAGGTCAGGTAAGTGAAAGATCAGTTGTGTATTTGTTGCTGTGGGTTAATGCAATTTGCTTTACTGAACAACTGTGTTTTAATAAGGAGGCTTCTGATGACCTCTGCTGTGAGTAGAAGCCATTGTAGGTCCCTCTACACAAGGAGTAACACATGGAGGCCTTCAGCGTGGAAAGGTAACATTGTAGGGTGCAACATGATGATCTCATTAGCATAGAGAGCTGGGCCCTTTAAGGTAGGGCGGGGCCCTGCCTGGGGAGCATAGATGTAAACCTTTTAGGATTGGAGAGGTGGATAGAATGTGTACCTGTCAGGGCTAAATGATTGCTCACTTCCTGTGAAGCGGGACAGGATAATATCATGCAGATGGGGATCCAAGCTACACTGTTTATTTTTTCTTCATTTGCTATGTCATTTACCAGCTGTGAAGCAATACATACGTTCCCATTAAGTGACCTCGGGGAAAACACCTTTACAATGTCTGAAGGAGACATGTAGGAGACGTCTGCACGAAGCCAGCAGCCGGCCGTAATGGTTTCACAGAAGCTTTGTGAGGAAATGCCTCATGTAGTGAATGTTATAACATACAAACATGTATAGAACGCACAGCGTCCACACTGAACGATCACTCATTCTACAAAGGCTTCACATGATGGACAATGATGGACACCAATCATCTGGTCTTGATTGGTGTCAAAATAAATACACGAAAGCACAAAAGCGAAGTATGTGACATAAACACTACAATAACAAGTATGTGAAGTAACATTGGGAAGGTCCCCATACAGTGTCACCATGCCTCCGACCAGTGTGGTGTGTAAAGTGCCAAAACTAGACTGGCACTACCAGTTACCACCTTTTCTAGGAAATTAAATTCTGGCTTTATGATCTCATTACCATTTATAATGATGGCAACAAGTCTTATTTTTACTGGCTAAGCCTGTAAAATACTTGACCATATTCTGGACAAGTGACGTCTCTACTGGTAGGTTAAAGCCAACACTTTTCAGCTTTTAGATAAAGTAGGGAAGATTTAAAAACTCTGCTAGGTTATGTTTTGCCATCTGCGCCAATTTTGAGAGATTTTTCTTCACTTCCTGTACAAGACATGCAATAGGTAGTGATGTGGAAGTGGAAATCTCCTAAAAGTGAGGAAAATTCCCTTTTATACAGCTATAGCCAAAACAGATACGCTTATTGGAAGACTTACCCTCACCTCTCCCCTTACTTTCTGTTTTGCTGGTCACCAGGACAAATGGGAAGGAGAGGGATGGTAAATCTCACTAACGGGGGCACAGACAGAAAAAGAAAAGTTGACAGGGTGTCTAGCCCATCTTACCTTTATCCAAAAAGGGCTATATATACACTCTAAGTGGGGTCTTACTTGGATTATGTGGTAGCAGGGTTTGAAGGAGCCCCCTACTTGTTGAAACTGACCTCAGCATTCCATTAAGTGTATGTAGACAGTGGCTGAAATGATTGTGAAGTCCTCAATCAGGAGTTGCATACTAATATTAGCTGTTTTATTGAATTCCATGAAAAACAGCAGTACAAAAAAGTTTACACCATAACAATGAAATGTTCTGAGCCACTGCGGCTCTATCTTAAGCTGGAGACGGTTTATAAACCTCCCAAAACGATTAGCAAGTCTGCCTAAAGATTGCTTCATTCAACAAAGAACATTGATCATATGACTCATTGCAGGAGGGAAACATGGTATATATAGCAATGACAGCTAACTTGTGAGTTTGAACCCAAGCTCACCCCTACCTAAAATCATGAAATGTATAACACCTAAAAATCAAGTATGACAGCTGATAAATTAATCTAACTCCTAGACCTAAAGCAACTGACAGGTCAGTTTCAAAAGAAACTTCAGTCCTGGATTGCTCTGCATCAGAGTGGTGTTTAATGGCTCAGGCATCTTCTTTGCAGGCATAGCCCTTTTAAAGCAAATTTGTGTATGCAGCAGAGTTTCTTTAATATCAAATAATTCCAGGTATTCAACCATTTTGGCCTGGAGAGGAAATGTCTTTTTACTATTTATTGCTGAAGAACTTGAACAGGAGAGGGGGTTAGGCTCACAGGATATTCCAAAACAATAACAGCACTCAATGGGAGGACAAACTTCTTAGTAGAAAATTCCTTAAAGGAGCAAGCACACACAATAGTCCCAAATCAGGTCTTACTCACAATATCCCAGGAGCTATCTGACACCCAGCATCCAAAGGTAGATCATCAGTGAGGGAGGTAAAAGATCCTTCTCCAGACTAGGACTTAAGGACAATACCCCACTGGCAAATAATCCTTTAGCAATCTCCTTCCCTCAGACCCTCAGTCCAGCTCTAGCTGAAGCCTAAACTGCAATTCTCATCTCAGTAGCTCTCTTTCAGAGGTAGCAGCCCCAGGAGAACTGTAACCCTTCCTGGAGAGGAACAAACACTGGAAAGGCCTCCCAAACATATATCACCTCCCCAGTATACTTTCTGGATGCCTCCTTCCAGGGATTGGCTAGGGCATGGTAAATATTCATAATGGATATTTGACCCTCCCTGCCCTATATTCCAGAAGCTTCTTCAAGAAGCATGTAGGTAGGGTGCAGCATGTTGCGGCGGAAATAATTCACACAGTCCGGTGCAATGTAAAACTTGTATTGAAGTAATGCACGAACAGGTCACAACAAACACAGTGGAAAGACTGCCCAGCTGGGTGCACTCGTGCACATCCAGCACATTAACAATGCGGGTTCCAGCGGGACTGACAGCGTCTGTAAATAGGGGCAGAATGTGGACTGGCTGTTTCATGCCCAATTGGAAGGGTGTTCAGAAGAGCAGCGACCCTACTTTTTCTATTCTCGTCAGGAACCTTTCCCTGCTGCTAGAACTGTGCCTATCAGAAGGGGTACCTGTCCCTGCCAACAAATGCATGCTAAACCTGAGAGCCTGGGTCTTAAACAGACTCTGCCTGACCCAAGATGGCTGCTTGGGTCACATGGGAAAGCAGCATCCAATAGGATAGCTTCCCCAGTGACCTAGGAAACCATATAGGAACCCTGTTCCTCTTGACTTCCTCTCCAACAACAGTGCTGCTGCAGAAGAGCACCACCTGCAGTGGAGAGAATAGATTGCACCTGCCTACAAGCAAGTGAGAAAAATCAAACAACCAGCTAGGAAAACTGACCACACAAAACCAATAGATTATTGCCCAACTAACTTCAGTGAAGCCAAAAGAACTAAATTTAATCTAGCAGCCTAACAAAAGGAGGGCACTACATAAAAGTGTGAAGAATATGAGTATTTTACACTCATGGTGGATAATTTTTAACACTAAATCGCTCTAAATGAAACAATAATTTTAAGTTACAGTTGTATGCAAAAGTTTAGGAATCACTGACAATTTCCATGATTGTCATTTATAACGATTTGGGTGTTTGGATCAGCAAAATGTCTAATTTCATTTTGATGCATATTGCACATTTTCTGTTAATCCAATAAACCTCATTTCAGTACTGAAATATTACTGTGTCCTTCAGTTATTTGATAGATCAAAATGAAATTGCTGATCCAAAACACACAAATCTTTATAAATGATAATCATGGAAATTGTCAGGGGTTCCTAAACTTTTGCATACAACTGTACAAATCACAAAAAAAATTATCAGCAAATATTAAAAAACATTGATGGTCAATGAGAAAATGCCACTGCTAAAATGATCATGGGTGACATGCCACTGAGCAGCACAATGCAGGGACTGTCAGGTAGGAGGTCAGTCTGCTCACTGCTCAAGGAACCCCTAGCAACCTCTGGAGGAACTCTGGTTGAGAATGGCTGATCTGAAACAAACTCTTCTATTGTACAATTGCATTTTTTGTGGCAGAACTGTTTTTGTAATATACAAGTCAAAAGGAATGCCAAAAGCAGCTTGAAGCAACTAATAAGAGAGTTAGAAGCACCTGTAAAGGATCTAAGATATGTCTCAAACGGATGCAGACTGAATGCACCCGAAAGCAAATTGCATTTGCCTGCCAATACAAATCATTGTGATCGGGGCAGGAAGTGAGGGAAAATCTCTCAAACAGAACTCTGGGCAACAATAAAAACCTCAACAGGAGTTCTAATCATTTGCCACTCTGAATAAGCCCACAAAACCAGGAAAACCCCACACACACCTAATTCTGAAACCTAATCTCAACCTAGTCATTACCATTCAAAACTCCATTAGCGATTGAACTATCATGGTGGAATTTGGCCTCTAAAAACAAACATTCTGCTAGAAAACTGGTTTATTCAGCAAGGGGCACAATTTTATTTATTTTATAAAATATATGGGCACCAATTCTTTTCTTCTTCAGAAAAAAATACTGGTTGCCTGGCTCATATACAGATTCTTTGGCTTTCATACTTTCTTTGGTTGCTGACCTGGTACTAGTTTGCTGATCAGGAAAGTCATATAAAAAGTCAGATGTCCTCAGTTGTATACTTGTTACGGGTCTGGGACTCAAAGGACTAAAGCCAGAGGGCCAGTAGGACAACCAGGCAATTAGCATTTGTAGAATGAGACATTAGCTATGCAAAAAAATATTAAAAAGGCATTTTACTACTGTTTTTTTTTTTTTAAATACTGTAGCTACAAATACAAATACTGTAGCTGTTGGTTTATAAGAAATATACACTTACTAGCCTGTGTAGTCTTTCTTGGAACCGATTGTCCACATTGGACTCAATTAGCATTTATCCCTTCCCGGTGTCATGTGACTCGTTAGTGTTACAAGGTCTCAGGTGTGAATGGGGAGCAGGTGTGTTACATTTTGGTGTTATCACTCTCTCTCTCATACTGGTCACTGGAAGTTCAGCATGTAACCGCATGGCAAAGATCTCTCTGAGGATCTCAAAAAAGAATTGTTGCTCTACATAAAGATGGCCTAGGCTATAAGAAGATTGCCAAGACCCTGAAACTAAGCTGCAGCACGGTGGCCAAGATCATACAGCGGTTTAACAGGACAGGTTCCACTCAGAACAGGCCTTGCCATGGTCGACCAAAGAAGTTGAGTACACATGCTCAGCGTCATATCCAGAGGTTGTCTTTGGGAAATAGACGTATGAGCGCTGCCAGCATTGCTGCAGAGGTTGAAGGGGTGGGGGTTCAGTCTGCTAGTGCTCAGACCATGCGCATCAAATTGGTTTGCATGGCTGTTGTCTCAGAAGGAAGGCACTTCTAAAGATGATGCGGGCTGCATGAGTGCTGCCAGCACTGGGGAGCTACAGTTCATTGAGGAAACTATGAATGCCAACATGTACTGTAACATATTGAAGCAGAGCATGATCCCTTCCCTTTGGAGACTGGGCCGCAGGGCAGTATTCCAACATGATAACACACCTCCAAGACCACCACTACCTTGCTATAGAAGGTGAGGGTAAAGGTGATGGACTGGCCAAGCATGTCTCCAGACCTAAACCCTATTGAGCATCTGTGGGGTATCCTCAAACGGAAAGTCTCTAACATCCACCAGCTCCATGATGTCATCATGGAGGAGTGGAAGAGGACTCCAGTGGCAACTTGTGAAGCTCTGGTGAACTCCATGCCCAAAGGGGTTAAGGCAGTGCTGAAAAATAATGGTGGCCACACAAAATATCAACACTTTGGGCCCAATTTGGACATTTTCTTTTAGGGGTGTACTCATTTTTGTTGCCAGCGGTTTAGACATTAATGGCTGTGTGTTGAGTTATTTTGAGGGGACAGCAAATTTACACTGTTATACAAGCTGTACACTCACTACTTTACATTGTAGCAAAGTGTCATTTCTTCAGTGTTGTCACATGAAAAGATAGAATAAAATATTTACAAAAATGGGAGGGTGTACTCACTTTTGTGAGATACTGTATATATCTGTGGGGAGGATATCTTGAGGGGGTATTCCTCTATAGGCCCAATTTAATTACTGAATCCAGCATTGGAAGCATGGATTGTTTGGATAATGCTACAGTTAGTACATCAGGTGCATTTCACCATGGTCATTAGCATTCCTTATCCTGTGCAATTTAATATTCAGGTTGCAGTATGCAGTGTCACCAAGTCACTAGAATAGAAAATGTCTGTTGAAATTTTAATCAGATATTTGCAACTATGCAATATTTACATGTTCTGAAATAAGATGCATAATCTTCAGACTCAGATCTCTGCCTGGCTGGTTTTCAGGTAGGGTAACACATGAATAGTACTCTTTTTTTAGCAGAAGTAAAAAGGATGTAATAGTGTTAAATATTTTTTTTTCTTATGTACCACCTCAGACCCAATCCATTAGCTACAGTATGTATTCTCCCTTTCAGAGTGCATTTCCAAGAATGTTAAAATCCAAAATCTGAACTCTTCGATGAGCTAACCTTACCCTAAGCCTAGGTGCACAGTAAGGCAGCTGCAGCATTATCCCATTTTTTGTAGTGCATTTTATAACACATTTTTGATGAGTTTTTTTTTTTTATAAGAGGACTGGATTTTATACACAAAACCGTGCCAAAAATTCACTAAAAACACATGTACATGTGTATTACACACATTCAATTGAAGTCAATGGGGCCAAAATCATACTGCACCCGCACCAAAGAAGCATCTGTTCCCAGTGGCGTATCATCCATGGGTGCAGAGTGTGCACTGCACACGGCCCCCGAGGGGGGGGGCCACTGTGACCCACCCTGCACACATGGATGATTGTCCCTTGATAGCCGGGGATGATCCATGTGACGGGGACAGCTGTAAGCACCGATCTCCCTGCTTGACAGCAGTTTCTCCTCCTCTCCCTCCCATGGCTATCAGTGCTTACAGCTGTCCCCCCTCCCAGGCTGTTTGTGTCATCGCTCCCTGTGTTCTCTCCCCCGCTCCCCGTTCACCTCCTCCTCCGCTCCCCCATTCTTCCCCGGCCACTGTGTCCTCCTTCCCATTCTCCTCCTTTCCATGCTCACCTCCTCCACTCCCCCGTTCTCCTTCTCCGCCCCCCCCGTTCTTCCCCAGCCAGTGTGTCCTCCTTCGCCGCCCCCCCCCATCCCCCCCCCACAGCCGGCTCCCTCCTCTCCTCTCCCGCCGGCTGTCGGGGGGATGTGTCAGGATGGAGAGCGGAGGAAAAGGCCAGTAAATATGTCATTTGCCGGCTGCTTTCTTGTCTGAATTGGACATTGAGAGCGTCCGTTACCAATCGCTCTCCTGTCCTGTAACTGAGCAGAGTGATCTGTGTGTCACTCTGCTTCAGTTTATGAATGGACGGGAGCCGCTATCTCTTGTCCATTCAAGTTCAGTGCTGATTAAAAAAAAAAAAAAGTAAAAAAAATGATCAAAAATATCATTGTAAAGAAATAAAATTAAAAAAAAATACTGACACCACCGCCCTACCCTGCCCTGCTGACACTGTCCACTGCCCCAACCACCCCCCCCCCCCCACAAAAAAAATGTAAAACATTAAATTGTAAAAAAATAAATACATTAAAATAAAAAACTGACACCATCTACTGCTCTACTGACACCAATATCTGCCCTACTGACACCGTCCACTGCTCTACTGACACTGTCCACTGCTCTACTGACACCGTCCACTGCCCTACTGACACCGTCCACTGCTCTACTGACACCGTCCACTGCCCCACTGACACCGTCCACTGCTCTACTGACACCCTCCACTGACACTGTCCACTGCTCTACTGACACCGTCCACTGCTCCACTGACACCGTCCACTGCTCTACTGACACCGTCCTCTGCTCTACTGACACCAACATCTGCCCTACTGACACCGTCCACTGCTCTACTGACACCGTTCACTGCTCTACTGACACCATCCACTGCCCTACTGACACCATCCACTGCTCTACTGACACCATCCACTGCTCTACTGACACCGTCCACTGCTCTACTGACACCGTCCACTGCCCTACTGACACCATCCACTGCTCTACTGACACCACCATCTGCCCTACTGATACCGTCCACTGCTCTACTGACACTGTCCACTGCTCTACTAATACGATCCACTGCTCTACTGACACAGTCCACTGCTCTACTGACACCGTCCACTGCTCTACTGATACCATCCACTGCTCTACTTACACCAACATCTGCCCTACTGACACCATCCACTGCTCTACTGACACCCTCCACTGCCCTACTGACACCGTCCACTGCTCTACTGATACCATCCACTGCTCTACTGACACCAACATCTGCCCTACTGACACCATCCACTGCCCTACTGACACCGTCCACTGCTTTACTGATACCATCCACTGCTCTACTGACACCAACATCTGCCCTACTGACACCATCCACTGCCCTACTGACACCGTCCACTGCTCTACTGATATCAGCCACTGCTCTACTGACACCAACATCTGCCTTACTGACACCAACATCTGCCCTACTGACACCGTCCACTGCTCTACTGACACCGTCCACTGCCCTAAAAAAAAATATAAAAAAAAATTGTAAAAAATTATTGATAATAATATAATAAAACAAATAAACTATTGACACTGTCCACTGCCCTACTAACACTGTCCAACACCCCCCCCCCCCCCATATCGTTGTAAAATAAAAAATTATACAAAAATAAATTTTAAAAAATCGGCAAAAAATAAATAAATAAATAAACACATTCTGACACTGTCCATTGCTCTACTGACACCATCCACTGGGCGCCAGCATTTAAAAAAAAATAAATAAATAAATTGTAAAAATCTTTTAAAAAAATAAATAAAAATAAAGAACTACTGACAACGTCCACTACCCTACTGACACAATCCTGGACATAATACCCACCACTGTACACTCCACACTCCTCATCTGCACATACTACCCACCTACATACACTCCATATCCCTCTCCCTGCACATACTACCCACCTCCATACACTCCATACCCCTCTCCCTGCACATACTATCCACCTCGATACACTCCGTACCCCTCTTTTGCACATACTACCCACCTCCATACACTCCACACTCCTCTCCTGCACATACTACCCACCTCCATACACTCCACACTCCTCTCCTGCACATACTACACGCCTCCATACACTCCACACTCCTCTCCTGCCCATACTACCCGCCTCCATACACACCACACTTCTCTCCTGCACATACTACCCATCTTCATACACTCCATACCCCTCTCCCTGCACATACTACCCACCTCCATACACACCGCACTCCTCTTCTGCACATAGTACCCACCTCCATACACTCCATACCCCTCTCCCTGCACATAGTACCCACCTCCATACACTCCATACCCCTCTCCCTGCACATACTACCCGCCTCCATAAACTCCACACTCCTCTCCTGTACATACTACCCACCACCATACACTCCACACTCCTCTCCTGCACATACTACTCACCTCCATACCCCTCTCCCTGCACATACTACCCACCTCCATACACCCCACGCTCCTCTCCTGCACATACTACCCGCCTCCATACACTGCACACTCCCCTCCTGCACATACTACCTGCCTCCATACACACCACACTCCTCTCCTGCACATACTACCCACCTCCATACACTCCATACTTCTTTCCCTGCACATACTACCCATCTCCATACACACCAAACTCCTCTCCTGCACATACTACCCACCTCTATACACTCCATACCCCCTCTCCTTGCACATACTACCCACCACCATAAACTCCATACCCCCTCTCCCTGCACATACTACCCACCTCCATACACACCACACTCCTCTCCTGCACATACTACCCACCTCTATACACTCCATACTCTCTCTCCCTGCAATACTACCCACCTCCATACACTCCATACCCCCTCTCCCTGCACATACTACCCACCTCCATACACGCCTAACTCCTCTCCTGCACATACTACCCACTGCCATACATTCCGCACTGTACATTCCCTATTTACCATTACTGCATCCTGAACGATGTAAGTAATCACAGACTCTATTAAACCACACCCCTTTAGCCACGCCCAATATTTAGCACATTTAAGCCACACCCACAGTTTGCCGTGGCGCATTTTTTGCCCATGGCTGGGACCCCTTTTTATCTTGCACACGGGCCCACTCATGTCATGATACGCCCCTGTCTGTACCTTTTCCAAAAATGCGTTGCAGCTGGGCTGCATTGATATGAACGGGCACAATTGAAAGTAACGTGATTTCAATTGCAACTGAAACGCTACTTTCACACTCGGCGCGGGCAGGGCAATAGCGGTAAAGCCCCACTAGTTGTAGCGTCGTTTTAGCGCTGTTATAGCAGCGCTTTGGCGTTGCTATTCGGGCAGCAGCGGGGTGCTTTTTACCCCCAAGAAGGGTGTTAAAAGCAAAGGCATGGAGCGCTTCCGAAGCGGTTTTCAGCCTCTTCTGATGCGCTGCCCATTCATTTCAATGGCAGGGGTGCTGTAGGAGCAGTGTATACATGACTCCCGCACCGCTCCAAAGATGCTGCTTGCAGGACTTTTTTACGTGCCCTGCAAGCGCACCGCCCCAGTGTGAAAGCACTCCGGCTTTCACACTGGGGAGAAAGGAGAGGCAGTTTACAGGTGCTTTACAGGCGCTATTTTCAGCACAAAAACACCTGTAAAGCGCCTCAGTGTAAAAGGGGTCTTAAGGTACATTGTTTTTTATTACCAGTTTTTTTATTAACCACTTGAGCTTCCGATAGGTTTTACTGCCTTCAAACTGGTCAGTAAGTTGAGCTTGGAATTCTTTGTTTTTTGTCTGTGTCTGCCCCTCCATAGCTCCTTACTGCAATGGCCAGTTATAGGTGGGGACAGTGATTTTAGCTTGTATTGTATACATCTCAGGTAACACACTGGCACCCTAGCCGCCATTGCGCCATGTGCTGGGTGTCTAGTCTGTTCCTGTACCTTTAAGGAGGGTTGGGCTCCTCCAGTCACCTGTCCTCCATCTGTCCATTAAATTGTATGTGCTTCCACTGTGAATCCTCTTATACAGAGTTAGGTCTGCAGTACACAGGAGCCTTGTCGGGGCCTGCAGCTTATGCATACACTTGCAAATGTGTGTAACCAATCCCCTGCCTTTTAAACGCTACTGTTAGACAGGTGAATTCGGTTGGTGGCAAACTGGTCAGTAAGTTGAGCTTGGAATTCTTTGTTTTTTGTCTTTACCGCCTTCATGACCAGAGCATTTTTGCTATTCAGCACGGAGCTACTTTAACTGGCAATTGCGCGGTCATGCAACACTGTACACAAATTCAATTTTTATCATTTTTTCATACAAATAGAGCTTTCTTTTGTTGGTATTTGATTACCACTGGGTTTTTAATTTTTTGCATTATAAATTAAAATACACCAAACATTTTGAAAAAAAAACAATATTTTCTATGTTATAAAACACATTAAATAAAAGAAAAATCCATTTTCTTTATAAATTTGGGCCAAAATGTGTTCTGCTACATGTCATTGGTAAAAAAAAAAAAAATCCCAAAAAGTGTATATTAACCACTTCCCGACCGCGCTATAGACAAAAGACGTCCACAGCGCGGTTGGGTTATTCTAACAGGACGTCCATGGACGTCCTCCAGAATATCGCTTCCCGCGCGCCCCCTGGGGCGCGCACACGGGAACATCCGTGACCGTCGGGTCCGGGGGACCCGACCCTGCAGAAAACAGATATCGCGCCAGCCCTTCACCAATTATATGTGAAAAACCCTAAAAAAAAAAAAAATGGTTACTGTACATCGTCTTGTGTAAAACCGGGTTTAAATATTTCTTTTACCTAAAAAGAAAATAAATTACACAAAATATTGTATCTTTTATAACAAAAAAAAAGTTTTACAAACCACATAAAATTAAATATTACGTTTTTTAATTTTTGGGTCACCATTAGTTTATGGTTGTTTTCTTTCGAGATAAACATACTTTTTTACTATTTTTAACTT
>BLSH010016834.1:443820-471723 GCA_018402905.1 Glandirana rugosa | reverse complement strand
ATGAGATAGGCCGTCAATATATCAAGTGTGATCAATTTTCAGTGATTGGCACCATAGCTTGTAGACTCTATAACTTTCACAAAGACCAAATAATATACACAAATTTGTTTTTTTTTTACCAAAGATATATAGCAGTATAAATTTTGGCCAAAATTTATGAAGAAAAATTACTAATTTTCAAAATTTTATAACCGAAACAAAGAAAAATTATTTTTTTTACAAAATTTTCGGTCTTTTTTTAATTATAGCGCAAAAAATAAAAAAGCCAGCGATGATTAAATACCACCAAAAGAAAGCTCTATTTGTGTGAAAAAAAGGACGCAAATTTCATATGGGTACAATGTTGCATGACTGAGTAATTGTCATTCAAAGTGTGAGAGCGCTGAAAGCTGAAAATTGGTCTGGTTAGGAAGGGGGTTTAAGTGCCCAGTTGTCAAGTGGTTAATTGGTTTGTGTGAAAGTTATAGTGATCGAGACAGGGCGCAGGTGAGTATACAGGTAGGTGAGTGGGTGATACAAACTCTCGGACATTTACCTCAATGCAGGGAATGCATCAAGGTAAAAAATGTCCAGGCTTTAGAACCACTTTAATCATTAATATATCATTTTTTTCTTGTTCAGTGTTTTTATTGGCATTTGAATAGACGCCTACATAAAAAAATGACAATGTTATAGTGCTACAAGAATTTTTACAACTTTGTACAAAGTCAGTGCGGACCACAATGTATACAGATAAACAGAATATTTTGTTAATTGTAAGCATGTAAACGATTGCCTGCCATGGAAACTATGGGAAAGGTAGGGAATGCGGAGAGAGGGGTGGATCAGGCATAGACTATATAGGTATAGTGGAGAGGTAGAGGGGGTGGCTAATAATTGTCCAGAGAGTATGCAGGCCATTGCCTTTTTTTATACAGCAACCGTGTGTCTGCCCAGAATTGCTAGTTCGCTGGATTATTTTTTCATGTAAACAGCTAAAGTACCTGAATTTGATGCATTATCAGCCTCTTGCAGTCTAGTGTACGCTCTGTACAGCAGAGCTCAGAGATGGTGATGAAGAAGCAGCAAAAGGAACCAATCAGGTCTGCAGTGATGCAAAGTGCACGCGGATAGGAGAAGAGGGCAGAGTGACAGGAAGATGAGCTTGCCAGTGTGCTGCTTCTCTTTTTACTGTCCAGTCATAGAGTGGAAGCAGGGAGCGGACTTGTATTTAAGGCTGTGTTCACACTGAAGCATGGAGTGCCCCACAGCAGGGGGTCCGGTGTATCCCTGTTCACCGTTTCAGGTCCTATTTCAGTCCACATTTTTGGCTGAATTCGGACCTGAAACAGATCAGAAGACCCACAGGACTCCTGTGCAAATGGCACCGGGGCCGCTCCGGAGATGTGTGACCCGTCTCCATAGAGGGTCACAATCTCCTGACATGCAAATTGGACGTGGAGAAACACACATCCAATTCGCAATAGTGTGAACCCAACCTAAAAGAGAAATTGCAGCACTGAAACATCAGATCCCATGGCTGTGCTGTAGGACAAAGCTGTGTAAAAATCAGGAGTGGATGGAAAAAAAACACTATTTTTGCAGGTAAATCAGCTCTCACGTATGTGGCTGTGTACAGGTATATTCCAGTATTTGCATAGCCACATGCATGTATATAAACGTACAACACTGAACTCAGACAATGTGGTAAAAGAGAGACAGGTTTTCTGTACATTATGATTACTAAATTGTGTCATTCTGTCTGAGAACTAAAATAGCTTATAATTCATCAAATTTAATTGATTTAATTTGTCCCTTTGTCACATAATCAAACATGCAAAATGGACATGAACAAAAAACAAAAATGTAAACAAAGGATGAAAAAATCAAAAAAAGAAAGGGGGGGGGGGTTAATAAGAACAAATGATGATTTCTAAGGGTTAATAAGGGGTTAAAAAGGAGAACCTGTTACCAAAAATAAAACTTTTGGACAATTGCAGTTGTGCCTGAAATTAAGCCTAAGTTCATCCCTAACCATTGAGGCACAGAGAGTTAAAGCATTTGTATCCCCCCAACCGTGATTTTTACCTACAGGTAAGCCTATAATAAGGCTTACCTGTAGGTAAAATGTTTAAATAGAAAAAAGTTTTCTTTGGCAGTGTATCCACCACATGGTGGAACTGTGGTGGTGGAAATATACATGCATGCCACATCCTATGTTCAAACTTTGGACGTGAATGAATGTTTACAAAAAATTGGACTTTATAGGCATGCTGAATAAAAAATATTATAAACTTTATTTGTTGCGAAAAATGGCATCCATGTGCCCACAAAGGACAAATGACATCTAAAATTTGTTAATTTAAAAGGTATATGTATATCCCAAACATCAATATATTTTGTCAAGGACCTTTAATAGATCCAAAAATAACAACATCATATCATATAAGATTCCCGAGGGTAGCCAGCTATAGGGGTTGAATCCCTGGGGAATCAATTATAGAGTGATCCACAGTTATCTGGGATATGTATCCCACCGTAACCCAATACCTCAGTACATCAATATACATGAATACAGTTAATGGACAGTGGTATAGACATTTCGTTTTTATAGGTTACGCTGGTATGGCTCCCAGTAATTCGAGTGGATGATAATATCTTGTTTTACTCTGCTCAACTAGTTTCGCGCTCATGTATTCTGCACTTCCTCTGGAGCTCAAAGATCAATCTAATAGAAAATAATGAATACATACATGTTAGGATCAAAGCATATATACAGAGTTTACTCTATTTGTTAAGAATAGTATATCACAACAAATATATGTAAAGTGGTGACCACTTACATGATGTGTACCAAATGTTAGTACGCCAGCAGTGGTAGATTCCCCCCCGAGGGTCCAATGGGGCCACTACCAAACTTGGGGGGCCTCTCAGGAGATAGGGATAATCGCCATACCAATCACGCCTCCCACATGTAACCAAGGCTGCACCAGGCTAGCATGGGGGCCTGTGTGTAATACAGAGGAAGCATAGCATAGAATAAAACCTTGGATAATTATCCTGTGTGGCACATTGTATAACCTTAACCTTCAATTACCTGAAGACAATGTATTTTCCAGATGATATCCAAAAGATCATACATAAAATTGTAGATATACGTCAGCCTCCTCAAGCATACACGTGTCTATGGTGTCATAAAAGATCGGGAGATAGGTATATGGAGCAGCTGCGATAGATACCATGGATATACCATATATTGTTGCGCCCTTCCGGGCAGGTATGGGGTAAATTCACTATGGGATCCCAACACTATAAAATATAAACAGATATATATAAAGTTAAGTGACCCCAGATATACATCTGTTGGTACGCAAAAAACTTAACCAGGTATAGGTGTGACCTGCTGATCAGCCGCCTAATATGTCACTTACCAAATGTAACAATACGTGGCACGGACAGTGATACTCCAGGGGGCCCGTGTGGGCTGCCGGTCTGTATCGCAGCTGCTACATACCCGTCTTAAATAGGGTACACACAGGTCCCAATTGATGGCGTCTGTCTACACACCCCGCCAAACGGCGGCGTGTGACGCCATCAACCCGGCTGAGCCACTGTGCATGTGGGAGGCGTGATTGGTATGGCGATTATCCCTATCTCCTGAGAGGCCCCCCAAGTTTGGTAGTGGCCCCATTGGATCCTCGGGGGGGGGGGGAATCTACCACTGCTGGCGTACTAACATTTGGTACACATCATGTAAGTGGTCACCACTTTACATATATTTGTTGTGATATACTATTCTTAACAAATAGAGTAAACTCTGTGTATATGCTTTGATCCTAACATGTATGTATTCATTATTTTCTATTAGATTGATCTTTGAGCTCCAGAGGAAGCACAGAATACATGAGCGCGAAACTAGTTGAGCAGAGTAAAACAAGATATTATCATCCACTCGAATTACTGGGAGCCATACCAGCGTAACCTATAAAAACTAAATGTCTATACCACTGTCCATTAACTGTATTCATGTATATTGATGTACTGAGGTATTGGGTTACGGTGGGATACATATCCCAGATAACTGTGGATCACTCTATAATTGATTCCTAGGGATTCAACCCCTATAGTTGGCTACCCTCGGGAATCTTATCTGATATGATGTTGTTATTTTTGGATCTATTAAAGGTCCATGACAAAATATATTGATGTTTGGGATATACATATACCTTTTAAATTAACACATTTTAGATGTCATTTGTCCTTTGTGGGCACATGGATGCCATTTTTCGCAACAAATAAAGTTTATAATATTTTCTATTTAGCATGCCTATAAAGTCCAATTTTTTGTAAACATTCATTCACGTCCAAAGTCTGTAGGTAAAATGAATATCTCCAAAACTTGTAAGGTTTAGGAGATATTCCCCCTGCAAGCAGCCGCTTACGTCTGCGGCACATGAGCAGTGAAGTACCAGCGCATCGTGCCAGGAATTGCCGGATCTGAGGACTCCCGTTCGCATGCCCAGGAGTGACGTCTCGTGGCTCTGGCCACTCACAGTGCCAGAGCCGTGTACCTGGAAGGAACATTTGAGGGAAAATGTCAGCTCCCTCAGAGGGGACCGAGCAGCCCTGACGGATCTTCGTTCTAAGGTAAGTATTTCATGTGGTGCATGCTCATTATGCCTTTGCTGTATAGGTTTTTTTTTTTTTTTGTTTTTTTTTTCCGTGGGGATACAACCACTTTAAAGAGCGCACATTTTTTAAAAAAATGTTATATGCATTGCTTTAGGCGACCTATTCTAAATAAATGGGCTGGCATGAACCTCAGAGGCCCAGAAATCAGACTTGCGCCTTTTTTGATAGAACTCCGCAGTGCAATGCATGTTAGTTCATTAGGGTTTTTTGGAATACTGCCCTCCTGGTAGAATATGGCAGCAGCTAACACTCCAATTTGACCAATTGTGCAACACGAATAAAAATGTATATAGTGCAGCGCTTAAAATTATATAATATGTGCATACTTATTGTAAATAAATGAATAAATACAGATAAAAATGTGTCACGTGAAAAAATATCCAACAATAAAACAATTAAATATGTGCAAACTTATTATAGATAAATGAATAAAGAAAATTGTGCAAATATACAGTAGTGTCACATAAGTGGACTAATCCAAGTCATAGAGTATAGACAATAAAGTACAAAAAATGAGTCCACAAATGACTAGAAGGTACAATAATGATTTTTTGAAGTCCCCCTTAAAAGGTCACGTGCAATATAGTGAAGCTATTGGAAGCACGGACAAAAACATGAAGTCTTAATTGTAGACTAATCCATGTTACTTGTCCAAGATTTGTGACATGAATAAAATAATGACCGATGACCGCCACCAAGTGAAACTCCTCCACCAGATACAATAGCTGCTTACCAAAGAGCAGGAGATTTTATGCATAGAGAACATTCCTTGACCTCCAACCACATTATATGGGTAGATTCTCAAATCCTTCTTCAGTTCCAATACCGATACATATAACTCTTCCAAATGGTATTAAAGATAATCCAAAGACCAAAGTACTCCAAGCAATAAAGGTATCCAGGATGTAAGTCATATCGCAAAAGAAAGAGAAGCCTCCATAGTGTAAAACTGCATAATTCGTTTTTAATAGAATGATTAAAAATACTTACATCAATGAAGAAAATGTTAGTTCATTGCACTACAACACAGCACATTTCTGTCGGGAAGGTGCATTGAGTGCAATTAAGAATTAATGGCATCACATCACACCATTGCAAGTAACATGCGATGCCTCGCATGATGGTAACATGCGAGAGAACTTGAGCGCTCCCACAATGCAATAGTGTGAATGGGATCTGCACATCAAAAGACGATTCTTTGATTTGTAGATAAACACTGCCAAAAATGCACTGTAAAAAACAGTGTATTTATGAATGAAGCCTGCAAACCCTTGCAGAATTCATTCATAGAGGAGCTGCTGTCTGAAACACAGTGGAACTGGGCTGTTAGATGTAATCTGTGCACCCATAATCCCAGCTGTCCCCCTCCTCATACACAAACATACACACACACTTCCCACTGCAGTACCAAAGGGGGCCCAGCCCATATTTGTGAACATGAACAGCAGTAGAGATGAGATTGGGCATCCTCAGAACTTCAGCTTTTTTGTAATCTAATGAGCTGCAGGCCAGGTCATTCTCCACCTTGCAGCTCTCATGAGTATTCCTCGCTCCACAACTCATGTGAGCTGCAAGGTGGAGAATGACCTGGCCTGCAGCTCATTAGATAACAAAAAAGCTGAAGTTCTGAGGATGCCCAATCTCACCTCTACTGCTGTTCAAGTTCACAAATATGAGCTGGGCCAACTCAGAGGTTGGAGAGGACCCCCCTTTGGCACTGCAGTGGGTAGTGTGTGTGTATTGTTTGTGTATGAGGAGGGGGACAGCTGAGACCTGGCCCTCAGCTTATTGGGATACACAAAATTGGAGTTCAAGTTAAACATGAGTTTGTGGAGGACAAGCTCATATATAATCAGTAGCTCTTTAATTCAGGTTAACTTGACTTTTAGGTTTAAATAAGCAGGATAGGTCATGATTACCATCCCTATTTTATCGTAGTGCCCCATGATAATAACATTTGCAAATTTACAAATAGTGTCTTGCCATACATTTTGCTTATTAAAGAAGTCATCATTGGTTAAACACGAGCCATCTCTGGAACCAACTCCTGATATTGTAGCAAAAAGGTTTTTTATTCTATGTTTCAGAGCCTCCCCCCAGTAAGAAACCTTCGCTAACCTTCTCAGAGACCAATCCTTTTGATGATTTCTGTGCATATATCAACCTGCTGCCATCTTGTGGTTGTCAGCATGAACACTGCCAGCCAGCCCTGTGTGCTGGCACAAGGCCAGAGAGTCACCAGATCAGCATCTCAACTGTTAAATGCTTAACTAACAAAAGCAATATGATAGTATTACAAATCAGTGTATTATACCTCTCCTTCAACCTAAACAATATTACATGGCCAGCTAAACTAATTTATCAGGTTGCAATCCAATAAACAAAGAGGAGGGTTCTTAATAATTCCAAGGAAATATGTTTTACTTTTATATCAGATAAGATTGTTCCAGAATTATGATGGGAAATATTTCCCTCTACTCAATATATTCCCTGTCCAAAGTATCAGATCAATTTCTTTCTATGACTTAAAATACAATTTTATTGCCATTCCTTACATGGGTAGTCAGTAATCATGCATATCAGACAGCATACTGACTTCATGTATATGGAGAAAACTTCAGAGAGTTTACAGTGGCCTATAGCAACCAATCATATATATTTTATTATATATTTATACATATAAAATATATATTTATTTTACTAGTGGAGGTTGAAAATAAAAATTGTTTGTGATTTGTTGATCCACAAATTCTGGTGTAGCACCCTCTTAGGCTAAGGATGCTAGGTAAATTTAGTGTGGCTTGCTCTGTAGCCAGAGGAATGTGTTCTGCTGTTTTTGTCTGTTCGGGCTCCACAGTCTGGGCTTTTGATTGATTTCCTCAAGCCTATTGAGAACTTTACAGAGCTCAGGGTGGAGAAAATCAAATGCTCAGGCTGGGCTCTTACCTTGCTCCAGCCAATCCCTGGTGAGGTGTGTCCAGATGGTGGGTGGGGGGCAGGTAAATAGCCGGGAGCCCAGAGAGATATTTTCATTTCCCTGGAGGAAGGGGGGCCATGTGCTTCAGTTGGCTGTTGAGCCCTGAAGCCTTCCTGACTGGCTGCTGAACTACTCCCTCCCCTGGATCAAGCCCATGGCCTTTCTTCTACTCAGATCCGTTAATAGATCTCAATCTCCTAAACTGCAGTTTATCTATGGTCCCCAACTGTGGATGTTGCAAACTGCTCCAGTATGCTTAGTGTGCTGTCCATCTTGTGGTCTTCAGCTGCAAGCACTCAAACTGCTCCAGTCTGCTCCTAATAACTATGCAAACCTATCCTTTGGTCATCAGCTGCGGGAAACTTAGACTCTTCCAGTCTACATACATGTCCTACTTATGCTGTAATATTCTCCTGGTCTATACCTGGTAGTGAAACAATGTGTTACTACTGCCTAGTGGAGAGGTGCCTCTGCTAATTCTGTGCTTAATATTCTCCTGGTCCACATCTGGGGGTGAAAGACTGTGTTGCTATCACCTAAAGATAGTGTCCTCTTCATGATGTGTGCTTTGGAGTTTTGAAGTATCCCATACTCCACTGTACTCTTCAGTTACAAGTTATAAAGCAATAAACTTCAACAAGTCATCCCCTAGACCAGAGTTTCTCAACCAGGGTTCCATGGAACCTGAGGGTTCCTCCAGAGGTTGCTGGGGGTTCCTTGAGCAATGAGCAATTTCTGCCTCTCAGATAAGTTCCCAATGACACCATGGATCATTTTAGCTATTTGTAAGGAAGGAACTATTTTCAATGACCACAAATGTAAGGAGCATTCTTCCCTCTGACCATCACACTAATATATCATGAGTTGTAGATATTGTAAATTTTAGCAGGGGTTCCCTGAGATGGAAATGTTTTTTCAAGGGTTCCTTTGTGTTGAAAAGATTGAGAAAGGCTGCCCTAGACCAAGGGTCTCCAAACTGTGACCTGAGGGCCAGATGTGACCCTTTGCTAGCATTTATCTGGACTTTGGGGCACTATACCTCCCAATGATATGAGGCACTATTCCTCCAACTGACACCATCAATGGGGCACTATTTCGTCCACTGATACCAGTGATGGGATACTATTACTTCCACTAATACCAATGATGGGGCTCTACTCTACTCAAACCTTGAGGCCATGTTTATTCTCACTGGGTTCAGGAAAGTTTCTACCACCAGTGGCCACAACCTGGCCCCCCTAAATTCTGAAGGACAGTACATTGTGCTGTCCTAGACTGATTACTGAGTCAGAGTGAATGGACTGTTGCTGTGTGGCTGTGAGTCCTTAAACCATTTCATTGTACCTAAATCCCGAAGAAGGGGGAGCCCACAAAACACAATATATGCTGGTTGTCCTTTCCATGGTCATTTACTGTATCAATAAACCATTGTTGAACACTTGGATACATTTGTTTGGCAATTTCTGGACTCAATTTGGGCATCCATACTTTTGAGGTGGCCCCCACATGTGGAGAGCAACCAAACCCAAGTAATTTGGTTCCAATAAGGACTTCATTTTTACTTGTAGAGGACCCATATCCAGTGCCTTACCCTCCATCTTGAAAAGAAAGTTTGATTGGCTGCTATGGGAGCACAGATGTCACCAGCCACCCCCATGTACAGTATCGGCATGGCCCCCATAGCAGCCCTACATTTCCAATGAGTAATTGCAGGCAAATGAAAAAATGCCCATTGACCACTGCAGCACAGCGTGTCTGTTTTCACCTTCTGAAAAATGGTTTGACTATTCTTGGGGTGGTAGTTTCAGCCCCAGGAATATCAACACATAATTTTTTCTGCTTTACAATGAGCATGAAAAAATGGTGTCTATGGTGTGAACAGGACCTTACTGTACATTAGGGGTGTAAAACTCATTTCATAGCGGGCTGCATCGGCATTATGGTTGCCCTCATAGGGCCGGTTGCACCCGTAAGACTAGATGTCCCGAGTACCACCCTTATATCAGATGTCAAGAGCTCCCCCACCCTCCGTTACATGACAGGGTACCCCCCTTACCTTGTGTTGCTGGCGGAAAGAAGCTGGGGGGAGGGGCTGAGAAGTCAAAAGTGCAGGGGCTGGAGGAGAACCAGAGGAGAGCTGGAGTCAGCAGCTGGAGTTGAGCTGAGCTGAGACCAGGGGAGATGGAGACAAGGGAGTGCTGTGGCTGCATAGAGGCGCAGGATCTGGCGCAGGAGTTTTGTCCTCCTCTCTGCTGCAGAAAGAGACAAGGTGAGGCAAAGATCAAGAGGCTGCTGCACCTGCAGGAGAGGTGTGAGGGCCACATGAAATGGCCCCGAGGGCCAGATTTGACCAGCAGGCCTTGTGTTTGACACATGTACTGCACAAAGTCTGGGCATAAGTACACTTTCAACTCTATCTTGCAAGTTTATGTCAATGCAGAAGGGAGGTAGAACAAGGTGGATGGAACACTACTTATCTTTAGGAATCATTAGTATTCATAGCCTAGTTTTTCCCCCAAGAGCCCTAAAAAATGGGCAGATCAGGTAACTGTCATCTCATGTCTACAAGCTCATGTCTACAAAACATAGAGGAACAATTATAGATCTGTAGGACCTATCCAACTACAGCAGACATCCCCTCCTGGAGCTTTCTAATGAGGAGGGTCTGCTGAGAGGAGCTAAATCTGAGAATGTCTGCTAAACATTCCTCCTTTCACAGGTACAAGGATGCAAGGTTTTCCTGATGCAATTTGTACTGCTCGGGAGCCCACAGCCAGAACATGCATGCCTGGCCAGCTCCCATCTAATTTTTGTAGGCAGGTGAAGAACTCCACATAAAAAGCTGAATTGATCAAATGTGTCATTGTTTTCAGATTACAGTATGAGTTATAAAAAGGAACTTGTTATTAGGACCCATCTAAATCTATAACCTCTGCTGTGCCTGACAGTATCTTCTTGCTGAGCCACCTGAGATGCTGGACAATTCCTTGGACAATCTTACCTTGCACCTTGCTTCTGGTGAATCTTGAACTCTTTGCTCCTCCCACAAATGTCTTATTTAAGCCACGCCTTTGCACTTCCTGTTTGCCAGAATATTGTGCTCTCTCTCCCACCAATATTTCGCTCTTGTCACTCCTGCTGCTGTCCGTATCTTCACTACCACTCGTTACCAACCTTTGGCTTGTACCTTGACTACACTTCTGCTTGATCCCAACCTGCAACCACTTGTTACTGACCTTTGGCTTGCTTACTGCTATATCTGCTACTGGACCCCGACTTGCTCATCCCTTGGTGGGGTGATTCTGAGGACTGCGACATGGGACTAACACAGCAAAACCCATCTCCACCATCAGGAGCTGTGGTGAACACCAGTTAGACCCTGCACCTCAGGTAAGCCTGCTTCATCCACCAGGGTGACCTGCTTGTATGCCTATCCTGCTGGTCGGTGGGAGCCTCTTTACTGCTGTAGCTACTGGTCTCTGAGCCTGACCCCTGACCATGGCACTAGTTTTATAACTACTTATTCTTTAAGTAAACCTGCCACAAACATGGACTAAAACTGAGAATATTTTGAAAATGCAAAATACAGCCAGCTTATGTTACAATCAACTCTAAGGTTCCCTGTAAAAGTTGAGCTTGACCCCACCTATCCCTACTCCCAACTACTTCCATTTGTCCTTTAATGTGATGGGCAGTCTCATTGACCAATAAGGTGGTGCAGAAGGGTGCAAGTTCAAATTTGCATGTAACTTTAGCTGCCTATATCTCTTTTAAGATGAGACTTTCACTAAAGTCAACCTCTGGCCATGATTTTCATGCTCTGTTTGAATTGACCAAGTTGTGAAAGTTTTACATTTTGCAAACAAAATGAAAAAGAAACTAGCAATTGATACAATATCCAAATTTTGTTGGAATGTACTGAAACAGAATGCTTGGTCTGTGATCAGAAATGGTATGTGTGGTATGTAAAATTGTGTTTGAAAATTGTTATTTAAAGAGGGGATTTCATTTTTATGGGGTGTGGGTGTCGGGAATGCTTAGTGTATGGCAAGGTGTCCTAGTATAACTTAGGGACCTACTGCCCCGAATACTAGCCTTAGAAAACATGCTATAGAACTGTGCAGAGATGAGAATACTCAGTGCTAAATAATACATATTGTACAATATTACTGCTCTTACATTTTTAAACGCTTGAAAATTACTGATGAAAAAATGATAGCCATGGGGACAGTGGAGGAAAGAAAGATTAAATGTTCATGCTGATCTCTAAGAAGTGATTAACTGCTTTACATGGGAGAATTTGACCCCTGAAAACCCTCAGCTATCAGACAGTGCAAACATATAAACACTACAGATCACTGTTGGGCTCCTTCCACAGAGGGCTGTCATTATAAAAGGAAAACTGTACTCCAGGCAAGCAGCTAAATACACACTTGAAATGCATATTGGTGAACTGGCTTCCCTGTCAGAGGATTTGTAATGCTTTAAAGCCAGTCTTGAAATTCAGACACCCCAGGCAGAGAGCATAGCCAGGTCCTGGATCTCCACTGCACTAGAAGGATGCATGACAGGGTGGAAGTTTAGAGAGCGGCTTTAAGTATACAAGTGAGTAGCATACTTGTGGTGGGCGTTTAGGAGCCATGACCATCCTAATTGGAGGGCATTTAAATTCATCTCCTTACTTAACCTTTCCTATCCTTGTGAGCAAGCCAGTGGTAGTGAAACACATTAAGGAAGTGAGTTTTTGGGAGGCGATCCTATACATGCAATTGTCTTGTTAAAAGTGGAATAAATGCCAGAAAGAGCTAATGCTGGAGTATGGCTTCCACCGTTTTATTTCTTAATGGTGAGCAGAGACAAGCTACAGGAGCCAGCACCCTGATCATTTGTGGACACCGGACAGCGAGAGGAGTGGGCCTTGAGCAGTGCTCTAGATCTAGGTATGTTTTTTTTACTTAAAAGTGTAGCACCACCCCCATAGGGGACGCTGGAAAATTACTGTCCTCATAGGTTGCCCTGACCTTGTAAGCCTCCCGAAACCCCTGAGACTTTGGGTTCTGACATAATTCAAAGAGAGAATGCAAATGCAAAAGTCACCAAAGAAATAACAGAGATTGCAAGTTGATATTTTACTGGATATTCTTGAATTAACAAGGGAAAGAAGAAAATGTAAAATGTGGGTATTCCCCAAATTGCAACTTTAGCATCAAACAGGATTACAGAGATTTGCAATGAAATGGCAATAACCTGGCAGTAGAAGCCAACAGATCTTAAGGGAACCTATGACTCCAGGTGCAAGAGGGGAAAGAAAAGACATTTTGTCAGTCAGTTCCCTCTATGCCCTGATGCCACAGGCAAAAAGAAACAACAAACACAATATGTATGTAGCGTCCCCATAGTGTAGGTGCGTTTTTCCAGCAGGGTTTGCTAGGTGAGGTAAAATTTAGTCAGGTCTGAATGTTTTGATCTGGGCTGGGAAGAGTTGCTCAGGGAGGATTGAGTGGACTTAACAGCTGAGGTCACCAGAGCCTTCCACTTCTTTCTAGAAACCTGGAGGAGGGTTTCTGGTCAGAGAGCTGGGAGATAGTTGGAGCCATTTGGATTCTAGGGAGCCCTGACCAATCCCCAAGCAGGATTGGCAGGGGGCACACCTCCTTAAATACTCTGAGTCAGCCCAATCTGGAGCAGAAGTGTCAGGTGGAAGTCTGGAGATGTAGCAGATGCGCTGTGGAGGCCCCTACCCGGGAAGTCGCCCCAGTCTGGGGAGGGTGACCTTGGGGCCTGGAGGTTTGGGTGCAGCCAGGAGAACAGCGGAGGTGCTACACAGTGATCCACCAGTTTGGTGAGTGACGGTCCCGGGGAAGTGCAAGAAAAAGTGCTGGAGCAGGCTGGGAGAGGAATAGTGGACAGTCTGTGGGAACCAGTTCAGCAAAAGGAGAGTCACTGAGGAAAGCAGGTCGGCGGGACCTGGAAGAGGGATGGGCTGGGAGTTGTAGTACATCAAAGGCCCGTCTAGCACTCAAGTACTTTCGCTACACATTCAGGGGCCTGTGATCCCTGGCCTGTAATGGGTGTTCCGGAGGTTCTACTGAGAGTAGGCCTCGCCATGTGCTAGCCGCGGTGAAGAGAAAGGAAAGGTGTTGCTGTGCAATGCCAACCAGCAAAGGTAAGTAAAATAAGCAAGGTGTTTCCCAGCGAAAGGCCTTTGATGTAGAAAAGTGTGGGGTAAAGGGGTCTGCATGCAGTGCCTCTGAATGTAATATTAAGGGTGGGCTTCTGCCTGCTTACCAATCCTGGAGATATCAAGGCTCGTGGAGATAGGATGTCCCAGAACAGGCTCTTGAAGGATCTGCAGTCAGATGAGGGGTAATTGATTGGCAACCTGATGATGGGCATCTGCATGGGCATAGGTGAAAGGGGCCCCAAATAGCCACACTGCCGATGAGTGGCCTAGGACTTAGGATCTGCCTCCAGGGATAAGGCTCATTCACGGAAAGGCCCTCCACGCCATCCAGGCCACAGTGCGCACTCACACCGGTCAGGGGAGAATAGCCTGTCGATCCTGCAGCTGTAGGTCTCATGTCCCAAAATAGCGAGCCCCTCCCAGTTCTATCTTTTTTTCTTCAGCCAGCTGGAACTTGTAGTTTGCAGCAGCATTAGATCCACTGGAAACCTGGCTTTCTGGACTACATGTCCCACGATCCCCTGCTTTCAGTAGTAGACTCTCTCCCTCAGCAGTCAGGTAGTGATGCCATGCATGGGGATCCATGTTGGGCACTCAGGAAAAGAAACTCAATGCGATCTTTGGTAAGGAGTGTCCCACCGTGACAGACGCAACATAGCCAGCGGTTGGCTACACAAGTATGTCTGATTGGCTTCTTGTGCTTCTGCCTCTCCCAGTTTGAGTCCTGTTGTGCAGAAGATTACAGGTTGGGCAACACCAAAAGAGTACACTACCCCAATGCTGCTGGTTTTGTTGTTGGAACTGTCACAAAGTGATATTTCATTTAGTGCTATTGGCCGAAGCATGGTGTGATGTGGTGGACTGAATTGCTGTTAGCAGAATATTGATATAATGCGCTGAAAACTACTTGGATGCAGAGAATACTTTGCTTTCATGGAGAAATATCAGAACATGTCTTTATCATGGAAACAGGAACTAAACACAAACAAGTGCACTGAATATAGATAGACAATACATCCTGTAATATCACAGAATACATGAACTATACACTATAATACTACAGTACCACCTGCTGCTTAGCTAGGTATAATGCATACAGTATATAGTTCACAGTACTTTACATTACATGCTGTTGTCCTCCCAACACCCCTTCTCAACAGCATGTGCTTTGTCAAATTATATTCAGCTTCTTCTGGAAATAACTATGACGTTCCTTCAACAAAGGCTTGGTGAGCGCATCGGCAGTCATCTCCTCTGATGGGCAGTATTGAATGTAAATAACACCCTGCTCTTGATTATCCCTCAGTAGGTGATACTTGACATCGATGTGTTTGGTCCTAGGATTGACCCTTTCTAATTGCATAAGCTTTATACAGCCCTGGTTGTCTTTAAAAATGTGAATTGGTTTTGACATGTCAATCCCAATGTCCACAAAAAGCTGACAAATCCATATCACTTCTTGACAAGCATGTGCTGCTGCAATGTACTCTGCTTCAGTTGCAGATAGAGCGACAGTTGCTTGCTCTCAACTAGACCAACTTATGGTTCCTTCCCCATACTGGAAGATGAATCCACTTGTGTATTTGTGGTCTGTGCAGTCCCAGGCCCAATCAGCATCCACATATCCAACCAGCTTTGGATTTGATGTTGCTGGTAACCATAACTTCATCTGAATAGTTCCTTTGAGATATTGCATCACTCTTTTTATTGCATTCCAGTCGCACTGACAGGGAGCTGAGACTTTCCTGCATAGTATGCTTACTACGAGGGCTGGTGCAAGGATTTTTGTCTACTTAGGCGAAGGTGCATTTTGGTGCCCCCCCAAACCCCCCCCCACCAACTGTCCTCCTGCCACCCCCCTCTGCTCCACCATGGAAACCCCCACCCACCCCCATATGGCATACAGTTTATTTGCCTGTTGATGTTACATTATCAATGTTACCATGCATTCAGTCATGAATGTAATGCAGAGTAGATTGCATTACATTTTTTTCCGGCCTTGATGGCCTGGAAAACTGTTAATGTTGCTTCCGGGTCTGGAAAAAGAAGGGGAGGAGAGTGGACGTGTGTCCGCTCTTCTCCTTCCCCTTCACCTGGCGGCATATACTATGCCGGTCCCGAACGGCAGAGATGGGTAAGCGGCATTCGTGATACAAACGGGGGGGGGGAGATTGGGGGATCGGGCTCTTTACTAGGGTGCAGTGTTGCCAACCCCCTGAAGTGAAATTTACTGAGAGGGTGCCCAACATTTACATACAGCACCAAGAAAATGTCAGAGGCTGCACACATGGCACAAGAGATTGTCAGAGACTGCATACATGGCACAATAGACTGTCAGGGACTGTATACCTGGCACAAGAGATTGTCAGAGACTGCACACATGGCACAAGAGATAATCAGAGACTGCATACATGGCACAAGAGACTGTCAGGGACTGCATACATGGCACAAGAGACTGTCAGGGACTGCATACCTGGCACAAGAGATTGTTAGAGACTGCATACCTGGCACAAGAGATTGTCAGAGACTGCATACATGGCACAAGAGATAATCAGAGACTGCATACATGGCACAAGATACTGTCAGAGACTGCATACATGGCACAAGAGACTGTCAGGGACTGCATACATGGGTCAAGAGATTATCAGAGACTGCGTACACGGCACAAGAGATTGTCAAAGACTGCATACATGGCACAAGAGATTGACAGAGACTGCATACATGGCACAAGAGATTGTTATAGTCTGCATACATGGCACAAGAGATTGTCAGAGACTGCATGAGTGGCACAAGAGATGATCAAAGACTGCATACATGGCACAAATACTGTCAGAGACTGCATACATGGCACAAGAGACTGTCAGGGACTGCACACATGGCACAAGAGACTGCCAGGGACTGAATGCACGCACAAGAGACTGTCAGAGACTGCATGCACGGCACAAGAGACTGTCAGAGACTGAATACATGGCACAATAGACTGTCAGGGACTGCATACATGGCACAATAGACTGTCAGGGACTGCATACATGGCACAAGAGATTGTCAGAGACTGCATACATGGCACAATAAATTGTCAGGGACTGCATACATGGTACAAGAGACTGTCGGGGACTGCATACATGGCACAATAGACTGTCAGAGACTGCATTCATGGTACAAGAGATGGTCAGAGACTGTATACACAGGGCCGCTGTTAGAAATCACGGGGTCCCGTACAGCCTACCTGATGGGGCCCCAGCCCCACCCCTTATCCCTCCCCCTCACCCGCCTAAAAAAAAATGCAACTTTGTTTGTGAAAGCAGAGTTCTTCTACAAGCACTCATATGGAATGCAGTGTAGCCCAATTAGAAGCCCTGAAAATGGTTGTTTCGGTTTCTGGGCTTAGTGCTAGATCCAATCACCAGCTGTCTGTGAAAACTAGGATCTAGCTCTAAGCCCAGAAGTTGAAACAACCATTTTCAGGGCTCCTGATTGGGCTACACAGCATTCCATATGGGCGCCTGCAGACGAACTCTGATTTCACAGACAGCTGGTGAATTGAGTGCTAAATCCAGCAGAGGCACAGAAACTGTTAAAGCTAAGCTAGATGTTTTGAAATGTCACTGGGAAGGCTCTGGGATGAATGCATGGCTGCTATCCCTACGTCATTTTAAAACAATTCTGGGGACTCAGGCCTCATACACATGGAGGCTAAAAATATGCTGGGCATAAAATTCCTGCACCTTCAATTAAAAATTGGCACGCCTGTTAAATGGCAACAAGCTACAGTACCTGAAATTGTCCATAGACAACGTTTTATAGAGTTAAACAGGAGATGTGGTGCTAGAATTATTGCATTTTTACATTTTTTTTCTTCAACTTTATTATTATCACAAACGAATGAATAACATTGGGGCAGTGGCAGGTGCTTTTTATGGAAAGATCAGGGATCTATTAGACCCCTGATCCCTCCCCTACACTCCAAGGCAACTGATCAAACACAGGTTGTTTTGATTGGCTGTTTTCCTGCCTGGCACTAGCCAGGTAACCACAGAGCTGAAACCAGAAGTGGTGTAAACCGTGCAGATTCCGGCTTCATTCATCACAGAGGAGATGGTGAAACATATGTTTCTTCCTCTACTCTTTGTGCTATAAACCCGACTACTTACAATAAGCGAGCCCAGGAAAACAGGGGCAGGCTGTGGGTGAACAGAACAACGTGATAATTTTAGATGCACAAAAATCAACAGGGTATAGATAACCCCCACTCCACTGCTGTGCAGTATAAGGGGGAGCAATTGGGGGTGGTAAAAACATGCAGCTGAGCTGCACATTATTACTGTACCCCCAAACAAAAGTGTAAATGAGGCCTAAGGCCCCATTCACATGATTGGTCTGATCAGGTCTGCCTGTCAGTTCTTTAGGCAGACCCAATCAGACCCTCCATTCTCCTCTATGGAGCGACTGGTGTAAACTGACTTGCGTCCGTTTACACCCGCCTATCTTGAATTTGATCCGCTAGAAAGACATTGAAGGGGGTCTGTTCTCCTTCATCTGACGGATCAGATCAGAGGGCAGTCAAGAGTAAACAGACAGTGTCCATGTACACAGAGCAGAGTGGGCTTAGTTTGTGTCCATTCTGCATAAATGGAGCAGACACGCCCGCAGGTCATCCACCCGCTCTGCTCAGCAGGGGATCAGTGGACAGATTCCTCGCTGAGCAAAGTGGAGTCCCCCTCTGTAATAGGAGCCTTAGGATGTATTTCACTGTCCTTTAAAGATCATAATCATCATGATAATCACACAATACAGGTGCTGTTGCTCAAAGCACATGTACATGTGGTTATCATGATGATAATCACATTTGGCTGCTGCATAATTCAACTTAGGCAACAGCCAGGGCATGGCATGGGGAGAAGGTGTGTGTATGTCTGTACTGTACTTTTCCTGAGACTTCTCTGCTGACAATCTCTCTGTGTGCTGCCTGCTGCCTGAAGAGGTGGATGGATGTGGACTGCTGCCTCTTCTCTTCTTCTCTGCCTCTGCCAGCCAACCCTGAGCCTTCCACCGTTCTTCGGAATCCCTCAGCTGGAGCCTGCTCTCCCCTCAGCACTTACTTGCTGAAGGAGGCAGGCAGTGAGCAAGCTGATATCACTCCGCTAGCAGCAGCAGGGACTGTCAGCTGGTAGAGTTGAGCGAACCCGAACTGTAAAGTTTGGGTCCGTACCGAACTTTGGGTTGTCCAGGACCCGGACCCGAACCCAGACATTTCAAAAAACGTTCAGGTTCTGGTAGTTGATCACGCATGTTGAATAGCTGCAGGGCAGCCAATCAACAAGCGTTTCACTGGTTTGCCCTTAGAAGCCATCACAGCCATGCCTACTAATGGAATGGCTGTGAATGGCCAGTGCATCATGTGACCCAGCCTCTTTATAAGCTGGAGTCACGGTGCTGCATGTCACATGCTCTCTGAGACTCTGACTAGTGTAGGGAGAGGACGATCTGATTCTGGGCTAATTAGATCTTTCTCATACTGCTGCTTTGAGTGACAGATTGCAGATCTCACCCTGCATTACAGAACGATCTGACTGCACTAGGTAGAGGCTTCTGCTTAGAGGGACAGATTATTGTTCTAAAATCATCTCCTTGTTCTATAGGGTCAGGTTCCAGCTGTTGCTTAGAGGGACAGATTATTGTTCAAAAATCATCGCCTACTCCTATAGGGCCAGGTTCCAGTTGTTGCTTAGAGGGACAGATTATTGTTCAAAAATCATTACCTACTCCTATAGGGCCAGGTTCCAGCTGTTGCTGTAAGGGACAGATTATTGTTCAAAAATCATCGCCTATTCCTATAGGGCCAGGTTCCAGCTGTTGCTGTAAGGGACAGATTATTGCTCAAAAATCATTGCCTACTCCTAAAGGGCCAGGTTCCAGCTGTTGCTTAGAGGGACAGATTATTGTTCAAAAATCACTGCCTACTGCTATAGGGCCAGGTTCCAGCTGTTGCTGTAAGGGACAGATTATTGTTCAAAAATCATCACCTACTCCTATAGGGCCAGGTTCCAGCTGTTGCTGTAAGGGACAGATTATTGTTCAAAAATCATTGCCTACTCCTATATGGCCAGGTTCCAGCTGTTGCTGTAAGGGACAGATTATTGGCTACATAGTACATTTGCGGGCACAATGAGGAGGGCATCAAATAAGGGACGTGGTCATGGTGCTGCTGGTGATACTGGTGCTGCTGGTGTTGGTCCTGTTGGTGTTGGTCCTGTTGGTGAAGCTCCTGTTGGAAGGAGAGGACGTTGTCGATGTGTGCCAGCTACACGCACAAGTCAAACACCTTCCTCAGGTAGCCAACAGAACCTTCACCGGTATATGGTAGGCCTGAATGCCGCTCAACGATTGGTGAGGCCAGAACAAGTACAGGTGATAGTAGATTGGGTGGCTGACAATGCCTCCAGTTCCTTCACATTGTCTCCCTCCCGGTCCCTTGATGAAAGCTCAGAGTTGGCAACTGAACCCCATGGCCATCTGTCTTTCACCTCAGCTCCTTGTAAATTAGCCAAGCAGTCTGAGCCCCAAGTCATGCAAGAGACTCTTATGCTTTTTGATGACTCTCCTGGTGTGCTTTCCGTGGGCCATCCACATAGCGCTGCCCCAGAAGTGGAAGACATTGAGTGCACTGATGCCCAACCACTTCTGTTGCAGGATGAGGACATGGAAACACCAGCGCAGCACGTCTTAGATGATGATAAAACAGGTGCCAACTGCTGCAGCTTTCCTCCGTGTGCAGACTGACAAGGAGGGCAGTGGTGAAGGGTGGGTGGAAGATGACGGGGAGGAGGATGATGAGGTCCTAGACCCCACATGGACTGAGGGTCATGCGAGTGACGTGTGCAATTTGGAGGAAGAGGTGGTGGTCGCACAGAGGCAGCAGCACAGCAAAAGAGGAAGCAGGTTGCAAAAGCCGAGCGAGCGTCCCATAGACAGTAGGCCTGCTACTACCCACCGCACCCAAGGACCTAGCACACCAAAGGCAGCTCAAAGGCGTTCCCCCGCATGGCAGTTCTTCAGACAATGTGCTGATGACAAGACGCGAGTGGTTTGCAAGCTGTGCAATGATAGCCTGAGCCGGGGCATAAATGTTCTAAACCACAACCTGCATGTTCAGGCATCTAAATTCAAGGCACAAGCTGCATTGGAATAATTACCTCAAAATCCAAGAAAGGTCTCGGCCTCCTCCTGCTTCCTCTTCTTCTGCTGCTTTGGCCTCTTCCTCCACCTCTACCGTGACAGTGTCATCTGCCACACAGCAAACAGACGATATGACAGCAACGCCACCATGTCCGCCACTGTCGCCAAGCATTTCCACACCATGGTCCCATGGAAGCTTACAGCTCTCCATCTCCCAAACACTGGAAAGAAAGAGGAAGTACCCCCCTACCCACCCACGATCCCTGGCCCTGAATGCCAGCATTTCAAAATTCCTGGCCTTTGAAATGCTGTCATTCCGTCTGGTGGACACGGACAGTTTCAAAAATCTGATGGCGGTGGCTGTCCCATAGTACGTGGTTCCCAGCCGCCACTACTTTTCCCGGCGAGCCATCCCTTCCCTGCACAAACAAGTCGGGGACAAGATCAAGTGTGCACTGTGCAACGCCATCTGTGGCAAGGTCCACATAACCACTGATACCTGGACCAGTAAGCACGGGCAGGGACGCTACATCTCACTAACTGCACACTGGGCAAATGTAGTGGCGGGTGGGCCTGAGCCGGCTAGCCATTTGGCGAATGTCCTTCCCCCACCGAGGATTGCAGGGCATTTCTCTTTGCCTCCTGTTGCCTCCTCCTCCTACTGCGCTTCCTCCTCCTCGACCACCTCCTCATCTGCTCAGCATAACACCTTCACCAACAACATCAGCACATCCAGGGGGAAACGACAGCAGGCTGTTTTAAAACTGATATGTTTGGGGGATAAACCCCACACTGTGCAGGAGCTGTGGACGGGCATTGAACAACAGACCAATGAGTGGTTGTTGCCACTGAGCCTTTAAGCCCGGCCTGGTGGTGTGCGACAATGGGCGAAATCTCGTAGAGGCTCTGGGCCTAGCCCGTTTGACGCACATCCCTTGCCTGGCGCATGTGCTGAATTTGGTGGTACAGAATTTTCTAAAAAACTACCCGGATATGTCAGAGCTGCTGCAGAAAGTGTGGGCCGTCTGTGCGCACTTTCGGCGTTCTCATCCTGCTGCTGCTCGCCTGTCTGCGCTGCAGCGGAACTTCGGCCTTCCCATTCACCGCCTCATATGCGACGTGCCCACAAGGTGGAACTCCACCTTGCACATGCTGGAGAGACTGTGCGAGCAGCAGCAGGCAATAGTGGAGTTTCAGCTGCAGCACACACGGGTCAATCGCTCTGCGGAACAGCACCACTTCACCACCAACGAGTGGGCCTCCATGCGAGACCTGTGCAGCATATTGCGGTGTTTTGAGTACTCCACCAACATGGCCAGTGCCAATGACGCTGTTCTCAGCGTTACTATCCCACTTCTATGTCTCCTTGAAAAAACACTTCGGGCCATGATGGAAGAGAATGTGGCACAGGAGGATGAGGAGGAGGAGGAGGAGGAAGAGGGGTTATTTCCATGGTTATCAGGCCAGTCATTCGCAAGTGGCTCGGAGGGTGGGTTCCTGCACCAGCATAGGCCAGATCAAAAATATTCAAGCCAGGGCACAGTTCTGGAGGACCAGGAAGATCATGAGGAGGAGAAGGAGGAACTGCAGCAGGGTGGCACCCAACGCAGCTCGTGGGCATCACTGGAACGTGGCTGGGGGGATACGGAGGACACAGATGATATACCTCCCACAGAGGACAGCTTGTCTTTGCCTCTGGGCAGCCTGGCACATATGGCCGACTACATGCTGCAGTGCCTGCGCAACGACAGCCAAGTTTCCCACATTGTAACGTGTGCCAATTACTGGGTGGCCACCCTGCTGGATCCCCGTTACAAGGACAACGTGCCATCCTTAATTCCCTCACTGGAGCGTGATCGGAAGATGCGCGACTACCAGCGCACGCTGGTAGACGTGCTGCTGAGGGCATTCCCAAATGACACCGGGGGTTCAGTGGAAGCACAAGGCGAAGGCAGAGGAGGAGGAGGAAGAGGCCGCCAACGCAGCTGTGGCACCACCAGCACCTCAGAAGGCAGGGTTAGCATGGCTGAAATGCGGCAAAGCTTTGTCAGCAGCCCGCCACAACAAACCGCACCACCAGCCGATAGACAACGTCTTAGCAGGAGGCAGCATTTCAGCAACATGGTGGAAGAGCACACGCCTACACTTACTGACTGATGGGTCTGCCCCATTCAACTTCTGGGTCTCCAAATTGGCCACATGGCCTGAGCTTGCCGTTTATGCCTTGGAGGTGCTGGCCTGCCCTGCAGCCAGTGTATTGTCTGAACGTGTGTTTAGCACGGCAGGGGGCGTTATCACAGACAAGCGCAGCCATCTGTCCACAGCCAACTTATACAAGCTAAGGTTTATTAAAATGAACCAAGCATGGATCCCACAAGACTTGTCTATACCGTGTGCAGAATAGACATTTAGACCGGACTCAAACAGCCATTCTTATACTTGTTTTTTTGAATATGCCTCAATATTTTGGGGGCTACCCCATTTATAAACAAAAAAAAACAGTGTTGGCTACTTCCTCCTACTCCTTCACCACCGCCACTTCCACCTACACTGCCACGGTGACGGCCTAGTCAACCTCAAGGCTCCTACTCCACATCCACCCCCCCCTTCCCATTTTTTTTTTTGATTTTAATTTATTTTCCCTATCCCCATTTTTTTGTAGGGCACTTGCCCTACTCTTACCCCCATTTTACTTCCTTTTGCAGTCCTCTAGCACTTGCCAGGACTTTGTTACAACCATTTTTGTCAGCAGAGGCGAACAGGTGATATTAAGCGTGCTCAGCCGAGGCTGTGCTGTGCCCGCCTGTCAGTATGCTAAACTAGGTACAGGTGCAAGCAGGGCAAACCTTGTGGGGGAACTCCTGGCTTTGGTGCCCTTTCTCTCCTTGAGTCCTCAGGGGGCCGCCTTGGCTGCTTTATGCTGGCACCGGCCCTGCCTACTTCTGCGGCTATGTCTGGTCTTGTCACAGGGGCAACATATAGCTGGTTACCGATTGCTCTGTGATACATATGATTGTTGGGTAGCACGTTTTCTGCTTCAGTGCTCTTTAGATAGCCTGATTCCATAGAAGTTTTCACTTCCTTTGCATCTTGCATATGGAGTTGTTCCAAGATTTCTGAGATTGGTTGAGAAGATATCTTCCATCTTCTCTCTCTATTTGGATTCCCAGATAGTAGCTAATGCTCCCTAGCTCTTTGATTTCACTATTTTTTTTTCAGCTTGTAAACTGATTGTAATCCCCTTCTTGTCCAAAATAAGTTATAATGTCATCAACATAGATAAGGATTTATATCCATCTGTCTTTTTCATTCCTGGAGTAAAGACAGGGGTCTGCTTTACTCATTTGAGAATCCCTCTCTGGTAAGCACTTCATTTACTTTCTCATTCCACATCCCTGCAAATTGCTTAAGACCGTAGATGCTCTTCTGAAGTTTAAACACAAGGTTGCCTCTGGTGGTTGCTTCATGCAGGGCAGCCATCAGAAATTGTGGGGCCCCTTACACAGCTTTAGACCTGCCCCCCGTCTGACCACCAACATTCCCCATGTCTATGTTTCAGGAGAACGGTGTCCCCAAACCGGGTGCCCCCCTCCCATAGACTCCAATCTTAAGTCTGAAATTCACCCTACAATTGCCGGTCAATGACCGGTCATTTTGGGGACCCGGTATGGCCAAACCATAGGTGCTGAAGGTCCCAAACTTGAATATATTGTTGTCCAGGTGCCCTCTCCATGTGACCAAAGTTTGTTTTTTTATTGGCTATGGTTCGGGAGAACGGTGTTCCCAAACCAGGTGCCCCCTCCCATAGACTCCAATGTTAAGTCCGAAATTCACCTGACAATTGCCGGCCAATGACTGGTCACTTTGGGGACCTGGTACAGCCGAATCATAGGTACTGGAGGTCCCAACCTTGGACCAGTTGTTGCCCAGGGGGCCCTCTCAACGTGACCCAAGTTTGTTATTTTTATTGGCTATGGTTCCGGAGAACGGTGTCCCCAAACTGGGTGCCCCCCTCCCATAGACTCCAATGTTAAAGACTGCTAAAGTTGTAAGGGCCCGTTGAGACACTGGGGCCCCTTACAACAGTATTGCCTGCACCCCCTTGATGACAGCCCTGGCTCCTTGTAGAGGTCTTCCCTCATGTCTCCATATAGGAAAGCAGTTTTAGCGTATAAGTGTTTAACTTGCATGTCCTTCCTGGCTGCAACGTTAAGAAGCGCTCTGATGGTGCACTGTTTTATGACAGGAGCGAATGTTTCATCGTAATCTTCACCAAATTTCTGTGAGTAACCCTTGGCAATTAGTCTAGCTTTGTATTTGTGGATATTCCTTTCTGCGTCTCACTTTACTTTGAAAGTCCACTTACTTCCTATAATTTTGTGATTAGGAGGGAACTCTGTGAGTGTTCAGGTTTTATTTTCTTGAAGTGGCTTTAATTCTTCTTTGGCTGCCCCTCTCCATTTATTGGCTTTACGTTTCAGTAGTTTTTCTAAGTCTTCCCAGGATGTTGGTTCAAGTATGCTGTGTGTTTTGACAGTGTATGACAGCTTGCGGGGTGGTATCCCCTTTGTAGTCCAAGTGGATCTTCTGACTTCAGGCAGTTCAGTAAGATCTGGTGGGGAACTTGATATAGGTACTGTGAGTTCCACCTCTTGTTCTGACTCCTGCACAGCTTCGCTTTGATTGACCTTTTCTTCTGGTTTGCTTGGCATATTAACTTCACAGCTTTCATGGATCTGTGTTTCTGGTGATGGGCTTTCATCAAAATAAACACTATGTCTTCTTGCCACTTTGTCAGTGTTTGGGTGTAGGATTCTGTAACCCTTAGTTTGCTCACTGTAGCCTACTAGAATGCCCTCTATGGCTCTGTTCTCCAGCTTGGATTGCTTTTCCCTTAGAATATAGGCATATGCTTTACATCCAAACAATCTGATGTGCCCTATGCTATGCTTTGATCCATGCCATATTTCAAATGGAGTACTTTTAATAGATTTTGAGGGTAGTCTGTTCTGAAAGTAGTTTGCTTCTCCCCAGTACTTGTGAGGTAGGTTGTCATCTGGCAACATGCACCTGGCCATTTCTATAAGTGCAATTTCTCTTTTCTGCTGAAGAAATCATGCCAATGTGAATGCCACCGTCCTATATAGAGACACAGAATTGGGTATAACCTCTAGGTCACACGGACTAAGAGAGAGAACCAGAATAGTGGACTTTGTCGGCATAAATGAAACTGATGGTTTTAATGATAGTAAAAAAATATATATTTATTATACATGACAAATTTGATTAAAAAATAAACACATAACACGTGTCCATTGAGTAAAGAACACAACAAATTTACATATAACAAGTAGTGAGACTACAATATAGCACATGAGTCAGGGATAATACAGATACCCGACCCAAGTGGCAGATGAGCCTGAAGGATGAGGTCGACGCGTTTTGCACAGAACGTGCTTCATCTGGACCGTTGTATTCTTCAAGCTAAGAATTACATTTAAGTTAACATAACAAGAAAAGAAGAAAAGTTACAAAAAATATAAAGTATTTAACATTATTTCATATAATGTAATTTACTAGAATTATGTTAGACATATTCACCATAGACTGCCTCATGTGTGGCTCACTGTATTCCAAGAAAGGGACTATACATCAGGGGGGCAGGCACAGGAGACCCCAAATGATTGGGTAAAGGGGGGGCCAACGCATCCAGGGCAGAGGTGTCTCTGTAGACAATAGATAAACTTAGAACCATTATGGTTACATAGGATTTACTGAGTATATTTTATAATGTTAAAAATCCTACCTATAGTTAGTAAGATAGGAAAGAGTATACTTCTTAGTCCAATATATTGTAGAGCGGTAAAGTACAGATTGTAAGTAGATTATTGTAGTTCTACAATATAAGAGACAATTTGTCAGAACCAAAACTATACATTCCTCCTAAGGCCGCCATTGAAAAAATGTAAGTAGTTAATAATTACCCAGAAATAGCCCAAGATACGTGATCCCAAAGGGATAAAAGCCCGTGCCCGTCCAAGGGAATAGCGTCTCCCGGATAGGGGCTCCAAAAATAATAATGGCAACTAACGGTGAAGAGATGTCCTGCACCACACCGGATACCTGGCAGTAAAAAATCTGTCATGGAAATCCGAGTACTGAATAGTTCAGAGAAAAACATAGATGGCATTGGGGGTACCTGACAGTAGCTGAAAAAACCCGTGTGGAAGGAGTGTTCGGTTCCGCCAGAGAGCTGCTAACCTCCGTGCTGAATGGAAGCCGCCTTATATCTCCCGCCACGCCACGTATACGCCGCCCATAGTGGGCGGCGCATGACGTCACAAGGCGGCGACGCCAAATCGCGGCGTGACGTGCGTCTCAACAGGTGGCGCATGCTCAGACCGAGGAGCGCGCCACCTGTATGGAAGGGACGTATGCACGAGCGCCTATTGCCGGGTACCGGGAGATAGCATCCGGCTCGGCCAGCGCACCCACAAGCGTCCATTCACAACATGCCTCAATAATGAGGCATGTGAGGCGCATATGCCTGCCCACCCGAATTGCATGCCCCGTATGGAAGTGTAGCCACCAAGAATGAGTGAGCCTGTGATGCACAACGTATAATGACAATGCTGAAAATGAAAAATCTGTTGATATGATGTTACCGATTAGATATAGGTAAATAAGGAATGACATGAATGATGAACATAGGTATCCGCGAGCACGTATGCAGGGAAGGTATGTCCACCGCGCGAGGAGCCAGACTCGTACGCGGTGGACAACTCTGCGTGCAGTGCGGCGCTAAACCGCAGCGGCGGAACACTGCAGTACGCGGCGGGTGATACCCGCCGCATATGCACCGCACCGCCCTCTATATTCCGCCGAAGGTAAGTCG
>BLSH010016834.1:356481-431726 GCA_018402905.1 Glandirana rugosa | reverse complement strand
ACAGCATGTTGGAAGGTGAGAGGCAGTGTGTTCACATCTGGTGGAGGATTTCACATCACACACCTGTGTTGGCTGTCTTTGTTTTCCATTTTCCTCTGGCACCGGGGACTATTCTCTACTTGCTGGTCATTCATCTAGCATACTGAGAGCATTGGATGCGATATTGTTTATTTTTCTTCCATGTGTACTGAGGCCGAATCATCAGCTGGATTTGTATGAAGGACTGTCCATTCGGGGGGGAATTAATTCCTGTCCGTACTCACTCATCACCTGAGAGGAGCAGTGAGGGAGGCTGTTGCTTATGGACTTTTAAGTTAAGGATTATTTCAATATTTGATCATAGCGCTGCACTGTTTCTATTTTATGTTATACCTATGGTGTTTTGAATTTCCCCATTAGTGTTCAGCCTGCTGTGAGTTGCTTATAGGGTGTATTTTGCGCTGAATATTTTTGTTATTTTTATCATTGTTCTGAAATTCACTTTCTATTTAGCTGCAGAATATGGATGTATTCCGGTTTTTGGAAGACAGGGAGGTCAAGTTGGAAGAGGTTTTTTCCACTAAAGAGACTATTGATGTTCCAGATAATTTACCCCATTTGTTTAAAAGATTAGGCTATCTATTTGAGAAGAAAGTCAAGGTATGGTGGGACATAGTCTCCTTTGAACAGTACACAGCAGCACGTATCATACCGAGACGTTTGAGGTGGGACATCCCACCTATGGATGGGTTGGAGGATGACCTCTCCATGACCAAATGGGGTGAATTCTTTATTAACAGAAGTCTTGAACTTATCCAGTTCCTGTTAAATCAAAAAATTCAAAGAAAACAGGGACTGGAGGTACAGATCCACGAGATCAAATCCAAATTGGAAATATATAAGGACAACCAGGATTTCACTAAATTGTCAGATGAACTGAAGGTTAAATTAAATAAATGGGATAGGGAAGCCCGAGAAAAAAAGAGGAAAAAGTTCCTTAGAGATTCTAGGGATTTTAAAGAAAAAAATATTTTTAAATGGCAGGCTACCATTACAGGGTCTCAGAACCCGCAAGGATTGGTCCCAGTACCTCCATCTACCCCTGGGCCTAGCAAGGAAACTCTGGGAGAAATTAAGCTGGCTCGTTCTCCATATCCGGACCCATGGAGGAAGGTGCACACTGCGAAAGGCAGAGGGGGGAAGGGGCCAAGAGGTAGAAAGGGCAGAGGGGGAGGTCATTGGAACTCAGGTTATCACATATATACGAAAAATGATTATGATAACCAGGGGGCTCTTATGCAGGTAGTAATTATTACAACCGAAGCCCGTTACCAGTTCATAATAGATTTGCCCCATTACAAACTAACTGTCAGAATAATAGGGTTTTTTTAGACCAGCGTTGGTCCCCGCCCAGGGGGCCTTACCATCAGTACCCGAGAACTCCCCAGGGGGAATTTCCTCCTCAGGGGAGCTCGTTAGGACCCCGGAGAGAGTACAACCCAGGAGATTATCATCAAAACGTCAATTTAAAAAAGAGAAAACACGGAGAGGAAATAGGGGGGGCCGGAGGGTCCAAAAAACCAAAACCCCATTAGGTTCAGGGATCTTTAACCTCAGTGGGGTCCAACTCACTGAGGATGAATTGAAGGTCCTTGATAAGGGTCTAAAATTTGCCCCAATTAAGAATTTGAATAAATTCCAAACATATATTAGTGTACATAAGTTCATGCGGTCCCTTAATATCAAGAAATATTTTCTGTCTAATCCCATACAATGTAATGCTTCATCTACTGCTCATTCCAATCTTAGAAACAAGTCCACGTTCAATCCCTCAAATGTTAACATTAAATACCTAGATGTATTCAAAAACATGGTCTGTAAAGACCTGGGTTCATTGAATATCAGGAAGGCCAAAGATCCTGGTTACTGTCCCTGTGTGAATCATAGGTCTGTAAAATGGCGCTGTGGGTATATAAGGATTGGGGTGACTTGGTGTCTGTTGCTCCCGCGCTGAGGAAGTCCTGCCCCGGACGTAGCGCGTACGCGGAGGAGCGGCGTCTGACGTCACCCACGACCATCTCGGTGTCTCCACAGCACGTTTGTTTGCATTCATTATGTGTGTAATCCTGCACTCGGACGGAGTGCTTTTCATGTGAGTGGTTTTATATTTTTTAATAAATGTAATAGTTTTGCAGAGAGCACTATTTGTGGTATCTCTTTTTCATGTTATCTACGAGGCCTGAATTGAAGTTTTAAGCAGTATTGGAGCCCAGCTGGGAGCATTTCCATCTTTAGTCCTCCTTGGAGGAAGGTGCATTATGGGCCTTGTGGTCCTGGAGGGAAGGTGAGAGGAAGTGTGTTCACGTCTGGTGGAGGATTTCACATCACACACCTGTGTTGGCTGTCTTTGTTTTCCATTTTCCTCTGGCACCGGGGACTATTCTCTACTTGCTGGTCATTCATCTAGCATACTGAGAGCATTAGATGCGATATTGTTTATTTTTCTTCCATGTGTACTGAGGCCGAATCATCAGCTGGATTTGTATGAAGGACTGTCCATTCGGGAGGGAATTCATTCCTGTCCGTACTCACTCATCACCTGAGAGGAGCAGTGAGGGAGGCTGTTGCTTATGGACTTTTAAGTTAAGGATTATTTCAATATTTGATCATAGCGCTGCACTGTTTCTATTTTATGTAATAAATGTCAACTAGTGTTTTGACAATCAAACCCATTCTGATTCCAGCTTCACCATTGGTCAATAAGACTATCTATCATGGTTATGGGCCAAAAGAAAGCTACAAAAGGCAGGAGGCAGACGAGGGTCTGCATTTATTCCAACCACTCTGATGCAAATTAAAAAAGCTGCAGTGTCTACATCCCTGCAAGCTGTAGACACAATAGTACTGTGCTTATGATGCCTGCCAACTCACATGCAGGAAAAAGTGAACAATTTAACACGGGGAAAGGAATAATGCTCACTTGCAATGGGGCTGCCCTTGCAGAGTGCCACTGCAAAAGAGATGTTCAATTTTGCAGGAGTTGGGATTTAAATGCTTGGTTAGGTCTCAGGGGCAACAAATGCACTTTTGCTTACCTGATCCTCTGCTCCCCAGCACCTAGAGCTCTCTCTCCTCTACTCCTGTATGAGGACTTTGCCTTGGTGTCTTCATGTCTAATGCAAGGCTATACGCTCTGCTTTGGATTTGATGATGTCAGTGGACCTCTGACCACTGGAGCATAAGGAAAAAGAGGCTGAGGGGGGAGAAGGAGCCTCAGGATGAGCAGGTAACCTACACAATCATTTAACCCTTGCAGTGTGTGGGGGGGGGGGAGGCAACTAATTTTTTCTTTTCCCGCAGTTCACCATTAACCAATTTATGAGCAGTAATGGCTCCCAGGTGGGTTTATTTTGTCAGGTCCCTATTACCAACAGTTGGTTCGTCAACAATTCCCAAGTCTCCAGACTTCTTTCTTGTTTTCTTTGAGCTATTGGATTGCCTTTGTTTAGAACTTAGATTACCTCTCATTCTGTCATAATGCTGTACTTGCCGATGCATGTGTCATAGTGCAGTCTTTCATACATATTTACAACTTGTTTTATTGAATCAGTAAAATATATCAAGTGGCTGTAGACTTGATAGTCGGAGTGGGAGCTGATGTGCAGAATACTAATATGCAGCGCAGGTGAGCATGAGCGACAATAAAACTAGGAAATACAAAGCTTTTGTACATCATGTGAAATATTCAGTACTTTCTACCGCATTTCAATTGTGTCTGTGTTCTCCCCCTAGATGATGGGTTTCTGGAGGTGCTGGACTTGTTACCACCAAGATTCTTTTGATTTGGTCATTGTTATTTATATGATGAGAACAGGAGGAAAGGATTAAATCCTAATGGTAAACCAGTATAGGCCTCTAGTTCCATTGACACCATCCCAAACATTCTCCTCTAACAATAAGGCAAACTCTTATAGAGTTGGTCACTAGAGTTGAGCGAACACCTGGACGTTCGGGTTCTGCGGGTCCGAACGAACTTTGGGAAAAAGTCCAGGTTCGGCACCGAACGTTGCCCGAACATTATCCCGGACCGCGAACCCCATTGAAGTCAATGGGGACGCTTGTTGATTGGCTGCCCTGCAGCTATTCAACATGCGTGATCAACTACCAGAACCCGAACCCGAACGTTTTTTGAAACGTCCGTGTTTGGGTCCGGGTCCCGGACACCCCAAAGTTTTAGGCACAAAAATGGCTGTAACAAAGTCCTGGCCAGTTCTAGAGGGCTGCAAAAGGAAGTAAAATGTGGGTAAGAGTAGGGCAAGTGCCCTATAAAAAAATGGGGATAGGGAAAATAAATTAAAATCAAATAAACTAGGAGATGATTTTTGAACAATAATGTGTCACATACAGCTGCAGCTAGAACCTCTCCCTTTAGAACAAGGAGATTATTTTTGTACAATAATCTGTCCCTCTAAGCAGAAGCCTCTACCTAGTGCAGTCAGATCGCTCAAAGCAGCAGTATGGGAAATCTCAAATTACTCCCACAATCTGATCGTTGTGTACGATCCCACAATCTGATCGTTGTGTACGATCGTAACGATCGTTGTGTTAGGCAGGGTTTGATCTGCAATCTGTCACTCAAAGCCGCAGTATGTGAAATTTCAAATTACTCCCACAATCTGATCGTTGTGTACAATTGAATCGATCGTTGTGTTAGGCAGGGTTTGATCAGCAATCTGTCACTCAAAGCAGCAGTATGTGAAATCTCGATTCTCAAATTTCTGCAATCTGTCCCTCAGAGGAACAGTAGTAGTAATCTCAGGATGCAGGATCAGATGTTAAAATGTCTGCAATCTGTCCCTCACAAAAACGCTGGCAGCATCCTCTCCCTACACTAACCCAAGAGCATGTGACATGCAGCACTGTGACTCCAGCCTCATATAGAGGCTGGGTCACATGATGCACTGGCCAATCACAGCCATGCCATTAGTAGGCATGGCTGCGATGGCTTCTAAGGGGAAACCAGTGAAACGCTTGTTGATTGGCTGCCCTGCAGCTATTCAACATGCGTGATCAACTACCAGAACCCGAACGTTTTTTGAAACGTCCGTGTTTGGGTCCAGGTCCCGGACACCCCAAAGTTCGGTACGGACCCGAACGTTACAGTCCGGGTTCCCTCAACACTATTGGTCACCAATATATCTCCATTATCCTGTATTAGCATTCTAATGTGTGCAGATGTTAGCAGTAAAGGTTTTTATTTTTTGCGCTATAAACAAAAAAAGACTAACAATTTTGAAAAAAACAAAATAATATTTTTTACTTTCTGCTATAAAACCTATCCAATAAAAAATTAAAAAAAAAAAAAAATCTTCATAAATCTAGGCCAATATATATTCTGCTACATAATTTTGGTAAAAAAATCTCAATAAGCATATATTGAAAAGTTATAGCGCAAGTTGTCTAGTGCACTGGTCTGCGCTTACATTGTACTGGGCCTGAGCTGGTTTATGTCATCACCTCTACCATTCAAACCCCAACGATCCCTTATTCCGTGCTCCGGGAGTGCAATCAGCAATCTATGACAGTTCTGTGTGCAGGCAAGATTAGTGATCACATCTAAGGCTGGCCATAAATTATACAATTTTCTTATTCCATTTCTTTTAGATTTACCTTCAACCATGTAGCGTAATCCCTGAGGACGTCACATGCACACTGACAAAACGTGTTGGGTGAGCTCAAGTGTAACACGTCACTTCCGCTTTCCTGGAACGTAGGTGGAGCACATTACGGCATCCCCTGATTTTATACGCTTTGGAACATATACACGCTGTGTGTTTTTTTTAAAGATTGTAATAAACTACCTGTACTACTGCACAATGAGAGGCTTCTTCTTTACCTCTACATGAGCCGATATGAGTACCTAGGAACCTAGGAGCATCACCAGTGCTTGGTTGCCCCAGGCCATGTTTCCCTTCAAGTGGAAACATCTAACCACGCTGTTTTTGACTACCTGTAATGGGGGTCAATATGTTCTGGTGAGTAGGATGCACATATGAATGTTGATGAAGAGGAGATTATTATTTATTATTATTATACAGGATTTATATAGCGCCAACAATTTACGCAGCGCTTTACAACTTGAGGGTAGACAGTACAAATACAATGCACTTGAATACAGTAGGAATCAGAGGGCCCTGCTCATTAGAGCTTACAATCTAAAAGGGAAGGTCAAGAGATACAAGAGGTAATAACTGTGGGGGGATGTGCTAATAGAGAAGATAAATGTACAGTTGTTAGGTGGGAGCCAGATAGGCTTCTCTGAAGAGATAGGTTTTCAGGGATCGTCTGATGGTGGACAAACTAGGAGAAAGTTGGACAGATTGGGGTAGAACATTCCAGAGGATGGGAGAGGCTCTGGAGAAGTCCCGGAGGCGAGCATGGGATGAGGTGACAAGGGAGCTAGAGAGCAAGAGGTCTTGGGAGGAGCGAAGAGATCGATTTGGTTGGTATTTTGAGACCAGGTTAGTGATGTAGCTGGGGGCCAAGTTGTGAATTGCTTTATAAGTTATTGTTAGGATCTTGAATTGAATACGTTGGTTGAGTGGCAGCCAATGTAGAGATTGACATAAGGGTGTAGCAGATGCAGAGCGGTTTTTAAGGTGGATGAGCCTGGCGGCAGCGTTCGTGATGGACTGAAGTGGGGATAGACTATTTAGAGGTAAGCCAGTGAGGAGGGAGTTGCAGTAGTCGAGGCGAGAAACGACCAGGGAGTGGATTAGTAGCTTTGTGGCGTCATTGGTTAGGAAGGGGCGTATCTTGGAGATGTAGCGGAGGTTGAGGCGGCAAATTTTGCATAGCGATAGGATGTGGGGCTGAAAGGTTAATTGGGAGTCTAGGATTACACCTAGGACCTTGGCATGGGGGGACGAGTTGATAGTTGAGCCATTGATTTTGACAGAGAATTGTGGGGAAGTGGCACGTGGGGGAGGAAATATCATAAGCTCGGTTTTGGATAGGTTGAGTTTGAGGAAGTGATGTGACATCCAGGCTGATATGTCTATCAGTAAGTTTGTGATGCGTGAGGAGACAGATGGAGAGATCTGGGGGGTTGAGAGATAGATTTGTGTGTCATCAGCATAGAGATGATACTGAAAGCCATGGGAGGCAATCAACTGACCCAGGGAGGAGGTGTAGATTGAGAAAAGGAGAGCTCCAAGAACAGAACCTTGGGGGACACCGACAGAGAAAGGAAGAGGAGAGGAGGAAATAGAGTTGTAGGTGACACTGAAGGAGCGGTGGGATAGGTAGGATGAGAACCAGCTTAGAGTACAGTCACGGAGACCAAAGGCATGGAGTTTTTTGAGAAGGAGGGGGTGGTCCACTGTGTCAAAGGCAGCAGAGAGGTCCAGGAGTAGTAGTACAGAATAGCGTCCATTGGTTTTAGAAGTTATTAGGTCATTCGTGAGTTTAAGGAGAGCAGTTTCTGAGTGCTGAGGTACTGAGCAATCACACTACACAAATGAACCAGACTTTGGGGGTGAACCATACTCGGGCACAGTTTATACACCTAGTGTGAATACACCCCAAATATTCTATGTGTAAATGTCATCCAAGACTCAAACTGTGATTGTGGTCCATAGAAATGGAAGGGATTTGAGCATTTGAAGACACAAAAATAAGACTGTGCCATACTTAGACATCTGGTAATTCAACAATGAAGGTGCTGCAGCTGACTGAGGAGTCATCACATTGCTCTCCCCTCCTGCAGGCATGTTAATATTTTTAGCCTAAGGGCTTGTTCACACATGGGTGAAAGTTAACTGTCACGTACCTGATCGGAGACTGAAATGATGATGTTGGCCTCTCTTGTATCTCCAACCCAGGTCACATTGAAGGTGGAACAAAGGATCCCAAGGGACAGGAGGAACGCGAGTTCCAGAAGGTGTTTATAGGCGTGTTTACAGCAGGAGATACAGACCCTGGCAGGCTGGCAGAACATCAGGTCAAGAATGGTAGCTGATCCAGCCGAAGTTAAAGAGGCACTCCCCACAGGCTGCGGGTTCAGATGTGAGGCTTGTCAGAGCTCCTAGCAGGCTTGAAACAGGAACTAGCTGTAATGAGCAGAACTGATACAGCTGGATAGGCACTGGAACCAGATGTGAGAGCAGAGCCGGGAACTGCAGCGTGTGGTCAGCCGAGGTCAGCAGCAGGCAGCGAGGTACCGCGATGTAAGACAGAGATGTGATCAAGAAAGTAGCTGGGGTTGGGAACTGGCAACAGAGCAGGAGCAGGATCCAAGTTCAGGTCGAAGGCAAGCCGAGTCAGCAACAGGGGAACAAGCAGAGTAATAGCAGAACACGGAACAGCTGAAAGACCAGTCAGCACTGGAGCATGAGCAGGAGACCCTTTAAATAGTCCATCTGGCGCCAATGGGCATTGAGTGCGCACCCGTGCGCAAGCGTTTCTATTCACCCTTCTGCCAAGAATTCTGCGCTCATGATCGTTTCTATTAGCCATTCTTCGTGCATGCGCATTTCTATTAGCCAAGCATCTGGTAGTCATTCTCTGACATTAACCCTCAACACATACCCTTGAGGAAGTAACATGATGATGTGACGAAACACGTTGGACAGAGCTTATTGAATAATTTCGCAAACCTGGAAGTGGGTGAGCAGCGTTCCAGTGGGGTGATGCCGATGTACTAACCTTAAGGGGGCAATGTTATAATTAGTTTGAGGTGGTCAAACTGCATTGCATGGTTTAAGGTATGCTTTTATATGTGAGTGCAGTTTAATTTTTAAATAAGGAGTTGCTTTTAATTGGCAGAATAACATGATGATATCTTTTATTTGTTTGAGTTGAGGAGCATATCATTTGGATGAGTGGTATAACTCCTGCTGCTGTACTTATTGGGAGGATTCCCAAAGAGAACAAATCATATGATAAATCCAGGGATATTCTGAGGTGTTTGAAGCCCCTTGTTGGAAGGCAACATGGTTTAATATCATAATTCTGGAGTGTTACTGCCTGGCTGATAGGCCATCGGGCCTAAGTTTGAATTTACAAGTTGACCCAGCGGGGTGTTGGGAACAAGAAGTCCTGAATGGGAAGCCATTTCCTTCCAGGATGTATCCATACGCCTCCTGCTGTGAGGTACAGGGGTAGAGAAAGGCAGATGAGACCTCCTGGGAAGGTGCAAATTAACTTCCCGAGTTCCAGTACATCAAAAGACCACCTGTCACTGGAGAATGACCCGGGTCAAATCATGGACATATACTCACGGCTGCCCTACCATGGGTCCAGTGTTGCCAACCTCCCGCAGCATTTTTTACTGGCAAATCATGGAAAATCTTACTGACAGAGCACATTTTTTACTGGCAACCTGAAAAATAACTGAACTCATATTAAAAACTAACACAATTGATATTTAAACACAACATGGAAACACTGACAATACCCATATCAAGTAGTTTGCCCAGTTTACACTTAAAAAGTCAGCACAGCATGACAAATTATCAGACCCTGATATTTATAGACAGTTCTAAAAATCACAGATTTTTACAAATTGTCAGTAAATTAACTGACGGTTGGCAACACTGCATGGGTCCCAGTGAGTCCATTGGACCCAGGCAGCACTTTGAAAGGGGCAGCACATTGAACCACAACCACCTCTCGATCTCTTCTATTTACTTAGCAAATTGACGACCAAGATTTTTTTTCCAGCAGTTTTGTGTGTCATGACGACAACTGCCCCCCAGGCCGCTCCGCCTGCCCCTATACTGCCCTAGCCCACCCCTATACTGCCCTAGCCCATCCCTTGGAATTGAACATAATGGTACATCATATAATTTTGCATATAGACAAGGTGCTGTTGCATGTAAATCTGACTTCCTGATAAATTTAATTTTAGTTTTAATTATGATATAAAATAATTGATGTGGGGGCTTTTTGGTGAGCGTGATTTTTTTTGGGGGGGGGGTAAGGGGCAGCATTTCCTCCTTGGACCCAGGCAGCACAATGTCTTGGGCCAGCCCTGCATATACTGCCTCTAGTGGACACTACAAACATGTGTCCTAGGCGACAGACAGAAGAAAGGAAGTCTGCCACCATTAGTCAGAATGTGGAAATAGGCTGGCGCTGGGCATGCGTGTGGATGGTCTATGAGTGGACTTAAAAGCATGCATTCCTCCCTCTTCGTTCTCTTTTTGTGTCACCAAGCCAGCCAAAGATACACATTTCGAGGACGACTTACGTAAAGTATCACCTTATGTCATTTGTGTCATATTCTCTGTAACGTTTTTAGGACAGTGGATGGTGTCAGTAGAGCAGTGGATGGTGTCAGTAGGACAGTGGACAGTGTCAGTAGAGCAGAGGATGGTGTCAATAGGGCAGAATATGGTGTCAGTAGAGCAGTGGACGGTGTCAGTAGGACAGTGGACGGTGTCAGTAGGGCAGAATATGGTGTCAGTAGAGCAGTGGACGGTGTCAGTAGGGCAGAATATGGTGTCAATAGAGCAGAGGACGGTGTCAGTAGGGCAGAATATGGTGTCGGTAGAGCAATGGATGGTGTCAGTAGGGCAGAATATGGTGTCAGTAGAGCAGAGGATGGTGTCAGTAGGGCAGAATATGGTGTCAGTAGAGCAGTGGACGGTGCCTGTAGGACAGAATATGGTGTCAGTAGAGCAGTGGACCGTGTCAGTAGGGCAGAATATGTTGTCAGTAGAGCAGTGGATGGTGTTAGTAGGGCAGAATATTGTGTCAATAGAGCAGAGCACGGTGTCAGTAGGGCAGAATATGGTGTCAGTAGGGCAGAATATGGTGTCGGTAGAGCAGTGGACGGTGTCAGTAAGACAGTAGACGGTGTCAGTACAGCAGTGGACGGTGTCAGTAGAGCAGAATATGGTGTCAGTAGAGCAGTGGATGGTGTTAGTAAGACAGTGGATGGTGTCAGATAAGCAGTGGACGGTGTCAGCAGGGCAGAATATGGTGTCAATAGAGCAGAGGACAGTGTCAGTAGGGCAGAATATGGTGTCAGTAGAGCAGTGGATGGTGTCTGTAGGGCAGAATATGGTGTCAGTAGAGCAGAGGATGGTGTCAGTAGGGCAGAATATGTTGTCAGTAGAGCAGTGGATGGTGTCAGTAGGGCAGAATATGGTGTCAGTAGAGCAGTGGACGGTGTCAGTAGGACAGAATATGTTGTCAGTAGAGCAGTGGATAGTGTCAGTAGGGCAGAATATGGTGTCAGTAGAGCAGTGGACAGTGTCTGTAGGGCAGAATATGGTGTCAGTAGAGCAGCGGATGGTGTCAGTAGGGCAGAATATGGTGTCAGTAGAGCAGTGGACCGTGTCAGTAGGGCAGAATATGGTGTCAGTAGGGCAGAATATGGTGTCAGTAGGACAGTAAAAGGCGTCAATAGGACAGTGGATGGCGTCTGCAGGACAGTGGATGGCGTCAGTAGAGCAGTCGCTTTACTGCTACCACCCCGGTGTGAAAGTGGCCATACAGTATCTCTCTGTACAGGTTCTCTATAATAAATCAGCCCAGTTATGTTACCTTTTTGCCTAGCTATGTTTTTTGGTTTTTTTTTCCCCCAAGACTGTTTTATCTAAGAACTCTTCCAAACCTGTTTCCTGACACTACCTGGCTATAAAATGTATTTTTAGTCCTGTAATTTCACCTCTCTCTCAAACAGGAGAAATAACATCCCTGCTGTCCAGGTATAACCCTTTCACTGTAGGCCGGACATAATACAGGAGAATGCAAAGCTTTACTGTCCCCATCACACGGTGTATTTTTATATTGTTTCACACACTGCGGCTGGGAACATCACGAGAACCTATTGCCCTCTACCCAGCACTAAGGCCGCATTCAGCAGTTCCCAGAGCTATACGTCAGATAAATCCACAGCAAACACAGGATTGCCTTACAGATCAATCAGACAGCTTGTTCAGATCTCTGCACTGCAATGCAGTTCATTGCAGGAAATGCAGCCTGCTGGAATCTTACTGCATCATTATACATTCTGGTGGCCCATAGGAAATAAAGGTCATAGAGTAAAACTCACATTTAGGGCCCCATTATAAAGCAGCAGCATAGCTTTGCTGTGGCCATATCACATTTTTTTTTTTAAGAAAAATATCATACAAAAATGTATGAAAGGCAGAGACAGTCACAATACTTGCATTTTCAGAAGAAAAGGTCTGCCATGGTAGCCTATGTAATTCTTACAAGTTTCATACAAGGGACAGGTGTACTTAACACTAGGTTCACACCTAGGCATTTTTTACCACGTTTTCAGTTTGCAGAAACACACTACAGTCCATTTAACATGGTTCCCTATGGATGTAGTTCACATCTGTGCATTTTGCGGTGTTGCATTTTTTGGAAAGGGTCGGGGACATTTTTTTCTCACTGCAGGTTTTTGATGCGCTTTTACAATGATTTTTGCCGCGTTTTGCTCCTTTAAATCTGCCTAGCAACAAATCCCCCCCCCCCCAAAAAAAAAACATAACAAACACAAAACGCAAATTGCGGCACAATCACAGTAAAACGTGGTACAAAAACAGGAAACAATGCAGAAAGTGCAGCCACATGGTGGTCAGGAGACTAGCTAGCATCAACGCATCCACTGGAATGGAGAGCATCACCATGAACTTTTGTTCTTGTAAGATGGGTTTTGCAATGTGAAGCAAAGAGACCCAATGTGTGAGCAGCTCAGCCTATTGAAGGGGAACGAGTCCTTGGCAACCACCACCTAGAGTGCCGATCTGGGAGGTAGCTCATTCCAGCTCCTGAAAGTGCTGAATGTATGAGAAAGTTTCCCTTTAGCCGCACATCTATGCAATCCCTTGGATCGATGGCTAGCGGCAATCTCAGCCTGGATTTCCACCAGGCCATGCCCTCAACGCATATCGCTCCACCCCTTGGAGCTTAATCAGGGGGATGGAGATCCCAAGCGTAAGGGGGAGTTTATATGCATCATCGGCTGTCACAATAATGAAAAAAGGATTGTCAGGTGTGTGTGGATCTATTAAAGAGGTTTATAAATACCCTGGTAGGGATGTAATGCAAATAGTAAAACCGCAAAACCTATTGAGTTTGATAAACAGAAATGATGAAAGTGAGAAAACAAAACTGAAATGCAAGAATGCAAAGAATGCAAAAACCTCCCCTCTCCCAAAAGAACCTCTGTAAAAAAAAACTTTTGTTTTGTTAAATGTTTATTGTATTATTAAATATTGCCTAAAATCTTTTTTTTTGCTAGTTATAAAAGAATCAAAAATCAAGGAATCAAAGGAATAGACTAAATGTCTTTATAGTAGAAAAAATAGAGTCCCCTGGGGAGCAGTACACTACAAATGTTAGAGAATTGAATACTCTATGCTGTTTTTTGAGCAGTGTTAAAGCGATTGTCTACCCAATTTTTGTACTTTTACCTACAGGTAAGCCTATAATAAGGCTTACCTGTAGGTAAAATGTACATGTACGGTTTAGGAGATATTCCCTCTCTAAGATGCTGAGGTGTTATGGCGCATGCAACGTGTATGTCCCAGCAAAGGCCCGGCAATAGGCCGGACCTTGCTGGAAAGACAGGTCCCGCGCGCATGCCCGTAACCAGAAGCAAGTCCCGGGGGAAGATGTCCGCTCCCTCAGAGGGGACCGAGCAGCCCGGTTGGATCTTCCTTTCAAGGTTAGTATTTCATAATGAGCTAGTATGCAGTGCATACTAGCTCATTATGCTATTGTCTTGCAGGCTTTTATTTATTTATTTATTTTAATGGGTAGACAACCGCTTTAAGTGAGTAAATGAAGGGGGAAGAGGGGGAGGTAGGAGGTAGGGGAGAGAGAGAAGGGATGGGGGGGGTTAAAGGGAAGGGGTAGGAAGCAGATGATGAAAAGATGGGAAGGGGGAAGAGTGGGGAAGGTGGGAAATAGAAAGGCAGAGGGGGGGTAAAATAAGGAGGGGAGGGAAGGAGGGAGGGGGAGGAAGTGGGCTAGGATAGGGATGTAAAAAAAACTATTCATACTGATGAGTACTATCCCACTCAAAGTTAAGGCCTTTGGGGATGGGAGTATCCAATTTGAAGATCCAATATTCTTCCCTTCTGCATAGAAGGGAGAGACAATCACCAACATGACAGCCGATGATGCATATAAACTTCCCTTTACGCTTGGGGTCGCCATCCTCATGCTTAAGCTCTGAGGGGTGGAGCAAAACACGTTGGAAATGTGGCCTGGAGTCCAGGCTGAGGTTGCCACTAATCATCGATCCAAGGGTTTGCATAGATGTGTGGCTAAAGGAAGACACTCTTAGGCTGGGTTCACACCTATGCGAATTGGATGCGGCTTAAACCGCATCCAATTGGCAGGACACTTGAAAACACATTGTTTTCAATGTGTCCAGTTCACATATGTGCGGTGCATTCGCACTCCGCATTGCACAAAAAACCCACACGTTTTTTGTGCAATGCGGTGCGAATTCCCAGCCCGTTGAGTCCAGTAGGAGCGCATCTAACACGGAGATGCACTCCGCACTGAACGGGGATATTTCCCCTGCTCGCGGCTCCTCCCCCATCTCTCCCCCCGCAGCTGCTGCGCTGTGGGAACGGACAGGAGCCGCCGAACGGCAGCAGAGAGGCTGGAATTCGCACCGCAATGGTGTGAATCCAGCCTCATACAGATGGGTTATGCAATACCATACAAGTCTTTAGCGATGCAAAACCCATCTGAAGCAGGTCAGATGGAAGTCAGAATGAGAAAAATGCAGGTGAATGAATTCTAAACACCATAAGAGTCCTAAAGATGTACTCTGCCTTTTAGAGCATGGCTGCTTTCACACTGACGTGTTTTTCTGCATTTTTACCGTGCGCTAAAACTGCAACAAAAACGCAATCCCTTTAAATCCTTAAATGTGGCTCTTCACACCACTGTGCTGTGGGTGCGATGCATTTTAAAAAATGCTGCATCTTTTGTGCTGTTTTCAAAACGCACCAAAAACATAAGTCACCATTGAAATTAATATAAAATGTGGCAAAAATGCATCAAAAATGCACCTGCATTGCGTTTTTGGTGCATTTTTTTGAGTCGCATGTACAGGAGTCACAAGTTTCACAGATGCATGCTGGTAAATAGGCATCCAAAAAACACACCGGAAATGTGCGTTTTTATTGCATTTTTGCAACAGAGCAGTGTGAAAGCAGCTTTACTCCTATATTTAAGGTGTAACATGGGGCCAAGTCAACCTCTTGACCCCAATACTAAGCCTTCATCCCTCAGTGTGAATTTTGTACACCGGTGGTGGTGATTCTGCTCGCACAGTCATATCATTCATTTACAGAGATCCTTGAATGAATAAACAGCTATGGGAGACAGACTTGAAGTTATCATTGGAAAACAAGTGTGGACTCCTAGCCCATTGATATTTCCTGAAGCTCATCAACTGAGAGTTCGTACCTCAGTAGAAGAGAAAGAGTCTGCAGGAGCCCATGCATTGCACCCATGCAGGGATGGTGATAGGCTATTTTGCCCGCTAGGCAAGACCAGCCATTTGCACCCCCTCCCACACAGGTCACAGCACTATGGGTGAGAAGGGTCTTGGGAAGAAATGCACCTGCATCTGTAGTGTCACTGAAAGAAAAAAAGTTCCTGCATTGGTGGTTTCACTGGAAGGGCAAATGACCTTGTGTCCACGTTGTCCCTGCATCCATTATATGTGACGTGCACCAGTAAATTGAAGGAGGAGGGGTGGTAGGAAACTGACAGGGGGGGTGAAGATGACAGGGGGTGGGGTGGTAAGAAGCTGACAGGGGGTTTAAGATGACAGGGGGTGGGGTGGTAGGAAGCTGACAGGGGGTTTGAAGATGACGGGGTGGAGTGGTAGGAAGCTGACAGGGGTGGGGTGGTAGGAAGCTGACAGGGGGGATGAAGATGACAGGGGGATGATAAGAAGTATGATGACAGGAGGTAGGGTGGTGGGATGCCAGGAACAGGGGGATGATGAGGAGGACAATGGTGATGACAGGGGGACAGTAGGTGGCATCATATGCCAGATGACAGGGCTCTGTGTGTGAGGTCATCACAGGCAGCTGGTAGCAGGGATGTTCGGGGCGCCCTCAGTCAGGGAGTGATGTCACGGGATCCTGTCAGTGCCAGGCAGCAGACCGTCATGCACAGGATCTTGAGATTCCAGCACACTGGCTCCCCCATGAACACTGCTCTGGCAGGTCCTATATGGCCATCCATCCTGGAGAGGAGATCAGGGAGCTTCTTAGTGGCGGCGGCCATTATCCACGCTCTGCACATGGCAGGAGATCTGCAGAGCGCGGGAGAATGGGAGAAGTCGGGGGAGGGGAGAACATGGACCCACTGACACTGACCCAACAGCTGTAGGATCTCCTTGATAAAGTCATGGATAAGCGACGAAACGTACGTCGGAGTCAGGACCTAGTGAAGTCAGCACACCCAAGCAGGAAGTTTTTGTGTACTGCCAGCTGGCTGCTGCTGTGACCACACGAGTGATCCTAAAAGGGGCTGCATACCCATACAAGTGTGATGTGTCATCTGAGTGCACCAGGCAACTGTGCACAGGAACATGTGAGTTTTTAGCTGTTTTTTTAAATAAATGGTATTTTAAACGATTCAGCACTATGTCAGTTTTCCTTTAATGCTTTATGAGTGCTACCACTGCGGACCACCTGGGAACCTCTACATTGGAGAAGTGTATATCTGCTCATCAAGGAATTGTTTGTGCCCCTTAAAGGGGAAGGCGCATGGTGACCAGGCTTGGTCTTCTTTGGAGGTGAGCGCATAAATGTGAAGGTGGAGGGACACAGGAGGTGTTGTTTACCTGCACAATATTCATGGATTCATACTTTGGGCTTTTATTCTCTCCACAAATTATGTATATGTTTACACGGGTACCAGTGGATGGATCTGATCTCTATTTACTCTATTTACTTCACTAGCACTTTATCACTGTATGGATTCATTGGAAAGATATATTTACATATCGTTTGTTGTACCATCACAGTGGTTGTTATTAGTGTTTTATACTCCTTATTTGTATCATAGTTTAGTATGATATTAAATTGTTTGTTGCACATAGGAATTTTATGATTTAAAGGGAAGCGCTCTACCATCTTTATAATCAATCAGGATCGAGGTTCTGACAAGTCCACCTTCTCCTCCTCCACAGGACTGCATGGCGGTACCTTGAGCCTTGAAAGAACTACTTCTGTCACACATCTAGATAGGGAACCAGGGGCCATGGCCGCGCCCTAGTCGGCAGTGCGCCCTAGGTGGCTGCCTAGTGCACCTAGCGGTAGCACCGGCCCAGCACCCGTGAACCACTGATTGTGGTCACAATGCTTTGCAGGCTCTGTTAATAATTTAACCCTTGGGTGCATTTATTATTTTTGGCTTTTAAAGTGGTTCAAAGTTCTAAACAAACATTTTTTTACCTTAATGCAATTCATGCATTAAGTTAAAAAACACTACCCGTTATCCCCCCCCCCCCCGAGAGACACTGAGAGCAACGGGACGCATGTGCTGCTGTCAGGCAAATCCTGTGAAGTGGCACCAGGGGGCGTGGCCAAGCCATGCTGCGTTTGTCTATGGACACACAGCCTGGCTCAGGAACACACCCACACGGGTGCCCCCTTAGCAGCCAGCTTGCTGAGGGGGCACTCAGAAAAAGAAGGAGTGAAGAGCCCCGACAGAGGAATCCAAAAAAAAAGTAGCAATGGTATTGCACAGAGCAGGAAGGCATAACATATTTTTTACTTTAATTTAAAAAAGCCTTTACAATCACTTTAAGCTGGCCATAAACCAGTGGAATTTTATTCAAATGTTTTTATTTTCGGGTTGTTGATTCAATTTTCAAATGGTTAATGAGATCTGATTGACATTTGCTTTTGACTGTAGCGACACGGAAATTTGAAGGAGCAGGATGGAAGAATTTTCTTAAACAAACGAAAAAATTGTACTTATTGTAAGGAAGCCTGTTTAATACATTTAGGTTTCCATTCAAGTAACAGGCTTGGATCAAATTCTAAGGGCTTTTGAACGAAATTAGTTGACTCAATGATCACAAGAAATAATTTTCTGATGAACAATTTTTCTACAAATGCTTGAACAAATATCTAACTGTACAACAAAAGAGGGTGCACCAGCCTAGAGCATTATCCAAAGCGCCATTGATTTAAAGTAAGAATAGGTAATCACACTCACAATCGCGAATGAATAAAAGGCTCATCTCAAATACAAGGAGAAACTCCAACCTGAAGCACTGTATATGTCCCAGGTCAGCTCAGATGACATCCAACAAATTTAATGCAGATGCTAACGCATTTCAAGGGTATCCCCTCTTCCTCAGAGCTAAAATATTTAATATCATTTAGCTCTGAGGAAGAGGGCATACCCTTGAAATATATCAGTGTCTACGTTAAGCTTATTGGATATCATTTGAGCCGACCTGGGGCATATTCAGAGCTTCTGGTTGATGTCTCTCCTTGTATTTGAGATGTGCCTTGTATGCATTCACGTTTGTGAGTATGATTACCTGTTCTTACTTTAAATAAATTATTTTGGATAATGCACTAGGCTGGGGCACCCTCATTTGTTTCTTTTGTTCTACCGTTTTGGAGCACACCTGTCTGAAGTGGGCTGCAAAACTTAGTGAACATGTGATGTCTTGAATTTTCCTAGTGACAAGGAACATTTACCATCCATACTCATCAGAGGTTTCACACTTGAGAGAAGAAGAGCATTAAAATGCATTAAACATCTAAATGTATATAGCCAATTTAAATTGATATCAAAATGATCCCATCAAAATAGGCTCTAAAGATTTTTCCTCTTCAGATTTTGCCCCCACATGACCTTCACAACTCAGCAACAGGCGCCCTTTCTTCTGATCAAGGACAAAGCACCACCAACCAGAGAACAGAGCCTCTGTTACCATGTTACGGTGAGGAAAGCAGGGTCAAATTGCTCAAAGAGTCTTAAACCGTTATTGTCTCTACTGCTGTTAGCTAGTCTTGTTTTTTTTCCCAGACATGGCAAATTACAAGGATGCCTGTCAAGTGGCAGGTAGACTTATACAGGAATTTGCACCTAATGCTTTTACTGAGATCAATAGCGAGATTGCCTGATGGGTAAAAAGAAAAATAAATTTGGCATTAAACATTTCCACACTGACATCAATTCCATGCTGTTAAACAGCAGAGCATTCTGCATCTCAGGTGAGCTTTACCAGCACAAGCCATAAAAAATGTAATTAAAATTCACAATAGTCGGTGGCACACATCATTTGGAAAAGCTCTGGATGGCAGTCAGTAGGAATGTCTGCCCTGGCCCTGTGCCTCAGTTTGTTTTTCAATCATTATGGCGTCCCCTACAGTGTCATTTAGTCAGTGTGAACTGGATTTATGGTGTATATACTGCTGGCCCACATAGAAAGCAATTGGAAGTCAGATTATTTTTCATATCTGACTATAATAATATTAAGGTAGTCAGCTTTATTTACTGTGCAAATACAAACAAGGCATAGCACATTCATTGGTGCATGTTAACAAAGGCTGTATTTTTACGTATTCAGGCAAACACAAAAGATCACCATTAATCCCAGTTATCTATTTGTTTTTTCTTTAAATATTCGTATTAGTGCATGCATTTGTCTCTATATACAGTATATTGTACAGCAAGTCTGGTAGCTGAAAAGTCAACATCACGAGTCAAACAGAGCTCTATTGCATTGCACAGTGCTTTCAGTCTAACACTGGGACTTTGCTGACAGGAGCTGTTCTGTCCCCGCTACATGTGTGTGTAGCTCGACATGCAGCTAAAACCTTCTATTCTGCAATAAGCCAGACTGAGAGTCATTTGAAGCTATATTAACAAAACAGGGTCAGTGAAACTACTGAGAAAAAACAAATAGAGTATATAGTGTATATACTGTATATCAGATATACAATGAATAAGCTAGGATGTAGATGGCGATAAAGTACTTTTCACCAGCGATGCTGTGTCTAGGGGATGCAAGTTTTAGTCCCAACAGCTCTGACAGCTGATTCCTTCTTTCAGTCTCTAAGATGAAGTCTGACTTCCCAGGATGCACCTGTCTCTCTTCCCAGACTGAGGAATGATGGGAACTTTTGTTAAAGGAGAACAGTTTCTAGTTTCTGCAAAAACAGGAAATCTACCACCGGCTCTATCTTGTGGTCAACTCTGATATTACAGGCAAAACAACGTAATTAATATCTTGGAGGCACAACAGGAGCAGACAGTGGAAAGATGACCTCATCAGCGTGGTGATGGCCCTTCATTCTCCAACCACCAGGCTGGGGGCAGGTCAGAAACCAATCCGTATTGCCTAAATAAAATGCAGAAAAGTGAGTTTGGTGACCGGGCTGTTCTTTATGGCAGTCTGGATCGCAAGTCTGGCTGAATAGAATTACAAATCCTTTATTAGGTAAGGTCTTTCACATATGTGTATTAAAGCTATGTATTTAGCTGCATGCCTGGATACCAGCTTTAATTAGTTGCTAGATCACCAGAAGACCATATTACATTTTGTGCAGTAACTGTGTGTACAGCAGAATTAGTGGGAGTCATTACTCACCTGGTGACCAGGTCTGAGTGGGAAACATATTTATAGTATGAGCAGTCATTTACCTGGGTCTAATAAAAGTATATTTATGGCACACAAAAGGGAATATAGACCCTCTTCACATATACAGCCACTACAGTGGGAAGTCACATCTGGGTCCTTTGCTCCAGGGTGGTTCTTCCCATGCTGTCAGCTGTTACTTCTAGATGGACCAGACACAGTCCATCCATATGGTTCCAAATCAGCTTTTCCTGTTTTTATTCTTGTGAGTTTGCATTTGTCTGCTTGTTTTAAGCAATTAAATACCCCCTAATACTGCACTTAGTTGGCCCCCCTTATGTCTTTTCTTGTTTTACCTAGGTCTGTTGGAACTGTCAGTTCTTTTCCCATTTACAACCATCCTCTACCTCTGTAGCAGTTTATTATTAAGAACGATATTGACGATCATATCAATGTAGGGCAATGAATACAAGTCATTCTCTGATTGGATGAGGTTTAGAGAAGAGGTGATGATGTCATGATCTCCACCTCGTCCTATCAGAGAACAGCTTGTATTTGTTCAAAGAATAAGAAGTTCTATTAATGGTGGCAGTGCCGAGCAAGCAAACCCTTGTGCTTTGTGTCCAGAGGGAAAGCCAGTTGCACTGAACCCAAACAGGAATTGGAAGATCGTGACTATCACTGTAGTAGTTGACACTACCGCAGTGAGTTTGAGCTTTCTCAGTGACTCATCAGGTAGCTGATATGCATACTTACATTGGTCAAAATTGGACCAGTGTAACTATACAGTACAGATCATAACATAAGGAAGAGCTGTTATGTAGTCCAGGAGGGAGAACAGGGCAGGCCTGACAACACCTCTTGGGATTTCAGTGCGGAGGCAGTGTTGTCAGGACAAACAGGAAAGTTAAAAGCACACTGAATTTCAGACAGAATAACGGGTATTTTTCTTTGCTCACAGTGTTTTCCGACAGTTGACCTTTATCTTGGGCCAGCTATCATCCTGACAGGAGCTCTGATGATTATATTGGAAAAGCCTGTCTCCCTCTGTATTCTGACAGCTTACTCCTGCACAGTGCAGGGGACTGCCAGGCAATATGGAGCCAGGAGTACTCTCACCCTTGAGGTATGTGGCTGTTGACAGAGGGTGCACCTCAGATTAGCACATTATGAAAGACATACCTGTGAAAAGTTGCCTTCCAGCACTGAGCTGTCACCACTCCCAGTGGTTCCATCCTCACCCAATCTTCCTTCCATGTTTGCGCTCTCCAGCCACTTGAATGGCTGGGCCACTATGATGTCACTCCTGTGCATGCACACAAGAGTCACCTTCGCGGCAGGGCACTCTCTGCAATTACAGCACGGGCAGTTTTCCATGAATGCCAAGGTAACTGCATACAGCGGGTAAAATAAGTATTGAACACGTCACCTTTTTTCTAGGTAAATATATGTCTAAAGGTGCTATTGACATCACATGTCCGTAACAACCCATGCAATCCATATATACAAAGAAACCAAAGCAAATACGTTTAGAAATGAAGCTACTAGTCGCATGCATTGCTTAGGTGTGATTTTGTCCCATTCTTCCACACAAACAGTCTTCAAATCTTGAAGGTTCCGTGGGCCTCTTCTATAAACTCTGATCTTTAGTTCTTTCGATAGATTTTCCATTGGATTCAAGTCGAGTGATTGGCTGGGCCATTCTAGCAGCTTTATTTTCTTTCTTTGAAACCAATTAAGAGTTTCCTTGGCTTTGTGTTTGGGATCATTATCTTGCTGAAATGTCCACCCTCATTTCATCTTCATCATCCTGGTAGATGGCAGCAGATTTTTATATAGAATGTCTTGGTACATTTTTCCATTTATCCTTCCTTCAATAACACGAAGTTTGCCAGTACCGTATGCTGAAAAATAGCCCCGCACCATGATGTTGCCACCTCCAAACTTCACTGTTGATATGGGGGGGTTGGTGTTTGTGGGGTGATGTGCAGTGCCATTTACCCTCCAAACATATTGTGTATTATGGCATCCAAAGAGTTCAGTTTTGGTCTCATCTGACCAGACTATATTCCCCAGTATTTCACAGGCCTGTCTAAATGTTGTGCATTAACCACTTCCCACCCGGCGCATAGACAAATGACGTCCGGGCGGGTGGTTCATTATCCTGACTGGACGTCTATTGACGTCCTCAGGATAATCCGCGATCGCGCGCCCCTGGGGGCGCGCATCGCGGCGATCGGTGGTGCCGTGGGTCAGTCTGACCCACCGCATTACCTACCGAGGTAAAAGGCTTCGATCCGAAGCCTTTTACCATGTGATCAGCCGTGACTAATCACGGCTGATCACAGTGTAAATAGGAAGAGCCGTTTATCGGCTTTTCCTCTGCTCAGGTCTCCGATCGGCTGCTCTCCTGACAGGGGGGGGGCTGTGCTGAACGTTTATCAGCACAGCCAACCTCAGGATCACCCCCCCATTGGACAACCAGGGAGCCCCCCTCCCGGACATCGCAATGAGGCCACCCAGGACCACCAGGGAAGGCGCACAGAGGCCGCCCAGGACCACCAGGGAGCCCCCACTAGACCACCAGGTAAGGGCAATGTTATGCACTGTAGGGATGGCACTGTGCCCATGTATGATGCCTGCCAGTGCCATCCCTAACAGTGCTTGTTGCACCAGTGCCCACCACTGCCACCTATAAGTGCCCACCTGTGCCACCTATCAGTGCCCACCTGTGCCACCTAAAAGTGCCACCTATCAATGCCCATCAGTGCCCAGTGCCACTTATCAGTGCTGCCTATGAGTGTCCATCAGTGCCGCCTATCAGTGCCACGTATCAGTGCCCGTCAGTGTTGCTTGTCAGTGCCGCCCATCAGTGCTGCATATGTGTCCCATCATCAGTGCAACCTTATCAGTGCCACCTCATCAGTGCCAATCTGTACTGCCTCATCAGTGCCCGTCAGTGTAGCCTCATCAGTGCCCATCAGTGTAGCCACATCAGTGCCCATCAGTGAAGGAGAAAATGTACTTTATACAAACTTTTGTGACAGAAACAAAGAAAAATGTTTTTTTTTTTCAAAATTTTCGGTCTTTTTATTTTATAGCGCAAAAAATAAAAACCGCAGGGGTGATCAAATACCACCAAAAGAAAGCTCTATTTGTGGGAACAAAATGATAAAAACGTTGTTTGGGTGCAGCGTCGCACGACCGCGCAATTCTCATTCAAATCGCAACAGCACTGAAAGCTGAAAATTAGTCTGGGCAGGAAGTGTTCTAAGTGCATGGTATTGAAGTGGTTAAACAAGCGTTAACATATATGATTTAAATATAATGGGTGCCCGCACCACAGTTTGGTGTATGGTTAGCAGCTGCTGTCAAAATTTCACCTTAGTGAAAGATTAGATTGTATACAGTCAAAAAACAGCGCTTGCTACGGAATAAACTCCTGCTGATGTGGGAGTTCTATTACCAATCTATTAGTCCTTAATTGGATTGATTTCTATATAAAAACCTTGTGAAACATTATGTGCAAAACTGAAGAAACATATAACAATAATTTACAAAAAAGTGCAATTTATGCAATGATAAGAAATAATCATATAATTAACCACCATCCATAAGTGTCCTATTAGTATCACTCATAAAATCCTGAGTGAACAATTTCACATAATAAGGTGCATAAAAAAATGTCCAATATTTAAAAGTGACTTGCAGTGCTTAAAGTGATCCAGTGCTGAGTTAAAAAATAATAATAAGTGTCCTTATTTGTACGTGTCTTCAAAGTGCCCGTGCTCACACTGTGTTCAAAAAAAAATCCTGTGAAGAATTTCAAATGGTGAAGTTCCGCACTTACAGGACCCTGTTGACCCCCACAGTCATACGACCTGGGAGTCAATCTGCGCTTGCGGTCTCTCACCCGACCGTAGGTATGGCGTCCACTCGGCTATTGTGCTTCTTTGGGATTACACCATTCTATTTCCATGTGTAATTCAGAAATTTAGAAATCCTTCTGTAACCAATGCCATCAGTATGTTTTGCAACAATAAGGTTGTTAAAGTCTTGAGAGAGGTTTTTGCTTTTACTCATCATGAGATGTTTCTTGTGTGACACCTTGGTAATGAGACACCTTTTCATAGGCCATCAGGTGAGACTGAACCAGTTGATATTAATTTGCACTGACAAGAGGCAGGATTGTTTTCAGCTGGTGTCTTGGCTTTCCATGCCTTTTTGCACCTCCCTTTCTTCATATGTTCAATACTTTTTCCCTATGTCATTCCATTTTATTACACATAACTTAATTTCTGAACACATTTGTTTTGGTGTCTTTGTATGTGTGGAATACATGGGTTGTTACCAACGTGGTGAAAATGTCATGTCAATAGCACCTTTAGAAATATATTTACCTAGAAGAATGGTGACGTGTTCCATACTTATTTTACCAGTAGTATATGTCAGTGACCTCATGGGCCAGAGTCAATATCAATATTGGTTTTTGACAATTTCCAAGGTACCTACAGGTAAGACTAGTTGTATTATAAACTTACCTGTAGGGAAAATTTACAAGTAGAGTTAATACCACTTTAAATTCCTTGGTTGTGAATGGCTATCTTCAGTACAGTGATTTACCATATATACAGGAATTTCAGTCTAATGACTGAGAATTTGACATCCAACACTAGTAAGCTTTTTTTATGAAACATAAAATGTATTTTCTGGGGACTGGACTTGTTTTATTTAGAGGTTACGTGTATTTTCTATGGCAGGTAAATGGATCATATAAAGACATTTCAACTTTAGCAGAGAAAAGGAGTTTTGCACTCACCCATGACTAACAATCTTTTGGCGGTATAGAAACCTGGCCGGTATGGGAATTCTGCTTTCCAGCTACATGAATTTTCAATCTTTCCCATGGTGCACGGATCCAATAACAGGCAATATAGTTGTTTCCAGAAAGAAAGTGTCCGGCCCAGCACTGTCTGCAGCATTTGTTAATTTTATTTTAGCTTTCACGGCTCAAAAAGATCTCCAATAATAAAAGATCCTTTGAGGAATGTGTGTGAAATATTTTGGAAATTATGATGAAGTGAATGGTGTTGGTGATAGTGAATCGATGCTTTCTTTCTGGATACAAGATTGCATAAGGGTCTGTGTCGGCAAGCTTTGAGCTTGTGTTGCTTGGCAAATGCAGCTTCTTTTCAGGTGCATTCGGTTTGCATTTAACATCAGTTTAAGACACTTCTGAGATTATTCAAAGTGTGTTTGATAGATGCATTTGACCCACAGGTCCCAGCTTTGGATGGTCCATTCCCAGGCAACAGGCCCCACTCTGCTGGAAACACCTCCTTAGCTCCTATTGCATCCTTGTTATTAGACAGCAGATCGGTTCTATCTAGTTTCCTTGGCTTCCTTTGGCTAGTGGCATTGTGTCCAGGGCTCAGAGTTTGTGATTGTACTTTCTACGCAAGCTCCATACTGGACACTGAACCTTGACCCTGACTTCAGTTTACCTGCTTTGACCTTAGCCTGTTTCTGGATTACCCTATTGTCTGCTGCCTGCCCTGTCTCTGGATTACAGTTATCGGCTACTGCCTGCCCTAACCTTGGCTTGTCTCTGGATTATGCATATCATCTGCTACCTGTCCTGAGTGTAGCCATAGGGGTTGCTGAAAGTAGTGGCTCACCTGTCACCCTGCCCAACCAGCCAACCAGGGGGGGGGGGGGGGTTATGAGATGCCCAGAATCATTTTTGCAATTGTTTGGAATGGGACCACTGTGTACACTCCCCATGCATCAGACTACAATCTCATCATGCACGAACTTGCTTGATGAACCTCAGTCTTCCTCCTGCACAAACTTACTTTCAGGCACAGCTAGTACACGGTGAGACCAGCCTTTTGCTCCGGCCAAGGCTCTTGGACTACCTTTTGTGAGCAGGGACCCCTAGTCCCTATGGTGTAGCAATGATTTGAAGAATTAAGTGCTAGCTGGCCTTGGCAAACTACTACTCCCAAAGAGTCCTCTTCAGGCCCTGCTCCTCCTGGCTGCAGCTGCCTCCTTCCACTGCCCATGACACCACAGTCCACTCCTCTGGCTCTGCACCTTTTCCTGACTGCAAACTCCCAGTCCTCCTGGACGTGCCTCCCCAGTCCTATCACTGACTGTGCATGTCACTCAGCAGCCCTCCTGGCTTGTTCCTCTCCTGAAGACTTGCCCAGCAGTACTCTTCTCCCGCTGTCCTTTACTTGCTCTCTCCTGTGCCTCTCATCCAGGATCTCTTCAATCCTCCGGGATGCACCCGAGCCCCTGGCCCAAGGTCACCCCCCCCATACTGGGGGGCTCCCTCAAAGGCCCTGACAGCCTCAGTACTCCATCTCCATCTCTTCCACCCGAACAACTCCTCCACAGCTGTGCTGACCTTAGGTATTTAAGGAGACCTGCCCCCTGCCAATTCAGGTTGGGGATTGGTCAGGGCTCCCCAAACACCCCAGGCAAACTCCACCTCTCCTCCCCTCCTTTCTCCTTCTAGAACACTCCAGAAGCCCCTGGAAAGAAAGGGGGGGGGGGGGTCTGCTTAAATGTCCTGTGCTACAAAAATCCTACCACTCTAGCACCTACCTAGGTAGAGGGTGCTACATGAACAACACCTTCCTCTTCCTTCATTAGTGGCTTCACACTTGCTAACAGTCAATACCTGATATCCCTGAAGACCACAAGCAACCTTTTCTATATCCTTGCTTAAGGCCCGTACACATGATCTGAAAATCGGAGACAAATACCGCTTTCAAAGCTATCATACAATAATCTGACCGTTAGTACACAGCTTTTGAGAGTCGACCACGACAGTTCATCCAATATTATCTGAAGGGACAAACACAAACATTTTGTGAACAGATATTACACCTTTCCTTTAATTAGTACAGTTTTTGGCCAACAATACAATACAAATACAATACAACACATTATATCTCTTTTTTTTTTTTTTTATTCTGTCATACGAGAAATTTCGGAAACCTGGGGGAAAAAGTGCAAAAAGAGGGGGTGGGGTGGGGGGTGGGGGGCTGGGCAGAAGAAAGGAAAAGGGGGAAAAAAGGAAGAGAGAGGAAAGGGTGCACTTTTCCCCCCAGTCACACACATTGGTCTCTGTTTTTACCCACTCATGTCATATGTACATGCTTACACAACATTTCTTATGTGTATTTTTCCACCATTCATTTTGATTTTCACGGTTCACATACAGATTCTCTCCACATGGGATATGTGTCATGTTGACCCGGCCTGCCATTGCGCTCCTTCACATTGGGTTGGGGACCCCCACCTCAGCCCCGGGGTAGACGTTTTGTCCAGGGCTCCCCATCCACCTGACATTGACTGAGCACTTCCAGCCGTCTAGTGAGTATAGATCCCTTGCTCACTAACAGCTTTTCTCCCCTTTAGAGGATAGCAACTAATTTACATTTTTATATTTATAGTCTTACATTCGCACCTATCTCCTGATGAATGGTAGCGAGCCATGAAACACGTAGAGTTTTTAGGGTGCCCTGACAAGATTGGCTTATTACTCTTCAATTTTACTGGCCTGTGTTTACAATTTTTATATACTGAAATGTTATCAAGTCAAATGTTATACATGTGTATGGTCTATGTGTATATCTATATGACTGGGTTGCTTTGCATATGGTATATCACCTACCTACTTATTATGTACTATGTATCCCTTGACTGTGGAATGTTCATAATGTACTTGTATTTGTTCAATAAAATATTTTATATATATTTTACTCAACCTTTGTCTGCAGTGACATCCCTCATCTAAAGTGACACCTTCTCTCTTTTTGTTTTCTCCCAAATTTTATATATATATTTTACATTGTGTGTTAGGCCCTGCTCGCCTTAGGGGAATAAGGGATGCTATAGGTGAATCTACATTCGCTAACTATTGTCTCTGACTGCTAGTACTGGGTTGAGCATTACAGAAAGAAGTTCTGAGGGGAAAAAAGCCTGTTGACATCACCCACTCCTCCAGATGGGCCAAGTGGGAGCTAAACTTATAATTTTCATGAGAACTTTTATCATTTGCAGCAATTCCCCAAGAAATGGCAGGTTTGACATACGCTATATTAACAAAAATATTGGGACACCTGCCTTTACATTCACATAAACTTTAATGGCATTCCAGTCTTAGTCCGTAGGGTTCAGCATTGAGTTGGCCCACCCTTTGCAGCTATAACAGCTTCAACTCTTTTGGGAAGGCTGTCCACAAGGTTTAGGAGTGTGTCTATGGGAATGTTTGACCATTCTTCCAGAAGAGCATTTGTGAGGTCAGGCACTGATGTGGATGAGAAGGCCTAGCTCGCAGTCTCTGCTCTAATTCATCCCAAAAGTGTTCTATTAGGTTGAGGTCAGGACAGTTAAGTTCCTCCACCCCAAACTAGCTCATCCATTTCTTTACGGACCTTGTTTAAGGCGTGTATGTACGTGTAAAGGCAGGTGTCCCAATATTTCTGGTAATATAGTGTATATGTAAAATGGCCCCAAATTATTATTATTATTTCCAAAAAATGTGTTAACTTTTAAATACATATAAGGAAATGAGCTTGGATACATTGATGAATCCAAAACCAGATTTAGATACACTGGAACATAACCATTTGAAAATAACGATACAGTTGGATTCCAGCAGGAAACTGAAGCTCGTGACATAGTAGATGGAAGGATGTGAGTCTAATGCCTTGTGCACACGGTGCAACGGTCGTACAACCGCACGTTCAACTTTTGCCCAAAATCTGCTATTGGCTGTTGTGTGTAGCGTACTGACATGAATCAAGTAATCATTCAACAAAGCTTCAACAAAGCCGAACGTAGTCACCTCTTACGAGTGTCTAAAGAGGAAGTTCAGGTGAATGTGATTTGTGAATCAGGAACGTAGGTTTACATGAGCGGACATTTCCGGGCGTTCCTGACTTCTGAGCATGCATGTTTTGCACTTAGATCTTTTGTTGTACAACTTCTGTACACACTATTTAACAGTCGTACAACAACTTGTTGTACAACGAAAGTTTTCTAGTCTGCTCAGCCAACTTCTGTTCTACGAATATTGAACGTCGGCTGTTGTAATCATGCGTACTAACGGTCGGATTATCATACAACAAGCTGCTGTAATACCGTTGTTTTACGACCAGTGTATCGTGTGTACGGACCTTTAAACTGAGCATCTTTAGACACGTGCATGGCCAGCTTGCTGCAACAACATAAACCGTCAGCTAAGCACTCATATATTAAATTATATGGACCTTATTTCCCCCAAAAAGGGGCAACCAGTGGATGTCTATAGACATCAGCAAACGTGGGAACTCTGTGGTTTCACCCATAGATTCTGTCGTTTTAATAAGCCTACTGCAATGTCAAAAGGAGTGATAGAAAATAAAGGTATATGCATATGAGCACCTCCTGCCATCTCATACCTCTGGGATCCATACTGTATTCTAGCTGAGATAATTCACATTGATAAATAAGGCTGTAAAGTGTTTATTGAATGTGAATACCATTTTATCAAAAGACTTCACACAAGCTGTGAACAGGGGGGATCTACAAGATAAATAACATATAACCAAGCTGAGCTATAAATTCAGGCAAAAGTCCTTTAGTGCAAGTGACCATGTGTGACAAGAATTCAGAAAGCCCAATTAATGCACTGTATTGAGAATAAGTGTATGCAACCTGCATCATATTGATGGAAAACAGTCAACCTTCGTGGAAATGTGGCCCTTGACATCACCAAGGGCTGTGCATTACATACAGTGAATGTAATGAAACAGAAAGCTCTCAGATTGCAACGGGGGACGGCAAAAGACTAGGGATGGGCGAACGGTTTGGTTCGAGCATGAGTTCGCCGAACAAACGAATTGTCAGGGCGTTCGACCGCTTGTTTGGCCCGCCGAACAACCACAAGGCACTGCCTACTGCACAGTGCATTGAAAGCCCTGATTAGCTGAAGCAGTGAAAGCTTCGCCCAATCAGGGCACAGAGCACTGTCAGAGCCATGATTAGACACTGTCATGATAAATGTATCCAGACATGCTGGTAGGTTAATTGGATCCTGTCTAAAATTGGCCCTAGTATGTGTATGTATGAATGTGAGTTAGGGACCTTAGATTGTAAGCTCCTTGAGGGCAGGGACTGATGGGAATGTACAATGTATATGTAAAGGGCTGCGTAAATTGACAGTAAGTACCTGAAATAAATAAATAAAGAAAACATGGCTCATTGCTCTTAATACTATAAAAGTATTCTTTCAATGGTGGCCATTTTCAGTGTGATATCGGCATGGAAAGAGATGGCACAGGGCTCTGTTCAGTGCTACTAGACAATTAGTGTGCTATAGTGTGCTATTGTGATTCTATTGTCAGCGTAGAATATTAGTTTAGTGTCACTCTCTAGGAAAAGTCAGTGTGAGTGTAGTGACGACCATTCATCTTTGCATTAGTGTGCATCTAGGGACAGTTCAGATAGTGTCAGTGTAGTGTAGTGACGAGTCATTCATCTTTACATTAGTGTGTATCTAGAGTAGGAACAGTTCAGATAGTGTGATTGTAGTTTATTGACCACCATTCATCTTTGCATTAGTGTGCAGCTAGGGATAGTTCAGATAGTATCAGTGTAATGACCGTTTAACACTGTATATTTCATTGTGTTACTGCAAGGTTAACGCCATATATTTCTGTGCATTACTACAAGTTTAACGCTATATAGTTCTGTGCGTTACTGCAAGTTTAATGCTATATGGTTCTGTGCGTTACCGCAAGTTCAATGCCATGTATTTCTGTGCGTTACTGCAAGTTTAACGTTGTATTGTTCTGTGCGTCACTGCACGTTTGACACCGTATATTGCAGTATACTGTAGTGTATCCGTGGAGTGTCTGTGTAGTGAGTACTCAAATTAAACTGGACCAAACACCACTTTCCATTGATTAAAGTGCATCCATGCACACATTTACACATCTTTATTACATTTGGTTAATAAGCACCCCCCCCATCATGGCTGGGAGGACAACAAGGAGAGGCAGACGTTCCCATGGCACTGTAAGCGGTCTAGCCACGTATGTGTCCACAGGCAAAGGTGGACATGGTCAGTCTTCAGGCAGGGCATCATTTCCTCTGTTTAGTGATGTTGCCCGGGCTATCCAGCCACAGCATGCAGAGGAGGTGGTGGACTGGCTTACTAAACCTTCCTCATCCTCCGTCACCCAAGCAGAGACTAGTACTCAGTCCCTTGAAGCTGTCAGAGTGGCTCAACCTGCCTCCTTGTCCACATCTATTCCTGCCATAGCCCCAGCATCAGGCAGATAAAGCCGAGGTGGAAAGAGAGGGTGAGGCACAACCCCAACGAGGCAGCCATCATGGAAGACCAGAGAACAGCCATCCTATTCCATCACATTGTGGAGCTGTTATCTCCCGGCCCACTTCCCACAGCTCAGCTGTCTGGGCCTTTTTTAGTACATGTGTAGCTGATCGCACTGTTGCTATTTGTAAAGGTTGTCTCAAGCACATCAATTGTGGTAAAAACACTAGCCATTTGGGTAACACATGTTTGACAAGGCATTTAAACTACACACCACTCGGGCCCATAGGCAAGAGCACCTAAAAGCCACACAAAAAAGGCACAGATCTGTCCCTCCTTCTCCTTACTCACCTCAATCTTCCCCTGCTATACCTCATGACCTCTCAGCAGCCTCCACTGACAAGGATGATGGTGTAGCACATCTGCCAGCAGCACACTGCCAGCTGTAGCCTATAGCCGGAAAATTTCTCTGCCCAATCTTCTGCAGCGGAAAAAAATACAGTCCTTGCCACCCACATGCCCAGCGTCTGCAAGCAAGCTTGTCAAAGCTGCTGGATCTCCAACTTCTGTCTTTCCACTTGGTGGATTCTGCCCCCTTCTGTGAATTTGCAGAATGTGCTGTACCACAATGGCAGGTTCCCAGTCGCTATTTCTTTTCACGTAAAGCCATTCCATCTCTCTACCATCACGTGGAAGGCAATGTTGTGGCATCATTGGGCAAGGCAGTCCGCCGCAAAGCTCACATTACTCCCGACACGTGGTCCAGTAAGCATGGGCTGGGATGATATATTAGTTCACAACACACTGGGTAACTTTGCTTGCAACTCGGAAGGATGCAGAAGAGGGCTCAGTGCTGCAGCTTGTTGTGCCCCCATGTCTCCATACAGCTGGCGATGATGCAAGATTTGTCAGCTCTACCCCCTCCTCCTCCATGCCCTCCTCTGCTGAATTGTCCTGTGAACCTCAAGTGCCCCCTAAGCGTTCAAAGGGTTATTCAATAAGTCAGGCTAAAAGGTGCCATGCAGTGCTTCAGCTGGTGTGTCTAGGGGACAGGAACCACACTGGAGCAGAGATTCTTGCAGCTCTGCAGGGACAGACCCAGAGGTGGTTCACGCCATGTCAGCTGGAGCCAGAAATGGTGGTGTGCGATAATGGCACTGTCTGCCCTTAGACAGGGAAAGTGGACCGTGTGCCATGCCTGGCACATGCCCTCAATTTGGTGGTGCAGTGTTTCCTACATAGGTACGCAGGGTTGGAAGATCTGCTAAAGCAGGCCAGAAGAGTCTGTAGCCATGTCAGGCGGTCATACACAGCCAGTGCTTGGTTGGCTGAAATTCAGTGGGAATTCCACCTGCCCGTAAACTGCCTGATTTGTGACATGCCCACCAGGTGGAACTTGGCTTTAGCAGTGCTGCAGCGGCTGCACATGCAGCAGAGGGCCATCAATGAGTGCCTGTGTGAGTATGGCACAACAACAGGCTCAGGCCGGCTAGGCTTTTTTCTCCATGCCAATGGCTGCTCATAAAGGATGCATGCACTGTACGGTCACCATTTGAGGAGGCCACAAGAATGGTGAGCCATGACAATGCATGCATCAGTGACACAATCCCTGTTGTGTTCCTGCTGGAGCAGACTCTGCATGGCATTATGGACAGGACACTGGAGGCAAAGCAGCAGGAGGAAGAGGAGGACTTCCTTTCCTCTCAAGGCCCATTTTATGCAGACACCATCGTTCCACAGAACACACAAGTGGAGAGAGAGGAGGAGGAGGAGGATGATTCTGGCAGTTTCTGAGGCATTGAAGCAAAGCAAGGCATACATTAAACAGTAAGCAATGGTTTTCCATCCCCAGAACCCTTGGGAGTAGTACGTGGCTGGGAGGAGGCAGTTGCAGATACTGTAATCCTCAGTGATCTTGAGGAGTCTGCTTCTTTTGCCTCCGCAAATTTGCGGTGCATGGGCTCCCTCATGCTTCAAAGCCTGCGAAAGGATCCAAGACTATGTGGCATAAAGGAGAAGGATCATTATTGGTTGGCAACCCTCCTTAACCACTGTTATAAGGGTAAAGTCTCACAACTCATCCTGTCCCCACAGAGAGTGCAGAAGATGAAATCTCTTAAAGACACCTTAAAGAGGAGTTTATCGAACTCTGGTAGGTTACAGTGTCGTGGAAAACGTAGTTTTGAGGCTTCAGTTGGTCAAGAGAGGAGCGGTGGAGAAGTGATGCATTTCTCCATTTTTTTAGTCCTCGCCGCCCAGGCATGTCAGCTTCTATATCCCACCCGCAGCGCCTGCATCGCATGGTGCACGATTTTCTAGGGGCCAAAACAGAGATGGAGAGCTTTCCAGTCGATGATCCATTGGCTTAATGGGTCAAGAGAATAGACCACTGGCCAGGACTTGCTCAGTATGCTATTGAGCTGCTGGGCTGCCCTGCATCCAGTGTGCTTTTTGAATGGGCATTCAGTGCTGCTGGAGGTTTTGTTACTGATCACAGAACGTGGACCGTCTGACTTTTATTAAAATGAATCAGTCCTGGATTACCAGCAGCTATAAAGCCCCTGATGCCGATTAAGTGTTTTTGGGATGTGGAATCTCTCTCTGCCTGTCTTCTAGGCTGCCTAACGTTAGGGTGTTGATTTCATCTGAAAGAATGTTTTTTGGTGTAGGTCTCATGGGCACAATTAACACCCAAACACCAATTTTTCCGCACCTGTTTGACAGGTGCATATCATTGCAATTTTGACAGAAAAGCCAATTCTTGCTTTCATCAAGAGTACCTCTATAGGGTTATGATGTGAAGGCGCCACGACACCCAAAGACCAATTTTTCTGCACCTGTTTGACAGGTGCATATCATTGCAATTTTTCACAGCAAGGTCAATTCTTGCTTTCATCAAAAGTACCTCTATAGGGTTAATGTGTGAAGTTGCCTCCGACACACAAAAAACTATTTTTCAGCACCTGTTTGACAGCTGCATCAAATTGAATTTTTTTACAGCAAGGCCAATTCTTGCTTTCATCAAGAGTACCTCTTATAGGGTTACGGTGTGAAGGTGCCACCAACACCCAAAGCCCAATTTTTCCACACCCGTTATTTCTATCCAAAGTCTGCAGAAGAGACACCCGAATTTATCCAAAAAATCTCTAATCTGGTTCCCAGTGCATTACATTGTGGACTCATCATACAGACTGGCTCCCAGAGCCATTGCTTACAAAATAAAGGAAGCTTACAGGGAAAATGTCATTGTCTTGGCTTTATAAATGCAATTATTGCTGCAGCAGATTCTATACACAGTACAGATGTGCCACCTTACAGGTAGACTAAGGAGACCCCCCCAGGCACTATATTGAATGGAATTTTTCATTTTTATGCTTTCACTTTAAGCATCAATAAATCACTGCTCATTTAAAAATGACATTTTTACAAACTTTTTTTCATTGATCCATGTCCCCCAGGGGAGTACCCGGACCCCCATAACCATAGTATGCCCAATTACTTGCATATAAGCCTTCAAAATGGGTACTTTTGTTTTTTCACGTTCGGGGCCCATAGACTTCCAAGGGGTTTCGTTATCGAACTTTCCCGATGTTTGAAAGTTCTGGTGCGAACCGAACGGGGGTCATTCGGCCCATCCCTATTAAAGACTATGGGTAGCCAACAAATCATGGTCAAAGACTGCAAACATACTGTAAGAGTTGTTGGAGACTGAGGAGTTATAGACTGGAGCGACATTACACAAGACTGCTAATGATAACTGCTATTACAACCCTTTACAAATCAATGCTTGCACATTTGTGCTCCCTACAGCCCCCCTAAATATTATTGGTGACATATTTGATATTTCTTTCAGCAAGGTCCATTATAAAACATCAGAGGGGAAAAAATAAAATATGGTAAAGGATAGAAAGTACAGAAAAAAAAGTAGGATAGATAGAAATAAAATTAGTCATTTTACTAACTAGAACCCAGTCTACTGTAAAGAACAGTTTACCTTCAGTGGCCTAGGCAAGGTTAAACAGATTATTGTCTGCCGGGGTACCAAGAATCACACAATAAGTGTCAAAGGACTGCATATGACCCCAGGCCTCAGGTTGGACACCAGGCTATAACCTGAAGAGATGGAAGTGTCTGTGGATCCTAAGGGATCACCACTTTCTTCTCCATTACCTACACCAAACATCTTCCCTATTCTAATACTTGTTGACAAAAAACAAACCTCTTGACTGTATCTGCTTTCTTCATTTATTGAGTTACAACAATACAAGTCCCTGCTTGGCTAGTTGGGTTAATGAGCAAGTGTACATAATAAAGGGGCCACTCAGTGAATAAATATAGGATATAACAGTGCTTTCCTCTTAAGCTACTCTTGTTTTCTAGGCATGGTAAATAACAAGGATGCTGTCAAGTGGCAGGTAGACTTATACAGGATTTTGCACCTACAGCTTTTACTGAGATCAATAGCGAGATTGCCTGACAGGGGAAAAGAAAAATAAATTTTGCATTAAACATTTCCACACTGACATCAATTCCACGCTGTTAAACAGCAGAGCATTCCGCATCTCAGGTGAGCTTTACTAGCACAAGCCATAAAAAAATGTAATTAAAATGTACAAAAGTCGGTGGCACACATCATTTGGAAAAGCTCTGGATGGCAGTCAGTGGGAATGTCTACCCTGGCCCTGTGCCTCAGTTTGTTTTTGAATCATTACGATGCCCCTTACAGTGCCTTTCAGTCAGTGTGAACTGGATTTATAGTTTATACTGCTGGCCCACATAGAAGGCATATTGGAAGATTACTTTTAATCTGTAAATTTAACAGTATTTTACTCCATTTACCGTACAGATGCAAACAAGGCAGAGCAAATTCATTAGTATATGTTATCCTAAAGGTATTTGCAGGCAGCAATGTAAAAAAACATATTTGTTTTTTTAATTAAAAAAAGAAGATGAAAGAATGCACCATAGAACCATTTACCATTGTTATCTAATAATCTGACCCAAAGGATAACCCATTACAATGGCTCAACTATATCTCTAATATTGTGCCTATACTCATGAATGTAACACGAATATAGTTGGGGTATATAGTTAGCCAGTACTCAACATGTTTCGCGGTTGGCCCACTTCTTTAGGAGTTCAAATTGGGCAAAAGATCAATCCTATAACAAAGAAGAAATTCCAGTATTAAAATCTATTTGAAAATGGTATGTAGTACTATGTACATTCTGAGCAGCCATGATAATCTCTCAGGCACTTACCCCAAATATCAAATACACCATAGGTGGAAAAAGAACCATACAAGGGCACGAGATAACTTCCCCTGGCGTGAGTGTGGGGGCAGGCAAACGGACCACCAAGAGCTATTTAAATAAAATAAATTGATATTTAAAAGATGAAAACGTTTATAGCATGGCCTTAAGGTGTGGGAAAGGAAACTAGTCCATACATACCAACCTATAGTAATTATTAATATACACAGGGAAACCTGTAGATTGAAGTAACCTAAATGCTAAATGCTGACAGGCAAATTTTTGGACAGTGTGCACTCAAAATTCTATCTATTATTATACATGAGCTACGTATAGAACATGCCTGTCTATATTCATTATCAGCAGCCCATCCCATTTTTCTATCAACATTCTGGATATCATACTATAATGTCTACGTTCTACTTTTTGAAACTGCATCCCATAAACATCCATCCCCTCCCGTATGCACAATGTCTTTTCATATACAGTACATATGTTACAGTGATTTCAGTCCCTGGGCACATTTGACCTACCATTGATGTTGGTCTGTTCCTGGAACTCCATGTGAGCGGTTACTTAAATCAACAGGTTTCCCTGTGTATATTAATATTGACTACAGGTTGCTATGTATGAACTAGTTGCCTTTCTCATACCTTAAGGCCATGCTATAAATGTTTTCGTCTTTTAAATATCAATTTATTTTATTTATATAGCTCTTGGTGGCCCTTTTACCTGCCCCTACACTCGCCCCAGGGGAAATTATCTGGCACCCTTTTATGGTCTTTTTCCACCTATGGTGTATTTGATACTTGGGGTAAGTGCCTGAGAGATTATCACGGCTGCTCAGAATGTACATAGTACTACATACCATTCTCAAATAGATTTTATTACTGGAATTTCTTCTTTGTTATAGGATTGATCTTTTTCCCATTTGAACTCCTGAAGAAGCAGGCCAACAGCGGAACATGTTGAGTACTGGCTGACTATATACCCAAACAATATTTGTGTTATATTCATGACTATGGGCACGATATTAGAGCTATAGTTGAGCCATTGTAATGGGGTATTTTTAACAAAATGTCTGATTTTATGTCCTCTATGTACACTTTCTACATATGTGTAATAAAGATTTTTTGATTTTACTTGGCTGTAATGCTTCTGACGGTATCAGGAAAAATCCTGCTGCTCCCAATCCCCCTTACCTCTATCTGCCCTTTGAGTCAGACTATATTGATTTAGGATGTGGGTACCCTGTTATTAACCATTTAAAGAGGAGGTCCAGCCTGGGAAAGAAAAATTAAAAGTCAGGAGCTACCCGGCGTGTCCAAGATGGTGACTTGAGTGGCCGTGTTCTCCTTGAGCTCCGTCGGGTGATTAATTTTCCCCGCTTCCAGCACTCACAGTGCTCTGATTCTCCCAGCCTTTACCGCCTGATGTGGCACAGATCATCAGATGCACATTGCGGTAGGGGGAAAAAGCTCCACTTCCCAGTACTCCCAGAGGAACCTCCCCTGCCTCCCTGCCCACGTGTGGAAACCCGCTCAGTACGCAATACGAGTAAGGCCTCACAGACTGACCACATGAATGGGGAAGACTTTCGTCCGGCGTGGCTGGCGGAGGTGATGTGGGCTATTGCAACCTGCCAATCTACCTTAATGACCAAAATTGAGGCCATGCAATTGAAGGTCAGTTTGATCCGGCAAGAACAAGACAAGTTGTGCTCCAGGGTTTATGAGGCGGAGCCACGGATTGGTACTGCAGAAGACGCCATTACAGATCACGGTGTTTCCCTCCGCAGCCTTCATGCCAAGGTGAGGGCTCTGGAATACAGAACTGAAGACACCGAAAACAGGAACAGGAGAAATAATCTCCATATTATCTGTCTGGCCGAGGGGGCGGAGGAGAAGGATCCGACAGGGTTTGTGGAGGGCCTGCTGAGAGATCTCTTTCCGAGCGCACGCCTGTCTCCTCACTTTGTAGTAGAAAGAGCCTGGGCCCCTGAGGACAGCTCCTTGGACCTTCATCCTACGCCTATTGAACTTTAGAGATCGTGACGAAATTCTCAGAGCATCCAGAGCCCTGGGCGACCTACGCTTCCTAAACAACAAGATACAAATTTTCCCGGATTATTCGGTTGAAACACAAAAGCTTAGGGAATCATTCGACCACATGAAAGTCGCCATGAGAGCTCGCAATATTCGCTACAGTGTTCTATTATCGGTACATTTGCGTGTTCAGGATGGTGAGACGGTCCGCTTCTTCAACACCCCAGGGGAAGCCTCTACCTGGCTTGATCCTCTTCCACTCGCTCCTTAACTTAAGACCTGTAAGTGGGTAACAAAACGTTCTTTCTCCAACTCCCTGTTAATGTTTCACACACTGTTGGTCCCTGGGCGTATGCATACCTAAGCTGTCTGCGCCTCCCGGGCGGAGAGGCTGGGAGGGAATCCTTATGGGCCATTGCTGCATATATAGTGCCCCAGGGAACACCTGTACTGCCACCAGACACTCTTGTTTCATGCGGACCCACTATATGTCCCCCCCCATGACCTACAGTTCTTCTACCAATTTTTCCTGGAGCCCCCGGCCTTTGGATTATGCTAGGGGCTCTGCAGGAGAGGGGAGAGAGCGGGGATGAACTGCATATGGCGCTCAAGGTAACCCCAGTTATGAATCCCTAATGCCATGCTCCATTGACTTACTTAATGGCTTAAGTTGCACCGGTTGTGCCTGATTCACTTCTAATTGCAACATAAGTTTGTACCCCGATGTACTCAGGTGAAAATTAAAATACTACTTTCCGTTTCCCCACAAGATGGGACAATGGTAATACTCCTTCCTGTTGGATTATAGTGATTCATGTTTGGCAGGTTATTTTTATGTGGATTACAATATCCTATCACCAAGCCTAGCATCTGCCAATCTTTCATTTACCATACCCGGCAGGGGCAGGAGAGTGTGCCCACTGACATTGAACTCCCCCGGATATATCCTGGGGGGTTGAGGCCACCTCTTGCACAGGACCCCACTTTGCAGCCGGCGTGCTGAACTGTTATGGGATGGAAGCCCTCCTCAGTTTTAAGAGAAGGGCGGGGTGGGGGGAATGTTGCCCCTTAAGGGCTGATTTCTGTAGTCGGGTTACTATTGTCTTATGTTTCATGACAACTGCATTACTTGAATTACGTTAACTATTTCAGCATTGCACTGCCTTAAGATGTGCTCCATCTGGGTCCAGTGGTCCTCTCTGAGAGCCATTGGGCTCCCTGATCCTGCCCCTTATGTTTCCAATACTCTCAATGTCTCCATTTAACATTTTTTCTTGGAACACCAGGGGATTGAACTCTCCGATCAAACGACCATTGATGTTCCAGTTCATAAAGTCATGCAATCCACATATCTGTGTGCTCCAAGAGACCCACTTGGTGGGCAGTAGGACCCTGGCTCTAAAAAAAAAGGAGGGTGGGCTACCACATCACTTACTCTAACTTTGCCAGAGGAGTTGGTGTCCTAGTACTTAAGACACTTCCCTTCAAGCTCCTGGACCTGGCCTTGGACCCAAAAGGCAGATATGTTATTCTCCATGCACAAATTTACTCCCTACGGTGGACAGGAGTGGGACTGTATTTGCCACCTCCAGCATCTCTGTCGCTCTTGAATCAAATTTAGCAAAGATAGCAGAGTTTAACACTGAAAACACAGTTATTCTGGGTGATTTTAATCTGGTCCCTGACTCAGGTATGGACAGGCTGACTGCTTCCGGCCCCCTGCATCCTGGGCTGTTGGCCTGGGTGGAGACATATGGCCTGACTGACGTGTGGAGGTGGCGACACCCACGCTCTCGAGCATACACCTGTCATTCAGCTTTATACTGATATGTTTACTATAATTGACTCAGTCTTTGCTGGAAATCCTGTCCTGTCCAGAATTACAGACATTCAGATACTGCTCAGAGGTATATCAGATCATGCTCCTCTGCCTGGACATCTCTGTGGCCCCCACGGACACCCTGTGGAGGCTATTGAGGTTTTGGGTCTCAGATGCGGATGTAGATGCAAGTTTTAGGGAGGCATTGGCGACCTACTGGGCCGTCAATGTGGGCTCCACAGACCCTCTGGCTGTCTGGGAGACCTTCAAGGCCTATGTGGGGGGGCAATATCAGACACTTATTGCTAAAGTCCGTAGAGAGAGAAGAGCAGACCTGCTTAGGGCAGAGAAGGTGGCGTGTGTACAGGAAGCGCTATATGTTAGGTCCCGAGACCCCCAACATTACAAACAACTGCAATCCCTGACAAGTGATGTTATGCAAATTCGCACCTCCCTCACTGAGAAACGATTGTTGTCCCAATCCCAATGCATTTTCGACCAGGGGGAGCGTTCGGGGAAACTGCTGGCCTGGTTTTCTAAAGAACAGTCGGTGGCATTAGTATACCCCATATCTGTAACTCCACTGGTGACTTGGTATATACCCCTGACGAAATCAACCAATGTTTCGTTTCATTCTACCGATCATTATATAGCTCTCGGGTGATATATGATGTGGAGGAATTGTCCTCCTACCTGGCAAATGTAGACGTCCCTGTTCGAAACTCTAACATACCGGAACACGTTAGACGCACCCATCACAGTAGACAAAATCCTCAGGGCACTTAAGATACTTCAGTCAGGCAAGACTCCCGAGCCAGACGGAATTCCGATGGAATTCTACAAACAATACGCTGAAGAACTGACCTCTAGATTTCACACCCTGTTTGGCGAATCACATAAAACTAATTCTCTCCCGCCGTACATGGGTGGAGCGGTAATAGTGGTGATCCCTAAACCGGGGAAGGATGCTTCTCTTTGCTCCTCGTATTGCCCTATCTCCCTGCTAAATGCGGATACAAAAATACTAGCCAAGGTCCTTGCCCTTAGACTGAACACAGTCATAACAGAGTTGGTCCACCCTGACCAAACGGGCTTTATGCCAGGAAAGGGCACGGACGTCAATATTAGGAGACTCTTCACTCACATAGCTAATGCACAGCCTGAGTCAGCGGGGGTGGTGGCCTCTCTCAACGTGGAGAAGGCCTTTGACTCTATAGAGTGGGGCTACCTATGGACGGTGTTATCTAAATGTGGGTTTGGTCCGAGCTTTCTGTCATGGCTGCAACTATGCATGTGCCTGAGTTCGAACAAACGGCAGTTTAGCAGCTTTTTTTCTGCTCGGTTGTGGAATGCACCAGGGGTGCCCCCTGTCCCCAGGCCTGTTTGCCTTGGCCCTAGAACCACTTGCTGCTCGGATCAGGGCTGCGGAGGGAGTGAAGGGTGCAGTGGTACTCCCGCTGGAGGAAAAAATTTCCCTCTACGCGGATGATAGCCTATTGTATTTAGCAGACGCCTGCTTGTCCCTGCAGACAGCATTGACTCTGTTTGAACAGTTTGGGTGGTTTTGTGGAATCCGTATAAACTGGGATAAGGCAGTACTGTTTCCGCTGCATCCCTCGGTTCCCTACTTAGACACAGGCACTCCTCTTCGATGGATAAATTAGTTCACTTACTTGGGTATTAGTGTAAATGCAGACCTTAGAGACTACCTGAGAAACAATATACAGCCCCTTATGTCACAACTCCTGACCAAATGTATGGCCTGGCAGACCCTCCCCCTGACCCCAGTGGGTAGGGTTAATTTATTAAAAATGATATTCTTGCCAAAATGTCTTTATTTCTTTCGTAACACTCCATCCCCCATCCCTAAGTCCTTCTTCAAAAAGTTAGAGGGGCTACTGGTCTCCTTTTTCTGGGCTGGAAGACCACCGAGGGTCGCCAAAAAGGTCCTATATCTCCTTTTATCTGGGGGTGGATTGGCGCTTCCAAACTTAGTTGTACTACTAGGCATCTGTACTGGTCACGGTGAGCTGGTGGTTCTTCCAGCCTAGGCAGAACCCAGCTGTTAGGAGAATATTGTGCTGTGGACTTGTTTACAGTTGATTGTTGTTTCCTCACGCTCTCGGAGGGGGCAGTTCTGGGCAGCTCTATTTGAACTTCCTGCTCCTGTCAGCAAGTGCTGTCCATTCTACAGCTTCTGAGTACCTGTGAGCCTCAGCTCTCCTGCCTGTAACCTGCTTCCTGTGTAGCTCCTGTTCCTGTGTACCGACCCAGCTTGCTCTGACCTGCTACCTATCTGCCAGCAACGACCCCGGCTATCCACGACCATCCGTTTGCCTGACCCTTCTGTACCTTTGCTGCCAGTCTGTTAACAAACCCTGCTTGGACTTGACCACTCTCCGCCTGAACCCCTTGTACCTTGCCTGCCTGCCAGTTGCCGACCCAGCCTGAATGACCACTCTCTTCTGACTTGCACGACCATCCGGAACCTCACATCACCACCTTCAGTGACCATCCGGCCCTCGTGCCATCCCGCACTCACGGGTCCCCTGTCTGCTCTACCAGGGACCCCTGAATCGGGTGCATAAGAGTGGTTGTTCCCTGCACATGCCAGACTCCACCACTAGGACCGTGACACCAGCAAACAACCTGGAGGAAACCATCTTAGGGTCCTATGCGGCCCTGAGCGATGTGGCATTCAGAGGTACGAGAGCCCATTCCTCTGTGACAATTCCAATGAGGACTACCATCAGGGTCTGACAGGAGGCTAGGGCGATCTTCAGGAAGCCCTCTCATGTTTCCCCGCACATGCCGCTATGGGGCAACCCATTGCTCCCTCATCTACAGACAATACCAGACTCATCATTGTGGGCAACGCGAGGGATCACTGCCCTAAAGCATGTGATACAAGATGGTCCGTATACTCACTTCCTGGATCTTTTGGGTTTTCTTACTGCCAGCTACAACACGCTCTTAGGGCACAGTTTCCTGAACCCATAGTCCTTGAATCAGACGCCATAGAATGACTACTGATTTATAGTAACAGTGGCCCACAACACCAAATCTACCCGTTCCCCAGATAAATGGCGTGCAGATATCCCAGCCCTTGGTGATGAGGAGTGGGAGTAGTGTGTCTCCACATATATTCCATCCATGATAGCGGCAAAAGATAGGTTCATTCAGATCAAATTCCTCCATAGGGCCTACTACATGCCCCGTAGAGTAGCTCAGATATATCCCCAGAGAGACTCGACATGCCCCAGATGTAAAACGAAGGAGGGTACATTCTGGCATTTAGTTTGGTCCTGCCCTAGAATTCAGTCATATTGGGAAACAGTAGTTACAACATTGAACGAACTGTGCAACACTCAGATACCAGTGGACCCCTTGGTGCTACTGCTGAGCCACTTAGAGGAAATTGAGGGAGACAGATATGCCAAGCTCTGTATCACCTACTCTCTTTATTATGGTAGAAGGGAAATACTTTTGAAATGGAAGGCGACAGAACCCCCCACCTGTGAAGCATAGAGCCACTCGGTCAAGTCAGTGTTGCCCCTATACAAACTCACATACGAAAGTAGTTATCGCCCGGCCAAGTTTGATAAAATTAATAGGAGCCATTATTCATTCCCCCCTCCCTGTATGTGAGGAAAGATTTAGGCCTCATCCTGATAACGCAGGGATCTGAAGTAGACTACTGATATTGGATGCTGCTACTTACAACACTAGGTGTTGATATATTTAACTACAGACAGGTCCATAAATATTGGGACATCAACACAATTCTAATCTCTTTGGCTCTATACACCACCACAATGGATTTGAAATGAAACGAACAAGATGTGCTTTAACTGCAGACTTTCAGCTTTAATTTGAGGGTATTTACAAATCAGGTGAACGGTGTAGGAATTACAACAGTTTGTATATGTGCCTCCCACTTTTTAAGGGACCAAAAGTAATGGGACAATTGACTGTTCAGCTGTTCCATGGCCAGGTGTGTGTTATTCCCTCATTATCCCATTTACAAGGAGCAGATAAAAGGTCCAGAGTTCATTTCAAGTGTGCTATTTGCATTTGGAATCTGTTGCTGTCAACTCTCAATATGAGATCCAAAGAGCTGTCACTATCAGTGAAGCAAGCCATCATTAGGCTGAAAAAAACCCCCAAACCCATCAAAGAGATAGCAAAAACATTAGGTATGGCCAAATCAACTGTTTGGAACATCCTTAAAAAGAAAGAACGCACTGGTGAGCTCAGCAACACCAAAAGACCCGGAAGACCACGCAAAACAATTGTGGTGGATGACCGAAGAATTCTTTCCCTGGTGAAAAAAACACCCTTCACAACAGTTGGCCAGATCAAGAACACTCTCCGGGAGGTAGGTGTACAGGTATGTGTGTCAAAGTCAACAATCAAGAGAAGGCTTCACCAGAGTGAATACAGAGGGTTCACCACAAGATGTAAACCATTGGTGAGCCTCAAAAACAGGAAGGCCAGATTAGAGTTTGCCAAACAACATCTAAAAAAGCCTTCACAGTTCTGGAACAACATTCTATGGACAGATGAGACCAAGATCAACTTGTACCAGAGTGATGGGAAGAGAAGAGTATGGAGAAGGAAAGGAACTGCTCATGATCCAAAACATACCACCTCATCAGTGAAGCATGGTGGTGGTAGTGTCATGGCGTGGGCATGTATGGCTGCCAATGGAACTGGTTCTCTTGTATTTATTGATGATGTGACTGCTGACAAAAGCAGCAGGATCAATTCTGAAGTGTTTCGGGCAATAATGTCTGCTCATATTCAGCCAAATTCTTCAGAACTCATTGGGCGGCGCTTCACAGTGCAGATGGACCATGACCCGAAGCATACTGCGAAAGTAAGTAACCAAAGAGTTTTTTAAGGGAAAGAAGTGGAATGTTATGCAATGGCCAAGTTAATCACCTGACCTGAATCTGATTGAGCATGCATTTCACTTGCAGAAGACAAAACTGAAGGGGGAAATGCCCCAAGAACAAGCAGGAACTGAAGACAGTTGCAGTAGAGGCCTGGCAGAGCATAACCAGGGATGAAACCCAGCGTCTGGTGATGTCTATGCATTCCAGACTTCAGGCTGTAATTGACTGCAAAGGATTTGCAACCAAGAATTAAACAGTGAAAGTTTGATTTATGATTGTTAATCTGTCCCATTACTTTTGGTCCCTTAAAAAGTGGGAGGCACATATACAAACTGTTGTAATTCCTAAACCATTCACCTGATTTGGATGTAAATACCCTCAAATTAAAGCTGAAAGTCTGCAGTTAAAGCACATCTTATTCGTTTCATTTCAAATCCATTATGGTGGTGTATAGAGCCAAAAAGATTAGAATTGTGTTGATGTCCCAATATTTATGGACCTGACTGTATATGATATACCAATGAGGGGATACCCCCCAAGCGAGCAGCTCATTTTGAAATCATGCTGAATGTATCTAGATGTACATTTGTGATGTTGTACTCTGTAATGCTGAATTGTCAATAAAATTTATGTTAAAAAAAAGTCAGCAGCTACAAATACTTTAGCTGCTGACTTTTAATATATGGACATTTACCCGTCCAGGGAGCCTGCGATGTCGGCACCTGAAGCTGATCTTCGGATCAGCTATCAGGTGCTGCCACCGTCATTGCCACTAAGGGAAACCGGCAGTGGAGCCTTTCGGCTTCACAGCCGGTTCCCTACTGCGCTTTCTAATTGGCCCAGCAGCAGGAGACGGAGGAGGGGTCCCCGTTCCCCCCTCCCCCCTGAAAGGTGCCAAACGTGGGAACGGAGGGGGGGAGGAAGCAAATGAGCGTAAGTTGCACTTTTGGGTGGAACTCCGCTTTAACCACTTGCCGACCGCCGATCGGCATCTGACGGCGGCAAAGTGGCTCGTTCACGCAAATCGCCGTCATACGACGGCGGCTGCGGGAACGAGTTTAGGGTTCAGAGTTCACTGTGTCCAGGGGGGGCCAGGGAGCGGGTGCGGTGGCTTCGATTGCCGCCGGCTACCCGCGATGGCCCCCCCGGAGCGAGTGAGCGGAGGTCCGTGTAAGTAAACACGGACCTCCGCTCTGTGTGAGGGGGAAGGGCTGTGATCACAGCCTTCCTTTACGTGAAGGCTGTGACCACTTCCCTTCCCCAGCTAGGCAGTCCCCCCACAGTTAGAACACGCCCAGGGAACATAGTTAACCCTTAGAGCGCCCCCTGCAGGTTAACCCCTTCACTGCCAATGGCATTTACACAGTAATCAGTGCATTTTTATAGCATTGATCGCTGTATAAATGCCAATGGTCCCAAAAAAGTGTCAAAATGGTCCGACATGTCCGCTGAAATATCGCAGTACCGCTAAAAATTGCAGATCGCTGCCATTTTTAGTAAAAAATAAAAAAAAATTAAAAACCCCAAAAATGAATTCTCATCATCCGTAAACGCGACCACTTTTGCGCAAACCAATCATTAAGCGCCGATTGCGATTTTTTTTTAATGCAAATATGAGGAAGAATATAAATCGGCCAAAAACGGTGAAAAAAAAATGTTTTATTATATTTTTTTTTTGGATTTGTATTTTAGCAAAAAGTAAGAAATTTGGGTTTTTTTGCAAAATTGTCGCTCTTCTTTTGTTTATAGCGGCGATCAGAAATGACGCAGCGGTGATCAAATACCACCAAAAGAAAGCTCTATTTGTGGGAAAAAAAGGACGCAAATTTCGTTTGGGTACAACGTCGCACGACCGCGCAATTGTCCGTTAAAGCGACGCAGCGCCGAATCGCAAAAAGGGCTCCGGTCCTAAAGCTGGAAATCCTTCCGGGGCTGAAGTGGTTAAACAATAAGAGCACCTAAACATTTCCATTGTTATCTAGTACTTTGAACCCTTGCCGGATCTCCTCCATCTTGGCAGCATGAGGTATTATAAAGCTAACATAACTTCCAGAGATTAGTTACCATAACTAACAGACCCAATGAAGGTTTTCAGTTTTTAGTAAGCAGGCTGGGGTCAGTCTTTGAGCAACTATAAATCCATGATATGGTGGGCTTTAGCTGCCTGTCCATCTCTATGCAGAAGAAACAGGAACTAAAAAAGAGGCAATCTTTCATGGTGTGATTGAATAAAAATCAAAACCCTGCAGGAATTTGCACACCTATATTTAGCAGTGTTAATTTTGACTTTAAATTTCGATTCAGTTTTAGTCATAATCTTTTGACTAAAATGCTATTGCAGTTTTTGGTTGGATTTTAGTCATCTGAATTGTTTAAGGTTTGATCATGTTGTGTATTTTTTGTAGTTTTTATTTTTTCAGTGTTTGACTTCCTTGTTTTTGTATCTTGTTTAGAATTTTTGTAAGCCATGTTGTTCCTGATGAAGCATATCATGAAACATGTAGAATTAACGGGCACAACTACAGATTCCTTTATCAATAAAAATGTCCATATTTATATGGTAACGCTCAAAAGTGCTATCCAGAAAGAAGTTAAAAATCTTTCAACTTCTCTACAATTTTAACATATTTAAATAAAGATTTTCTATTTTACTTTTGAATTCTGTTTGTATTATTGTGGCACCATAAAAATTCCCTTCTACTGCCTTTTCTTTTTCTATTTGGTCGTATTTTAGTTGCCTAAAAACTCTGTTATATTTTAGTCAATTAAAATCTTCATTCATTTTTCATCATAGATTTCATTAATTGCCTAAATTCAAATCTTATTTACTTTTAGTTTTCGTCACTAAAAACATACAGCTGATGAATATTATGACAAAAATATTTTCCTCAACAAAATTAACACTGATCTTAAGGCTTCATATACACGGATGTTTTTTGACGCCGGCGTTTTCTGGTGTTTTTTGCAGCTCTCTGTTAGTCAATGGCCCCATAAAAACGCCAACGTTTTTGAGCTGTAGATGGCGTCGGTGTTAGTGAGCTGAAACTAGAACCCACGGCCAGCGTGTTCTGAGGCTGTAACATTTTGGCGTTTTTTGACACCGACGCCGCAAAATGCTCACTAACGTCGTACCGGCGTTAACTGGCGTTATTTGACGCCGGCGTTTTTAGGTTGAAAAATAGCAGAGGGATGATTTTTTTTCAAAAAACGCCTATTGACGCCGACGCTCACTAACGCTCACTAACGCCGAAAAATGACGATTTTTTTTTTCCTTGACGTCAGGCCTGATGTTTTGTTTATTTTTTAACCACTTCAATACTATGCACTTAGAACACTTTACTACCAGACCAATTTTCAGTTTTCAGTGCTGTTGCGCTTTGAATGACAATTGAGCGGTCGTGCGACGCTGTACCCAAACAGATTTTTTATCATTTTGTTCCCACAAATGGAGCTTTCTTTTGGTGGTATTTGATCACCCCTGCAGTTTTTATTTTTTGCGCTACAAATAGAAAAAGACCGAAAATTTTGAAAAAAAAAATTCTCTATTTTTGTCACAAAACTTTGTAAATAAGTAAATTTTCTCCATCACTGGTGGGCACTGATGAGGCTACACTGACGGGCACTGATGTGGCAGTACTGATTGGCACTGATGAGGTGGCACTGATGAGGTGGCACTGATGATGAGGCACTTATATGCAGCAATGATGAGCACTGTTAGGCGGCACTGATAAGCAGCACTGACAGGCACTGATATGCAGCACTGATGGACACTGCTAAGCGGCACTGATGGGCACTCATAGACAGCACTGATTGGCACTCATAGGCGGCACTGGGCACTGATGGGCACTGATAGGTGGGCACTGGTAGGTGGCAATGGTGGGCACTGATATGTGGCACTGGTATGCATTGATAGGGGCACTGGTAAGCACTGATAGGGGCACTGGTGGGCATATATATTGATAGGGGCTCATTCCCTGGTGGTCTAGGGTGGCATCTGAAGGTTGCACTGAGTGCCATCCACATTGGGCACTATACCTCTTACCTGGTGGTCTAGGGGGGTCTCCCTGGTGGTCCAGATCGGCTCCCTGGTGGTCCCTGGTCGGCTCCCTGGTGGTCCTGGGTGGGCACATCCCTGGTGGTCCCTGGGCAGGCTCCCTGGTGGTCTAGGGTGGCGATTCGAGGGAGGGCTGTGCTGATAAATCATCAGCACAAACCCTCCCTGTCAGGAGAGCAGCCGATCGGCTCTCCACTCCTCAGGTCTGCAGACCTGAGTACAGGAAAGCAGATAAACAACTTTCCTGTGTTACACTGTGACCGACGGCTGATCACATGGTAAAGTGCTTCGGATGGAAGCACTTTACCGAGATCGGTATTGCGGGGGTCAGACTGACCTCCCACACCACCGATCGCCGCGATGCCCCCCCCCGGGCGCAGGGCGGCTTGTTATCCTGAGGACGTCATATGACCTCCAGTCAGGATAACTAAGCCACTTCCCGGCCGTCATTTTGCATACGGCGGTCGGGAAGTGGTTAAGAAACGTCCGTGTGTATGAGGCCTTAGACTTCTGAACCATTCAAGAGGACATTGAGTCAATTTCAGGTTGCCATTTGTCTTTAACGAGCTTCAATCTCAGATTCACATGTAGGAGGCAACTCTGGCTAAGGTCTGAGAACCTTTCTCCCAGACTTTGTGAAAGGGATGAGCCTCAAGAGATTGGTAACCATCCATATCATAACTATAATCGTGTATTCCTTCTTTCCAAAAGCAATACAATAGTTTTTCTGTATAAATATTGCACACTGTAAAAAATTGAAACAGTTTTTCTTTTCAATAAATGAGAACATTAGTAATAATCTGGCAGTGTAACCGCTGACTGGGGCCAATTCCGTGGTTTCACGTAACAGAAGTATTTGTTGAACCGTATTTGCATATGCAGGTGCAATGAATAAAAAAAAATGTCCCAGTGTTTTGATTTTTGAATGTGATCTGATAAATGAAGACATAACATCGCCTTGAAATATCACACTTCTATTTCCAGCTGGGATGTCAAAGCAATTAGCCTGATTTATAATATTTTCAAACATAAAGGAATAATTCATAAGTACAACCAACAGATATAATATGTGTTTATTCACGGTCATGTGCATTATTATCAGAGCAATACAAATTCCATTTTGTGAGAAGTAACACTTGCATTACAGTAAATAAACCTTTCCAGGCAACTGCGTCCAACTGGCAAACATAAAAATGAATTTAATGTTTCCAAATGTTCTCATATCCTGAAATTTAACAGTCCTTCTTAAAGCTGTGTGAACTTAGCAATGTTATCACATAGTGGGTTTGGTGTTGTGCAACAGTATGGAATGAGTATGCTAGCGGGGTCATACTGTTGTAATGGTGAAAGGTTACATTTTGCTATCTTTGCAAATTAACAATTGTCTTCTCCTGCAAACATTGCCAAATGTAATAGGCTTGTTCCAGTTTTTGGGTTTGTTATTGAGTAAATCTTGTTAAAATCAGATATGGTCTGTCCAAATATGGTTAAAGAGACCCTGTCAGGGCTGTAAAGATGTAAAAGCATTACTCTCTTGCACTTATGGTAAGGTGACCAGATTTTTAAAATGAAATCCGGGGACATATCTTATTTTTACTAGTAATGGCAGCAATCAGCGACTTATAGCGGGACTGCGATATTGCGGCGGACAAATCGGACACCAAGTGACACTTTGTGGGAACCAGTGACTCTAATAAAGTGATCGGTGCTAAAAATATACACTGTCACTGTACTAATGACACTGGCTGGGAAGGGGTTAACATCTAGGGCAATCAAAGGGTTAAATGTGTGCCTAACAAGTGTTTTATCACTGTGGGGAGGTTGCTTTTACTAAGGGAAGGCACAGATCTCTGTTCCAGTAGCCATGTTATGTGACACACTGTGGCAGTGCAATGCCAGCCAGAGCCATGATAGAATGCCTGCTGCCTGTGAGTTATGATTCCATCCATTATGCCAGACAGACACAGTGCAATGTATTCACAGACACCCCCAAAGCAAACCAGTGTTGAAGCTTTGAAGGCACTGACAGCCCCACGATCGGATCCACTTCCCCTCTGTGCCTGCTGCTGGACACTATTAGCTGAGCTTAGCTGCCTTTCTCTGCCTGTCACCACCACTGCCCGCTTCACAGCCTCTCTTCGGGCCCGGCTACTGGGTGGGGAGCGGAACTGAGCAGAGGAAGATTACTCCGCTGATGAAGGCAAGGAGATAGGCAGGCAGCTGGCTGAGACTAGAGCCAATGTTGAAGCACAAGAAAAAACCCCCTCTTGGTGGGACTTTAAATGGGAGGACCAACTCACCAAAAAGCAAATCTCATGCAATAAAAATGAACATTTATTGTTGTATTTAAAATATTAACCATCTAGACATGATAATGGTAGACAAAAAGAATTGAATGAACATGGGACAATACTCATGAAATGATTACATACATACAAAGACAAATATTCTAAAAAAGACCACTAATCTGCCAACCATAGGCAGAAATAGGACCCTCCGAGACTAGAGCCAAGACAGATTTGGTCTGGGGACAGTGTCCTCAATCCGGGGACTGTCCCCTGAAACCGGGGACGTCTGGTCACCCTAACTTATGGGAGTGTCAGATGTCCATGTCTCCTCTGTGTTTCTTCTTCTTTTCTCCAACCCCCTATATCACTTCAGGATCCAACATTGAGGTAGGGGTCAGAGAAAGGAACCACAGTGTGCAGCAGGGGGATTAGGCATCTGAAAGTCATGGTTTCTCAAGGTTGCACTGTGGAATTAAGAAATAGTAAATCTTTAGAGCAGTGGTGCTCAACTTACTTAAAATAGGGGACTTCAAGGGTGGCCTCGGCCATCATCCAAGGGCCACACAACATTTTTTTAATGCAAAGCTACAGAAAGCTTTTAGAGACTGTAAATATGCTATAAGAGATGGTCAGAGATTACAGACATGCTACAGGAGATGGAAAGAAAATGCAGACATGATACAGTAGCTGACCAGAGACTGCAGATATGCCATAGGAGTTGTTGGGAGACTTAGGACATCCTTTAAGAGAATATTATATGAGACTACTAGAGATTGCTGGCATTATTGCCCTTTTACAAATCAGTGTTTTCACATCTGAGATCCCTATAGCCCCCTTGAAAATTACTGATGCCACATTTAATATTCCTCTTAGCTACATCCATTATAACAGATCAGAGGGAAAATATATAAAAAAGAGAAAGGGGGTGGCACAGAGAACGTAAAGCCTGGTACACACTAACAGCTCCTAACCTGACAGCTAGGATCAGAGCCGCTGTACTAACGATCCGACGTTAGTACAGTGATATCCTGTCTGAGCTATTGTGTTCTGACAGGGGGGAAGGCCCCCACCAGAACACTTCGATCAGCACTCTCAGTCATTGACTGAGAACACTGACCAGGAGCCGGTCAGCCGCTGGTTTTCCAGCATGCTCATTCGACAGAAGCCGTGCAATGGGGGCCGAATGTTGGTTTTTATTGAACCAGCTGATGTCTCCCGACATTCGGCCTGTGTGTACAGGGCTTAAAACTGCAAAAGAAATAAAGCAAAAAAAATGTGTTTATATCATGCTTACTTAATCTCCAAAAATTAGCAGCGAGCACTATCAAATGTGATATGGTAAAAAAAAAAAATTAATGTGCTGCACTAGTGGCATGATTGTAATGCTGTAAAGCACAAATCTCAAAATTATAATCTCAAAATTGTGATGATCACAACTCCACACACCGAGCTTCAGCAAAGAGAGCCACCCACTGATTCTAGTGTTTTGCAAGTCTGCTACTGCTTAAAGGGATGACATTTGCAAGATCATTGGGCTTTCCATGCATGTGTGTGGCAGAGGCAGCAGGACATCCCAGATGTTGTCTATATGAGACGAAACGCGTCACTCAGCGGTCCTATGCCATTGCAAGAGAGATCTTATCTGATAAATGCCTAGTTTTTCTGCTGAAACGTGAGGGTACTTTTTTTTTTATAAATAAGTGTGGTTTTACGGTATCACGCTATGTTGGACCATTCGTTTTCCTTACTATGAATGCCGGCTCACTTGAGAGATTTATCACAAGTTAGGATGACTGCAACTTTATGCCATCTGGTCTGAAATATTCTGTGGACAGCTTCTTGGTTCTGTGAGGATATCCGGGTTTAAATCCAGAGATCTGGAGCATCACATTTGGGTGTTTTGACGCCAAGGTTTGTTTGATCTGTTGTGGTATAAACCCAGCAGGTCCTTTGTATCTGGTAAGTCCCCTACATAATTTTAGTGGAGGCTATACGCACAGTGGAATGTTTTTTCTTGGAAGAGGATATTTAGAGTTTTCACAGTGTTTCTTCTATGCACTTTAACTCACGGGACCTTGTGCGATTAAGGACTTTTTTCTATACGTATATTTTAATTCAAAACTATGTTCACTGCAATGTTTTCATGGACTTTAACAATTCTGAGATTATTATTTTGATATTTGTGCTTTACAGTATTACAATCATGTCACAAGCGCAGCACATTCATCTTATTTTTTGCAAAAGAAATAAACCAAGGCATTTAGCTACTGAAAGCCAGTCTAAAACATATTTTTCCTTCACTGGCTTGAGTTCACACCAAAACACAGTCTGTATGCAAGGGCTTAGGTGGCAAAATAAGTGGCAAAGTGTCCATGGACCACAGGTTGGACATCCGGACTTTAAAGACCTGACCGTGTTTAAAGTGTATCTATAGCTAAACATTCATTTTTTTAATATTCAATAGCAGAGGGCATGGTTATAACACCCCTTCAGGATTTTTTCTTCTCAGTCTGCATCCTGTTAGGGAATTTTTTCTTTGCTTGTTGATCCAGAGAAAATCTGATGGCCTTAGAAGAACAGGAAGCATTTTTTTTTTTGGTGTAAAATTGGGCCATGCTTCATAAGGGGTTTTGCCTTCCTCTGGGTCAACTTTGGATTTTAGGGTTCTCTGAATAAATGTTTTCAGTTTATTTTTTATTGGTTGAACTAGAATGGACCAAATATGTAACTTTCTGTCTCAGGGATACACCAGAAACACCGGGAAGTGATAGGAAATCTCTCTCAAGTGGGGCTCTAAAGCCGGCCATACATGGATGGAAATTCATCTAGGTCAGCAGGGACAGGCAAAATTTCAATCCATGTATGGGATGTACACCAGTTGATCTATCGAGCCTGCAGAAATATTGTAAACAGGCCAGCTGAGAAGGGCAAGCAGGAATAAAGCTGTATCAAGTGATTACATATTCACCTTTTGACAACTGTTTACATTAAGGATCCGGTGTGGAAAAGGAACCATCATTGTCTTTATCGACTTCAAATACACATTTGACTGTGTGGTGTGATTTGCATCAATACAAAAAAATTGGCCCAAATCGCACTGCAAAAAATGCAATTTGAATATCAATGCATTTGATTTCCCCCACTGCTCGTGTGTGTGTGTGTGTATGTATATGTGTATATATATATATATATATATATATATATATATATATATATATATATATATATATATATATATACACAAAGGGATGAAAGTGCTATCTAGTCAGGTCATACAATGTTAGAACTCACGGTACACATCTGGTAGCAAATCAGAGTCGCTGGAGGTGCACCCAGGGCTGGAGGAGAAGTTCCGGGACCCTGTGGGTATAGGGTGGAAGTGGCTTCAGCTTGGGGGCAGACTGTCTCTACATCTCTTCCAGCCCTCTGTGCACCTCCTCCGGCACTGATTTGCTACCAGATATGTACTGTGAGTTCTAACACTGTTTAACCTGACTAGATGGTGCTTTAATCCCTCTGTATATACACACACATGAGCGATGAGGAAATTGCATGCAATTCAGACAGGAATCGCACCATATTCCTGTTCAAATCGCATGAGATTCTTTGCAGTGCGATTTGCACCCATTCATTTTGCATTAGAATGTGGATTTTTGGCAGTTACATGTGTCTCCAAAACAAAAAGGAGGTTGGCTGTGTCCCCATCCCTAACATTGACCTATAGAAGCACATGAAAAACCCCTCTATGGGACTTTAATGGGAGAACCAACTCACCAAGAAATAGTTACATACATAAAATTTAACATTTATTGGTATAGTTTGAAACCAACATCCTTACATCACAGTGGTTTGTAAATGCAGACATGGACAATATTCAAAAAGAGAAAAACAGATGTATATAGCCAAAAAATTAACTACATATCAAATGACAGACATGTAATAAAAGACCACTCATCTGCCAAGCATGGAGGCAGAGAAAAACCCAACGCGTTTCGATGTTTTGATTCGATATCTTCCTCAGGGGTATGTGGTCAGTATAATTAAAAACAATTACTCTAAATGACATAAAAAGAAAAAGGAATACATGGTGTAAAGAACAAAAATATATACACAGCAAGTATGTAAATATTGATATCTCCTAAAATAGAATACTGACCATAAGGTGTAGGATACTCAATAAACTTTTATGAAAAGGTTACAAATAACCCTTCTGCCCCTCCCACATGTGGGAATGTATGCCGAATCTACAAGTTGGAAAATTGAAGATTGTCATGGGTGGATATAGAGAAAAAAAAGGGGGGGGGGGGTTCTTTTACTTACCAACAGTAAGTGAGGTGAAAGAAATACCCAGCCAGAAAGAAATGGCTGATGGAGTATCTGAAATCATTTTGTATTGATGCAAATCGCACCACAGAGTATCAGTTTCGGTATCAGGAGCATTTGGGTGAGTACTGCTACTCACTCAAATGCTTGGTATCAGCACCAATACCATTATCGGTGCATCCCTAGGAATTTTCCACCATGCCTCTATACATGCAGATCCTGTTGTTTTACTACTCTGAAAAGAGTGCCATGCATGTGCCACTGTTATTGTCATTCTAGTACAGCCATTCTCAAGCAGGGTTCCTTCAGATGTTGCTATAGGTTTCTTAAGTTGTAGCTAATTCTCCTGCCATTTTATGGTGCTTTTATGGTGTCAGGTCCAATGCTACATGGTAGGGGCAGCGGTATGACACCAGAAAATGTTTTAGCTGTCTGTAAAGCCTTGTGCACACGGTCCAATTTTCAGCTGACAGAATGTCTGTTTTTTGTTGGATGGTTGTCTCATGTTGAAAGTGAAGAGCGTACTAACAATACGAAAATTTTTGTGTGACCAAACTCAACGTCAGAAGTGATGTAATGTTTTGAATATTTTTGCATTTTTTTAAGTTTCTGAGCATGCGTAGTCTTGGTTGTATGATTTTTTTCATTCGAAAACCGTACTAACGGAACGAAAATTGAACATTGCAATCATCGTACGAAAAAAAAATTCTAGCCTGCACATCCAGCTTTTGTCTGACGAAAAATCAAAATCCGCTATCAAAGGAGCATACTAATGGTAAGAATTTCGGATGACAGGCCGTCAAACAAAAATTCCCGTAGTTTGTACAGGGCTTAAGGATGTCAAATGAACTGCCACTGTAAGGGAGGCATTCTTCCAACTGACCCCCAATGTAAATGGCATTTTTTCCCACTGTCCCCAGTAAACCAGGGGTTCCCCAAGATCTGGAAAACTTTCTAAAGAGATAAAAGTGAACCTGTTCCCAGACTATGGGCATTAAGCTCTTTACATATCCTTGACCACTTGGGTCCCAGCGCCATTTTACAGTGCAGATCTAGGGGAAAAAAAGGTCTTTACATAGCTTTAAAACATGTCATCCTTGACCTACCCAGCTGCTTTTGATCTGAATTCTCTAAGATCCTCACAGATCAAAACATAGACAATGACATTGGGTTTCAGTTAGTTTCTAACAATCTAGAAACCTCTACTCTGTGTTTACATCAGAGGTCTGGCAGCCTGCCAAGATTTTGTCCTCATAGAAAAGTACACTACCTGTATTGTGAACTTTCAGAACTAATGTCTTCACAAAACTTATAGATACAGAAAAACATTAAAACTTGTTTCAAAAGGGGATTTAAGTGGCTTTGAACATGGCATGGTTGTGGTGCCAAACAGGCTGGTTTGAGTATTTCAAAAACTGCTGCTCTACTGGGATTTTCATGCACAACCATCTCTAGGGTTTACAGAGAATGGTCCCAAAAAGAGAAAATATCCAGTGAGCGGCATTGTGTGGAGGAAAATGCCTTGTTGACGTCAGAGGTCAGAGAAGAATGGGCAGACTGGTTCCAGATGATAGAAAGGCAACAGTAACTCAAATAACCACTTGTTACAACCAAGGTATGCAGAATACCATCTCTGAATGCACAACACATTGAACCTTGAAGCAGATGGGCTATGGCAGCAGAAGACTACACCAGGTGCCACTCCTGTCAGCTAAGAACTGGAAACTGAGGCTACAATTCACACAGGCTCACCAAAATTGGACAATAAAATTGGACAATAGAAGATTTGAAAAATGTTGCCTGGTCTGATTGAGATGGTAGGGTCAGAATTTGGCGTAAACAACATGAAAGCATGGATCCATCCTGCCTTGTATCAACGGTTCAGATTGGCGGTGGTGGTGTAATGGTGTGTAGGGGATATTTACTTGGCACAATTTAGGACCCCTTAGTATCAATTGAACATCGTTTAAACGCCACAGCTTACCTGAGTATTGTTGCTGACCATGTCCATCCCTTTATAGCTACAGTGTACCCATCTTCTGATGGCTCCTTCCAGCAGGATAATGCTCCATGTCACAAAGCTCAAATCATCTCACCACTGGTTTCTTGAAGATGACAATGAGGTCACTGTACACCAATGGTCTCCACAGCCACCAGATCTCATCTAATAGAGCACCTTTGGGATGTGGTGGAATGGGAGATTTGCATCATGGATGTGTAGGCGACAAAACTGCAGCAACTGCCTGATGCTATCATGTCACTATGGACCAAAATCTCTGAGGGATGTTTCCAACACCTTGTTGAATCTCTGCCATGAAGAATGAAGGCAGTTCTGAAGGCAAAGGGGGGTCCAGCCTGATACTAGCCAGGTGTACCAAATAAAGTGGTCGGTGAGTGTATTTTAGTGTGCATAATCTGGGGTACATATTAATGGCTACCACTACTACTGACCTCTCTTGGAAATGCTACTTGCTTTGCTGTCAAGCTCATCCAACAGCTCAGTACTTTCCAAGGAAAAGACCTAGCACAAGCCTTCAGATATGGAGTTCACTTTGACTTTTTTTATATTGGTTCTTGTTTCAGGTCAAAGACTGAGAAAGTACTGAAGCCAGGGAACTAGTCCATATGGATAGCCCTCTTATTTTTGTAGAAATTTCCTTTAACCATGATTCAGATATTTAAAAGCTCTTGCATAGAGCATAATGGATAAAGATCGCAAAGTTGATTCACCTAAATTAGGAAACCTGAATGATGCAGAGCAGCCCCCCTCACAACTACCTAATGTTGCCTACTGCTGGGTAACGTAATGGCGAGATTGCCATCTAACTTAGTTACATCTACTTAGATAATGCATGATGAATTTTAGAGTCCGTTGTAAGTACTCAGCTTCTGCCTTTCTCCTTTATCTGCTGTTTGAGGCATTTATTGATTCTTCTCTGACTTGTGTGTCAAGACTTTGCATCAGCGTAAATGGAAGTCACATGTCAGCCTCTCGCTCATACTGTGTCAATATGAATTACAGTAATTCTGCTGTGTTGGACGATATCAAACAATGAATTATTACTTCCCCTTTACGTTGATGTAATAATCAAGTACCTTTAATAGACCTTTAAGTCAGTTTAAAATGCTCTTTCAGCAGCCATTGTTATCATAGATGTGGTCAGGGAGACCCATGCTATGCAATCATTTAGTAAAATATGCACTGTCCTTATGCATAATAGAGTAAATGGTTAAAAACATTATAGATTCTTATGACTGTATCTTCATCTGTAAATAAACAAGTCTAATGATCATCAGACATTATTAATTACCACTCAAAAGGGAAGCACAGAATCGGTCTGCCATAAAGAGAAAACAGATATTACTAAAGAATGTCAGTTATATATTGTGAATTAATACTGTATGATAAATATGTACAGTGGGTATAGAAAAGAAGCACCCCCTTTAAAATAATAACATTTTGTTGCTTTGCGGCCTGAAATGAAGACAGACACAGTTTTTTGTTTTATCCCTCCCTAGTGAAAGATATAACACCAACATGTCAGAAAAAAAAATTAAAAAACAGAATCGCTGAGTTGGAAAAAGGATCACCCCCCCTATCAGGGTTGCCAACCGCCAGTAAATTTACTGACAGTTTGTAAAAATCAGTGATTTTTACAACAGCCTATGAATATCAGGGTCTGATAATTTGTCATGGTGTGCCGATTTTTTAAGTGTAAACTAAGCAAATTACTTGATATGGGTATTGTCAGTGTTTCCATGTTGTGTTTGAATATCAATTGCCTTCGTTTTTAATAGGAGTTTTGTTATTTTTCAGGTTGCCAGTAAAAAACGTGCTCCGCCAGTAAATGTTCCATGATTTGCCAGTAAAAAACGGTGCTGGAGGTTGGCAACACTGCCCCCTATGTCAGTATTTTGTTGAACCACCTTTTACTTTAATTACAGCCTTTAGTCTGTTGGGATATGTCTCTAATAACTTTGCACATCTAGACTTTGCAATATTTGCCCACTCTTCTTTGCAGAACTGCTCAAGTTCAGTACATTTGATGATGAGAACTGACCATTTGTGGACTGCAGTTTCAAGTCATTCCATAGATTTTCAGTGGAGTTTAAGTCTGGTCTCTGACTAAGCCATGCAAGGACATTCACCTTTTTCTCCTTCAATCATTGTGTGGTCATTTTTGCCGTGTGCTTTGGGTCATTGTCATGTTGGAAGGTAAACCTTCTTCCCATTGACAACTTTCTAGCAGAGGGTAGCAGATTTTCCTCAAGAATGTAATGATATTTTGCCCCATCCATTTTTCCTTCTATCCTGACAAGTGCTCCTGTCCCTGCTGCAGAGAAACACCCCCCATAACAGGATATTACCACCTCCATTCTTTACTGTAGGAATGGTGTTATTTGGATGGTGAGCTGTACTGGATTTCCGCCAGACATATCGTTTGGTGTTGAGGCCATATAATTAAATTTTAGTCTCATCTGACCATAACACCTTTTTCCATGTGGCCTTAGAATCTTCAAGGTGCATTTAAGGTGGTCAGATGAGACTAAAATTCAATTATTTGATGCAATGCTGCCGCAGGTACATTTTACCACATGGTGTGGTCCTGCCCCAACATCCAAAATTTTTGGCTCCAGGTCGTACACTTCCTCCATGATGACATGGAATCACCGGCCACCCTGGACCCCAAACTATGCCTTCTGGGCCTATTGCCAGATGTTGACACTGATAAATACACAGCAACATTTCTTAGGGAAACACTTTTTATTGCCAGCAAAACCATAGCCAAGGTCTGGATGCAGCCAACTTCCCTGAGTACACGAGACTGGATGAGGGAAATAAACGCCACTCTGTCATACAAAAAGATGAACATCGGGGAAGCCCCCTCAAATACTCTAGAATTTGGGATAGATGGCTGTCCAGCTCTGATACATGTCACAGCGAGTAAGATAAACACTAAGGAAAGGTACCAGACTTTAGACACGGTCAATGTCTGAACACATTAGAAGCTTACGAACTGTGTAAACATGTCTGAAGGGCATTGGGAGGGCGCATGATGTGTAATATAGGTGAGCTTGTAATATACATCACCAGGATGTTAACACCTAGGAATGATTGAATGTAACAGATGGATGCGGAATCTTGTCACATAGTCTGTATTATTTTGATGTGACTGAATATTACGAATCTGATGTATGTGAATATTCTCTGCTCTGCAGCTTTTTTCAATAAACTTAGTTAGTGATTTAAAAAAAAATTAAATTATTTGGCCTCAACACCAAATTACATGTCTGGCGGAAATCCAATATATCTCACCATCCAAATAACACCTATAGCAAAAAAAAACTCACAACATCATGCAGGGTTTCCTTGAATGAGTCCCTCTTGATACTTTCCCAGCCCGTGGAAGGATAACCTTTGGTACTTCATCTCAGAACTCCATCCTTTTCCTCATGCCTCCAGGCAACAATGGGCTCTCTCTCTGACAGAGCCTCCCCCATGCCTCCAGACAGCAAACAGGCTCTCTTTGGCAGAGCCTTGAGCACATGGCCAGGCCTTAGACTCCAGGCCTCACCCAATGCACTTGTTCCTCACACTGCGGGCCAAGGTCTGGGTGGGAGGACCTTGATCGCCTGACTTCCTCCAAATATATGCTCTCTCCCAGCATGCTCATTGGCCTGCAGCTCCTACCGATTGGCTGAAAGAGATATTCATATTCATAACTCAGTCTCACTGCAGCTCATCATACTAATGGCAAAGGAAACAGTGGCACCTATTGACAGAAGGGAGGAACCACAGTTAAACCAGGCTTAGGAGAAAACCCAAATGATCACAAAGACTACAAATCAGCCAGGCTAGTTACCACAGCTAAATTTACCAGTAGCCCCTGTTTAAGAAAAGGAATAAAAGGATATACATTGCTTCAACCAGCAAAATGTAATTTCATTAGAGTTCAGATCTACATATAGTTAGGGTTTATAGCTACACCCAGCAACAAATATTTAATATGCTGCAGTTTACCAGTCTATCCCATCTATCCTCTATGAGCTAGATAGCATGCAGATTAGAAAATCAGAGGGAAGTCAGAATTCCTAATCTGTATTATTCTTCTTGGTCAGTGTCTCAGAACGTGCCATCATTATTTGAGCACTGTAACACTCAGGGAACCAGCATTTTCAGGAGAGGTCGGCAATGGAAGCCTATTACATTAGTATAGGTTTCCTTTAAAACTGAAAACTGAAAGAAAGTGCCCGTTCCTTGTAGTTCTTAAAATTTGACTTGATCTTCAGCTAAATAAATAAACAATATGTCTTCACTGTTTAAAAAGTTAAGGTAATTTATAGAAAATACATGTAAACTATTACATTTAGTAACATATAGAATCTCATTTACTAGTAGTATCTTTACCTGCCACAAAAAACATATGTGTGTATAGCACTCTCTAGTGCTAGAATAGGAGTAGGAAAATTTTATTGACTCATAGTAGTTGCATTAGTCTGTTAATTGGGTCAGGATTCAGATTCAGGTCAGGCTGGAAGGCTCAACAGACCAGGCCTGTATTGCCTCCCCCTGGTTCTGGAGGTTTCATGGAAACTTCTAGAAGGTAGTGAATGGGGATATAGAGACAGGAATCTAATTATTTATGAGAATCTGGCCAATCCCCAGGCAGGAGGCCTGGCAGGGTGGTTGAGCCAGCCCATAAATATTGTGAAACCTGGCCAGCAGGGGAGTTGGTTGGAAGATGCCGCATTGAAGTGCTGCTGTGAGTGGCCTGGGGGGGGGGGGGCCTGTCTCCAGGCTGGAGGCTGGAAGAAGGAAGGACGCTGACAGAGGGATCTCCACTGCCCTGCCGTCCACTGGGGAAGGACAGCATGTTAGCCAGGAAGGAAACTAGCCCAGCTAAAGGCCTGAAAGCAGTTTTACCTACAGCTACAGGACAAGGACAGTGTGAGTACATCCCCAGGGCCTACAAAGGAGAGGGCTGCTAAATGCCATACCCAATCAGTTTTCCCTGGGACAGTTCGTCAAGTCTGTTCTGGAATTCCTTACTCTGTGATACTCTTTGAGGCAGCCAGGTGGGCTGGTAGTTTCTAGCTGGGGTCTGAAGAGGTTCATTTGAAGGGGACCAAGTGGTGCTTACAGAGACTGTGTTGCTGATCTGTTAAGAGACAGAAGCCATACTGGAGGGAATAGAGAGTCCAGGATTCATCTTTGTATATTTTTCCTCAAACTTTGTCAAATCAAGTCGGGATTCCCATATACCCCTAGACCCTATCCAAGTTGTTTACCCTAAATAAAACAACAAAAACAAGCCCTTGGACTGGTTACTGACTTTGGATGCAAGGTGGAAAATGCATGTTGCCTGGCTGGGCAGACTATAGGGGGACCCAAAGAAAAGTGGCTCCTTAGAGGGTAGCGCTACATGTGCACAAACCTACAGTATTTCTATTCACATATTTTTGGGATGTCTTGATTTAAGATTATACCACCAAATTTTGATAAGGGTGTGGTAGAGTTCTGTTCTCTTTGAGCCAATATACTGTTGAGTTGATCCCATGTTTTTTATCACTAGCATGTTGCATCACCCAAAGTCTTTGAGTTTTAGCTCAAATGTACCCTGACCTTCTGCTTTATAAATTCCAGATAACACTGGGAAACTTCAATTAGGGCCCCTTTCACACAGGCTCCGCTGATCCCCGCTGAGCAGGCGGATGACAGATGCATCTCCGCTCACCATGCGGAGACAGATCTGTCAGAGCCCCCACTGTCCTCCTATGGAGATCGGATGAAAACGGATCCGCCTGCCCGTTTTCATCCAATCCAATCCGATCCGATTCTACAGACGGATGGAAAATAGGGTTTAAATCCGCTTGGATTTTATCGACAGGATTGGATCAGAGAGGCAGATGTCAGCGGACATGTCACCGCTGACATCCGCCACTCCATAGCGCTGCATGGACTGTCCGTTCAGGTACGCCTGAAAAACTGACAGGCGGACCTGAATGCCCGTGTGAAAGGGGCCTTATGGAGACTCTAAGGCAGCAAAACAGTCCACCCCATTACATTCCCTCCATGGTGCTTCACAGTTGGGATGAAGCTTTGGTTTTGGCATGTATTGTTTTGTTTTCCCTAAACACAACGCTAGGGATATTCACCAACATTTTAAACATTTCAAAAATATAGACATAATTTGAGTTTTGTTTTAAGAGCACCATTTCTAATCACGGCAAGTAAAAGGTCTGTTTTTATTTTTGCTAATAATGCTATATTATATTTTTATAAATTGTGCCATTGTTTACAGTTAATATTGTGTTCAATTAAAGGAAAAGTCCCAATTAAATCAATCAATTTCTATAACTCGTCAAGATGCCAGTGCAGTAGCAGTAGTTGAATGGTTTGCACTCATTTTCTTTGGTTTTGTTTAATAAGGTGACTTCATAATAATGACATGTGCTCTAGTTGTGGGTGGGGCTTAACGTGCCCAGCCAGGGACTTGCTAGTAGTTATCATTGATGCCTGCACTTATAGGCCGAGGCTGCAGTCATGTGAAATCAGTGTTAAAGCAACACTCTATCCTAGAATGGAGCAAGTTTCTCTTGCACAGTTAACCCTTTGTGTGTGTGTTTCACTTCCGTAACTTCCCCCCAGTGGAGGCAGCAGTTCTGTGTGGGTACCGTGGAGCCTGTACCCTACTCTTCCAGCACAGCCATGTGTCACTTCACTTCTCTCACACACAAGACCATCTCTTTACGTGTTCACAAGCCTCCTACTCTTCCATGACACCCCCAGCTAAGTACATGGGATACCCTGTGTCACAATATCGGTCCTTATATGTGGGGCATTGGTCGCTAGGGAGGGGGATAAGCGCGCAAACCCCTCACTACCAGTGCCTTCTGTCACTCATGCCATGTCACCAAGATTCTCACTGTCTGGCTGTTTGAGCACCCGACAGAGTATATCCTTTTCACCTTCCACTGAAGGTTAGACCCTTGTGATGTGTCCACACTGACTTCTCTTCATTCCCCCTCTAAGCCCTGTTCCTTGATACATCCTGCATGCACCCCTTTAGTGACTTCAGACCAAATAGATTGATTTAACAATAAAGTTCTTTACTGAAGTAGTGAAATATAACAGATGAACAGTTCTCAGCAACATCTTCCATACATATTTTAGTACAAAGTCCTCCAAGTGGCTGAAAGGATTTGACGGTATCCATTTTGTATGTTAGGGTTCCACTTTAAATATCTGTTAGTCTGGTTTGTTTCTGGCTTTATCTTGAGAAAATGTCTTTTGCTAGGTTCTCATGAAATAGCTGAGGCCAGTTAGTCACATAATGAAGTTCTTGTATTCTGTATCGATATTCTGCAGCTAATGTTCCCTTTGTATCTTGTAACAAAGGACACTTGTTTCTACCAGTTTCTACTGCTTGATGATGTACGCATGTGCCATTTCTTGAATGATCTGTGACGTGTACCGCCATATAAAGGGCGCCTCCCATGCGTCACAATACACACACAATTTCCTGCTTAACGTTCTGTGTGTGTCTTTCTTATCTATGCATATTATCTACAGACATGTCTGATAATCATAAAGGTGCCTGTTGGAGGTTCAGGAGCTAGTCGAGGATACAGTAACCCCTTCCTTTCAGTGGCCTCTTAGTGTGTCCCTGGTGCTCCCTTGAGGTGGTCATACCCTAACAGGTGAGCAAGTCCATTTTTCCATGTTAGGCCGACTTTTTCCATTGGAGCCCCGATTGTTCTCCCACAAGGGGTGGTAAAAGTAACAAAGCACATATTAAACAAGTAAGACTGCGCTGTCTAATGGTACCTCATCAAGTCTATATGCTAGTGACCATAGGTGTGCGCAGCCTGTTGCATTAGGGTTTGCACCCCAAACCTCAAACTCACACACATTTCTCTGCAGCCTCAGCTGCTCTGGGCAGTGAATGAACAGGATACTGCGCTGTGCTCCCTGTTCATTTACAAACTGAAACATAGTAAACACGGTTTACTATGCTTCAGGTATGCATGAACTCAGTGAGGGAGTGTGTTCACTGTGTTCATTTAGAAAAGGAAAGGGCCAGTAAATGACATATTTACCAGCCCCTTCCCTCACTCTCCATTCTGAAACCTCCCAGCAGGAGCCGGAGGAAGAGGAGAGGGGGGAAGCCAGCAGCACTGCGGACAAGGGGGGGCACAACACAGGGGGAAACCCAGGCAATAGAAGTAATCAGCACCACAATCAGTGGTTTGGGTGTGTCCAGGCACACCTGGCACCAATGCTGTATCTTGGCCTAGGCCAGTGGTTCTCAACTCCGGTCCTCGGGACCCCCTAACAGGCCAGGTTTGCAGGATAACTGAAATGCATCACAGGTGATATCATTTGCTGCTCAGTGACTGCAGTATTCTAGTCTGCATCTCCCCAAGGTAATACTTAAAATCTGGCCTGTTGGTGGGTCCCGAGGACAGGAGTTGAGAACCACTGGCCTAGGCCAACAAGGGGCAGAACTTTGTAGGGCAGAACTTTGCAGGGGGGGCAGCACGAAAAGGGTCCACATCGGCTTGCACTTTTAGTGCTGCCGATATGATAATGCAGGCAGGGCTGCCATCAGAGGGGGACAGCCCATACATATGTGTCGGTCCGGGCATCCCGAAGGGCCCAGGAGGTGGACCCCAACCAATGAGTTGGTATGCAGGCAGCCGGCCTTCCGCAATGGTGGGGGGCATGAGTTTAGTCAGGTCTAGGGAAGCACAAAACCTAAATACACCCCTGCCTGGCACACCTCCTGTGCATGCCGACTAACCAACATATAATAAAGTTGTGTATAAAATGTGACAAAGCGGCGATCCGCCCTGTTTACATAGGCAGACCTCCTTCTGCCTGTGTACAGAACGATCGGCAGGTGCGGACCCGCTGATCGGCTCCAATACCCAGAAATGCAGGATCACGTATATATATATATGCACGATCCTGTGCAGCACGACCACCCTGTAGCAGTAAATCTGCTATTGAGCGATCGGCAACTGGTTAAGATCATCAGCATTATGATAACACACAGGCAGCAGGCACTCTATCATTATGGTTGCCACCTCATCCCTTTAAAACCAAACACATACGAATTACACAGGTTCTGTGGCTCATTAAGGTGGTAATTAAACTCACTTGGTGCCTTATTTGCATTAAAGTAGCCTCAGAACCTGTGCAATTCATATGTGTTCGGGTTTAAAGGGAAGAGGTGGCAACCCTATCTATCATGGCTCCGGCTGGCAGTGTACTGTCACAGTGTGTCACATGGCATGGCTGCTGGGTGCTGATGCGTATGACCAATAGGCTAACAAAATCAGTACCCAGCAGCCATGTTATGTGACACACTGTGACCATGCACTGCCAGCCAGAGCCATGATAGAGTGCCTGCTGCCTGTGAGTTATGATTCCATCCATTTTGCCAGAGAAACAGACACAGTGCAATGTAGTCTATTCACAGACACCCCCGAAGCCACCTGTGTTGAAGCATTGAAGGCACTGGCAACCCCACGATCAATCGCTTCCCCTCTGTGCCTGCTGCTGGACACTGTCAGCTGAGCTCAGCTGCCTCTCTCTTCCTGTTGCCTCCGCCGTCTGCCTTACAGCCTCTCAAGTCTCACTCTCCAGGCCCTGGCTACTACTGGGTGGGGAGCGGAGGAAGATCACTCTGCTGGGGAACACACGGTCCATTGTCATCTGATTTGCCATAGGGGAGAGCGGAGCTCTGACGGATGCACCTCTGCACAGAGAGCGGAGACGGATCTGGCTGTAGGGTTAGCGGGGATCAGCAGAGCGATCCCTACTAAGCAAACGGAGCCCACTGTCGGAGATGGCCGTGTAAAACCGGCCTTAGGCATGTATGTCCAATCGTGGACTCAGTCAAAAAATCAGATCACATGTGGTGACTAAGGATGGGCTCGGCGTGTTCACAAGTGCCCGTGCCCGAGCCCACCGGGAAGTGAACCCTGCACTGCGCTAATCACAGGCAGTGAGACATTTCCCTGATGCGCGGCTGCAGCGATCTGGGGAATGTCTCATTGCCTCTGATTAGCGGCCGAGCCCATCCTTCGTGGTGATGTCTCAGCTCCTGTATTACCCGACGAGCGTTTCCCTGTAACAAGCCTCATCTGGGGTTGCAGGATGGAGAAGCCTGGTAAGCGGCTGTAAATTTGCAAGCTTTCTCTGCACATATGGATTGAACCATTGTCGCAAAATTATTTGATTTTTTCCACCAACATAAGAGGATTATAAGAACTGTTTGTTGGACTTTTTCATCTTGATCGAAGTATCATCACACACACACACTGATATTTATAAGTTTACACTGATTTTCTATGTTTTTATTTATTTTTTCACATTTTATACACAACTTTATTATATGTTGGTTAGTGTCACTAGCATATGGATTTGATGAGGTACCATTAGACAGTGCAGTCTTACTTGTTTAACCACTTCAATACAGGACGTTTATCCCCCCTTCCTGCCCAGACCAATTTTCAGCTTTCAGCGCTCTCACACTTTGAATGACAATTACTCTCTCATGCTACACTGGACCCAAACAAAATTTTTATCATTTTTTTCACACAAATAGAGCTTTCTTTTGGTGGTATGTAAGAACCTCTGGGTTTTTTATTTTTTGCGACATAAGTGAAAAAAGTGAGAAAATTTTAAAAAAAAAACATTTTATTCATAAATTTGAGCCAAAACCTATACTGCAACCTATCTTTGGTAAAAATAACCCAAATAAGTGTATATTATTTGGTCTGTGTGAAAGTTATAGAGTCTAAAACCTATGGTGCCAATCATTGAAAATTGATCACACCTAATGCACTGATGGCCTATTTCATTTCTTGAGGCCCTGAAATGTCAGGAAAGTACAAATACCCCCCAAATTACCCCCTTTTGAAAAGTAGACATTCCAAGATATTTAGTAAGAGGCATGGTGAGTTTTTTGAAGTTATACTTTTTTCCCACAATTCTTGGGAAAATTAAGAAATTATTATTTTTTATTTTTTGCACAAAATTGTCATAACAACAAGTTATTTCTCACACACAGCATATGCATACTTCCAATTACACCCCAAAATACATTCTGCTACTTGCCCCGAGTATGGCGATACCTCATGTGTGAGACTTTTTTACAGCCTGACCACATAGAGTGGTTCAACATGCAGGGAGCACCGTCATGCATTCTAGGAGCAGAATTTTCACATCTAATTTCCTAATGACCTATTACACTTTTGAAGGCCCTGGGGCACCAGAACAATGGAATTGCCCACAAAATGACCCCATTTTGGAAAGCAAACACCCCAACGTATAATCTATGAGGCATTATGATCTTTTGAATGGTTCATTTTTTTCCACAAGTCTACGAAAAACGTGGAAAGAAAATGAAAACGCTTTTATTTTTACACAAAGTGGTCAATTTATAAGATATTTCTAACACATAGGATGTACATAGAAAAAATTAACCCACAAAATATATTCTGCTACTCGTTCCGGGTATGGCGATACCACATGTGTGAAATTTTCCACACCGTGGCCACATAGAGAGGTCCAACATGCAGGGAGCACTGCATTTTGGAAAGCAAACACCCAAGGTATATTCTATGAGGCATGGGCTGCAGATAGGTACTCGGGTACTCTGATGGGCTGCAGATAGGTACTCAGGTATTCTGATGGGCTGCAGATAGGTATTTGGGTACTTTGATGGGCTGGAGACAGGTACTCGGGTAATCTAATGGACTGGTAAAAGGTACTTGGGTACTCTGATGGGCTGCAGATAGGTATTCGGTTACTCATATGGGTTGGTGACAGGTACTCGTGTAATCTGAAGGGCAGGTGACAGGTACTCTGATGGGCTGGTGACAGGTACTCGGGTACTCAGGTGGGCAGGTGGCAGGTACTCGGGTACTCAGGTGGGCAGATGACAGGTACTCGGGTACGCTGATGGGCTGGTGGCAGGTACTTGGGTACTCAGATGGGCAGGTGACAGGTACTCTGGTACGCTGATGGTCTGGTGACAGGTATTCTGGTAGGCTGATGGTCTGGTAACAGGTACTCGGCTACTCTAATGAGCAGGTGACAGGTACTCGGGTACTTTGCTGGGCTGGTGACAGGTACTCAGGTTCTCTGATGGGCAGGAGACAGGTACTCAGGTACGCTGATGGGCTGGTGACAGGTACTCTGGTACTTTGATGGGCAGATGACAGGTACTCGGGTACTCTGATGGGCAGGTGACAGGTACTCTGGTACTCTGATGGGCAGGTGAAAGGTACTCGGGTACTCTGATGGGCTGGTGACAGGTACTCGGGTGCTCTGATGGGCAGGTGACAGGTACTTGGTTACTCTGATGGGCAGGTGACAGGTACTCGGGTACTCTGATGGGCAGATGACAGGTACTCAGGTACTCTGATGGGCTGGTGAAAGGTACTCGTGTAATTTGATGGACTGGCGACAGGTACTCGGGTACTCTGATGGGCTGGTGACAGGTACTCGGGTACTTTGATGGGTTGGATGACAGGTACTCGGGTACTCTGATGGGTTGGTGAAAGGTACTCGGATGCTCAGATGTGTTGGTTACAGGTACTCGGGTACTCTGATGGACAGGTGACAGGTACTCGGGTACTTTGATGGACAGGTGACAGGTACTCGGGTACTTTGATGGACAGGTGACAGGTACTTTGATGGACAGGTGACAAGTATTCGGGTACTTTGATGGACAGGTACTCTGATGGGCTGTGACAGGTACTTTGATGTGGTGGTGACAGGTACTCTTTATTGGGGGGGGTGATCAGCGTGCTTGGTGTTTACATCTGGCGGTAACAAGCTGTTACCGCAATCTCCCTCTCACACACGATCATGTAACAGCTTGTCACAGCTTGTCTTTACACAGATTGGAGCTGGGCTTTGTCCGAGCGACAAGCCTCAGCCCCGAACGCCACGCTGCGCGCCCCCGGGGGCGCGCACGAGTGGCGTGCACATGAAGGTCGGTAAGTGACCGGCTGTGATTGGACACAGCCGGTCACGTGGTAAAGAGCCAATTTTATTGGCTCTTTACCCCGATCGGGGGGGACACAACCCCCGGCACACGATCGATCCGCGATCGCCGCTCTGCGGGCCCCCAGGGGTCCACAGTAGCAGCGAAAAGCGGCCGACGTCATATGACGTCGGCCTGGATCGACGAGCGGTGTCTGCCGACGTCATTTTAATATGACTCGGTAAGGAACTGGTTAATATATACTCTTTTTTTGTCTTTATTCTGACACTTTAAGTGCTGCAGTCTTATCAGGTACACTCTTTTTGTTCACAATTTGTTTTGTCACTTTATTCTGAGTGCAGGTTAGTTGGTTACTTATTTTAAAAGTAACAAAGTAGTGACTACATCCTCAGCAGCACTCTGCTCTCTTTTCATGTGAGAGCAACCAACGAGCCCTTGACCTAGATAGAGCTCCACTTAAACTGCAAAGGGACCCATGTAAGTGAATGGAGCCGCAACTGTGAGCCAAAAACTAGTTTTGCAGTTGCTGGGTTGCAGCTATTCCCATTCAAAAACTCGTTAAAAAAAGACAAATAAATCGGCTTTCAGGAGGCAGTAGTATTGCCGGCTACATCTGAAACTGTTTAGGTACACATTAAAAAGAACACAACCAGTAGTGTGTGAATAGAACCATAACTTAAAATATAACTAAAGCCATTTTTTTCTTAGTTTTGGATAGAGTGGAGAGGGATTCGAACACTGGCTAGGTTTTTATTGCTGTCTGTGCCCCTGTTAGGGAGATTCATCCTCTCTATGTGTTCTGTTTACCATTATCATTGAAAGTGAAAATCCCAAATTTTGGGTTGTCCCCAGAGGAGAAATCTTCCAATGAGGACACCCTCATTAGATAGAATAAGGCCCCAAAATGGAACCAGTATGTGGTCAGCAGAGGCAGCAGTGCTTCCAATTGGATTCTTCAGGAAGGTTGGTATTTATTGATCATGAAAACAATGAATGTGCGTATACGCTTACTACATTTTTTGGCTTACTTTTCCCATACATTCAACTGAATACTACCCTTAAAAGGATCTCACTGATAGCATTTAATCCCCCTCCCCTCTTTTTTTTCTTCTATTCCTCTTTGTCTCTGCTCATCTGGAGCACCACTGATTTATCTCTTTGGAGGTAGCCCAGAATTGAACTGGCTCCTGCCCAGTCTATTATAATAATATGGCCAGGCAGAAGCCTCCAATATGACTTCCTCTTACCGTGTACCGTGTGATTGCTGTGACCAATCAAAGCAATCACATGTCAGTTGTACACAATGGCTTTCATTCATAGCTATTCGTTGTGTACTATTGTGTTCTCTGTGATTGGCAACAGTGATCGTTTGGTACAGGGCCAATCACAGTGGACCTGTATCATGTGATAGCTGTGGCCAATCACACCTATCACAATAGTACACAATGGCACATGAATGGATGCCATTCACACAGCAAACATTATTGCTTATACAGTGACCATCATTGTAATAAGCAATCATAGTGTAAAAGATTAACAGAGCAGTACAGTATCTATAGTGACACTGATCTGCTCTGGTGACAGTATGTAAAAAAAAAAAAAAAAAGTTAACATTTTTTTTTTTAAATAATTTTGTTTTTTTTACATACTGTCACCAGTCAGTGTCCCTGATCAAATCATATGTTGGCGCTGTACTGCTCTGGTGACAGTATGCAGTATGTAAAAACCAATGTGAAAAAATAAAAATTTTATTCAATGTCTTCATTTTTAAAACAATTGTGGCAAAAAAATTACAATTTCAAAAAACTCACCATGCCTTTTTATTAAATACCTTGGGGTGTCTACTTTCCAAAATGGGGTTATTTGTCCTGGCATTTTAGAGCCTCTGGAGGGGTACAGTTATTATGAGGATTGATCAATTTTCAAATATATATATATACACTATAGACTGTAACTTGCACACAGACTAAATAATATACAGTGAGTGTGTTATTTTTACCAAAGAAATGTAGAAGAATACATTTTGGCCTAAATTTATGAAGAAAGTATTTTTTCATTTATATAACAAAAGAATGTAAAAAACAATAAACAAAACAAAAAAAAAAGTGATGATTAAATACCACCAGAAGAAAGCTCTATTTAAAAAAAATGATACAAATTTCATATGGGTACAGTGTTGCATTACTGAGTAATTGGCATTCAAAGTGTGACAGTGCTGGAAACTGAAAATACAAAAGGATGAATGTGTCCGGTATTGAAGTAGATAAAAAAGTCTCTCTGGCTGCAATACTCACATCCTGTTTGTGCGATTGCCTACAGACTCACTGTTCCCATTCCCCACTGCCACTCCTCTTCCAGGTAATGATGCCTACTGTCATCCAGCCCATTTCCTGGGAGCCCGGACCATCATAGACACACTCCCTGAAGATGCACCTTCACAGGCTCATTCTTAGACAACATGGCACTATGGCACGTCAGAACATGAGCATTGAGCTGTCCAGTAGGAAGGGCACCTAAAGGAGAAGCAGATGATATCACCGTCTGGCATGAAAAAAGACAACTGTAAGAGGATTATTTTCAAAAAGGCACAGGATGAAGTTCTCGGGGGAGGTTAAGAAACGGGAGTTGGGCTTTAGTCCTCATGCACACGGGGCATTTAGCCTTGGTGTATAAGATACCATTGTTTTGGTGCAGACAGAAAGCACACGTGCACCATCTAGCAGGGCTGGTGCAAGGCGAAACCTCATTTTACTGCCCCCCCCCCGGCTCCGTCCCTGACTTCACCCCCTTTTCCCTGCCCAGCGCCAATGAAATGTCACCGCACCAATCTCGGATCTACCTGTCACAAAGCCCGGAGGGCCGCCGCCAGGCGCCACGCTATTGCCTGCTCGGCTGACATGCCAGGAGGATGCACAGCGGCCTCCATGGAGGGGGGGGGGGAGGATTGGGGGATGTGCCGCCCAGCCTCTGATTTCCGTGTCCCATGACATGCCAGGATGCATCCTGCACAGCGCCCTCCACGTGGGGATGGGGGGCATCATGCTGGCCAGTGACTGTAGTGTACATGCATAACATGCTAGAGTGCACAACAACCTCTGGGGGGGGGGTTGCTCCTCTCCAATTCTCGACTGCACTGATGACATCATTGAGGCAGCTGCAAGCCGCAGCTCTCCTCTCTGATGACATGAATCAATGCAGAGCAGCCAGTGACAGATCAACAGTGGCCAGGTGCCCTAGGCAGCAGTGCGCCCTAGGCGGCTGCCTACTCTGCCTAGTGGTAGAGCTGGTCCTGCCATCTAGCCCAGTGGTCTCCAAACTGTGGCCCAGGTGCCGTATGCAGGCCACTTGCTTGCTTTTATCTGACCCTTATTTCCTATTTCATTCACTGACACCAACAAAGGGGCACAATGCCTTCCAATGACACCAACAATGGGGCACAGTTCCTGCCAAAGGCACCAACAATGGAATAGGGCCCAATCACACCAATGATGGGGCACAATTCCTCCAAATGACACCATTGATGGGGTAAAATTCCTCTCACTGACACCAAAGATGGGGCATTGTTTACTCCCACTAACGCTGGGACATTTTTTACTCCCAATGGCTGTGGTCTGCCCC
>BLSH010016834.1:317297-347948 GCA_018402905.1 Glandirana rugosa | reverse complement strand
CACAGCCGGTCACGTGGTAAAGAGCCAATACTATTGGCTCTTTACCGTGATCGGGGTCGGGCATTGTCCGAGGGACAAGCCCGCCCCCCGATCGCCGCGCTGCGCGCCCCCTGGGGCGCGCGCGAGCGGCGTGCACGCCGCTCAGTCGCCTTTGATGTCAGTGACCGGCTGTGATAGGACACAGCCGGTCACGCGGTAAAGAGCCAATTTTATTGGCTCTTTACCCCGATCACGGAAGGCCGGGGTCCCGAGGGACACGGCCGGTCCCCGATCGCCGCGATGCGGGCCCCTGAGGGCCCGCAAAGCGGCGAAAACAAGAGGACGTAATATTACGTCCACTTAGGATGGGGAGTCCACCTTGCCGGCGTATTTTTACAATACGCCGGTAAGGAAGTGGTTAAACATTCAAACCTGGCATATTCTCGGCTGCAAGATATTCAGCTTCAACTTGGTCAACCCATGAAAAGACTTCAACAAGATGTTCAGATTCGCTGGAACAGTACATTTTACATGCTGCAGTCTCTGATTGAGCAGAAGTGGGTCATTGCAGTATATGTGTCAGAACATGAGCTGCCTGCAACTATCACTGCAAATCAGTGGAATCTCATGGAAAAGATGATCAATATCTTGGCTCCCTTTGAAGAATTGACTTGGAATGTGAGTTGTTCAGATTCGTTTGCCTCAGATGTAATTCCTGCAATCACAGTGCTACAGAGATTGTTATAGAAAGAAATAGATGAGGACCACGGTGTTAAAACGATGAAGAACACGTTGCTTGCTACTTTGCAGAACCACTTCTCTGACATGGAGCAAAACCCACTCTACTGCATCGCTACCTTACTCAATCCAAGGTAGGTAATTGGTACTGCCTGCTAATATATCATGCCTTGCTCTGTTTTTGGTTACTTCATTTCCAACCGATCAAGCACTTTTTGCTGGGTCCCCCCGCGGCACTCCTGGCTCCTTCCCTTATAGCAGTGGGCCACTCCTGGCTCCTTCCCTTATAGTAGTGCCAGTGGGCCACTCCTGGCTCCTTCCCTTATAGCAGTGGGCCACTCCTTGCTTCTTCCTTTATAACCGTGGGCCCACAGCAATCTTTCACAGTTGTTGTTGTTGCTGCTGGCCTTGCATGATTGGCATTATTATTATTGGCAAGACGCTTTTCCTCTTCTTCTAGATATAAAGATTGGTTCTTCTCAAATGCAGATGCTGGCAGGCAGGCCAAAGAAATGTTCCTGCTGAAAATGCAAGAAATATCTGTATAGGTACAGACAGCTACACCCAACAAACCACCATCTGCCAATAAGCCTCACACTGACCAACAGTCAAGTACCACGTTCCCTACTACTACTACCAGCAGTGTGGACAGTGTTTTTCAAGAAATTGCTTGTTCATCTACATTTGAGAACAATGCTCCCACAGCTGCTACCATACAACTCAAAGCATATCTTGGAGAGGTCACTGTGCCTCATTCGGACAGCTCATCCTCAAAGCAACTGTTCCAACTTTTTGTGAGCTGTAGAAGAAGCAGCTACTTTCAACTGGTATTGTGCACGAGGCCTTACTGCAGTCCTTGGTCCTTCCCATCCTAGATTGAAAAAATTGTTCCTTTCACGAGTTTCTTAAGAAGTTGAAGTAGAAGCAAGCACCTAAAAAAGGTTTTATATTTGAAAAAAAGTTTACACATTTTTTTTTACAAAATAATGTAAGTTTTGAGGTACTGTTCTAGAACTTCTAGTTCATCCTCCTCATGCCTTACATTATTTAACTAAACTACTACGAGATTGCACTGTGCCACTTGGGTTGTGAAGTTGAGCTATTCTCACATCATCAATAATGACATTTGTTTCTAAGAAATCTGAGATTTCATATTTTTTCAAGGCAAAAAAATTCATGCACAGTTGGGCAATGCATTTCAAAGCAGCTACTCCTCCAGGTGTCTGTGAGCTGATTCTCTCCCTGTTAACTCCCCTCCATAGTTAGCCTATGTGTCCATTGCGCAGTCAGTCACACTATATGCGGTTTCTTGCGGAATTAGTGTCAGGAAAGTTTACTGGCAGAAAAAAATCTTTTAAAAGGTTTATCTTTGCTGCCAGTAAACTCTCCTGTCACTCGACTCCTAGCTGAAACCACATATAGTGTGCAACGGATAGCAGTCAGTCACATAGGCTTACATGGAAGGGGGAGTCAAGAGGCAGAGTAAAGCTCAAATGCCTGGAGGAGCAAGCAGCTGCTTTGAGCTGCATTGTGCATGGCCTTACTATAATGCTATGTTTGAGGTACTGTTCTTGCTCCTCATGCCTAACATTATTTAACCAACTGTATTGTATTGCAGGCTGCAGCACTTGGGTTGTGAACTTGTTAACTTGTTGTGAATTGTGATGTAAGTAACTAAATTTAAACATGATGTCATGACGATGACATTTCTGTTCTCTGAAATTTTAGCTTTTTTCAAGGCAAGGCATCATGCACAGTGAAACAATGCAGCTGCTCCAGGTGTTTCAGCTGTTTGAGCTATTTCTCTGTGGTAACTCCCCTCAACTGCCTATGTGTCCAACTGTCTATGGCCAAGTATGCATTGCACACTATAAGTCTTCCAGGAGTTTAGTGGCAGGGAAATTTACAGGCAGAAAAAAATCCTAAGGTTTCATTTTTTCTTTTGCCTGCCTGCCACTAAACTTCTGAAACACCTTGACTAAAGGATTCGTCAACTTGGGTCCTTAAAACTATAGAATAAAACACAGACTGCGTGACATGGGTTTAAAACGGCCACAGCAGCCAATTTATTAACCAACGAATAAATATCACAGTACAATTCAACAATGTACTCCTAACAACGCCCAACAACAAGGGGTCTTTGGGTGTCTTTAAGGCACAATTTTAACTGTGATCCTCCATGTCCTCAGCCGCACCCCAACCGGCTCGAAGACGTTACGCATCACACATACTTCCATCGTCCTCCCCCAGGGGACCTAGCTCCTGGGAGAACCACCACTGACCAACTAAGTGGAAGCGCCATACCATAGATGGGCCCCACAATTTTGTAACACTGTAATTAATCACTGACCACCCAAAGACCCCCTGACCCGCCACATGAGCTTGAGTGACACCTCATTCAAGCGAATCCCTCCACACACCCAGCACCCACAGCACTCCTTCCTGTAGGTCCAAACACCAAATATTCATGCCTCCAGCATTCAGGTGAACACCCTCTTCCCTCCACTAGCAGACAGACGGGTCCTGCATCTCACGGTGCCGAACCACTATGCCCCCGAAGCCTGAACACAAACCTGCCTACTTCCTTATTCAACTTAATTCTGGCCTTGTTCTGGCGAACAACGGAGTGAACAAAAACGCCAGACCCTTCTGGCCACAATATCGACCACACAATGATGCATCCAGAGAATGTGCGCATCAAACCAAAATGTCAAATTTGAAAATTTGACACCCATCACCAGATCCCTGGTGGCCCAAACCCCAAATCATCACCCCAACATGAAGAACTAAAGCAACTGGGGCTTGTCGACTAGAATAGAAAACACAGGAGCACATAATTCCCAGCCACTGCAGAATGCCTTTTCACCAAGTTGTCTCCCCCCAGGCCAAGCGTCAACCCTGACTGCCCCCCAAAACCTATGAATCCACCAAGATCCACACAAGACCCAGAGAAACACCTGAAACAAAAAGCAAAACAAAACATAGAGCCCCACTAAAATCCACAATAGAAAGAAGAGCTGAAAACATCAAAGCAAAGGAGAGTGAACGTAAATCTTAAAACGATCTGCTCCCCCCTCACTATACGTCTCACAACCTGAGAGAACAAAGCCCCATCTGGCTGCCCTCATGGTCGCCCCGACACAAAAAGAATAAGTATTGAACCGGGAAACCTTTTCATCTGTCTCAGCCCACCAATGGCGGAAAACGCAATAAGGGCGATCCATCCCTGTGTGGTGAAAAGGAACCAAGGGCCGACCCCCTCACCACGACAGACTGCTGTACAGCAGAAACTGGGCAAACCATGTCCAGCAGCACCCGAAACAACGACATAGTACCCCTTTCCCAACTGAACAGTTATGATTTCCCAATGTGTAGCACACCCAGTCGTCGTCCACCATTCTCACATCCGGGAATCGCAGCCAACCCACACCGTTATTGCTTACCAACTCCCTAATCTTAAAAGGCCCTGAACAAAGCCCAAAGCAAAGACCACAGTAAACCTCCTAACCTCATATGGAGAAGTGCAAACCCTGGGCAACACCCCCACTAGTTCCTGAACCAAATCAAATGAGACCAGGGGCCTCATGCGCCCATGCCAAAAATCCCTCTCATGGCCTGTCTAACCATAAAGTCTTTGGTCACGTCACTCCGACCATGCAGCCGGAAAAGGAAAGCTAAAGCATCCAAACTTCCATTCATTTTAATGAAACTGTCGTGCCCAGGGTAAATTCCGACGCAATAAACAAACAATAAAAACAATTGGTCTTGAGTAGAAAAACAACCACCAACCGAACTTACCAATATGGACCACTCACCCCAAACTGACGAGTACGCTGCCCAAGTACTGTCACTAAAAGAGTGACAGAACAGCTTCCCTGTTACTCCAATGCCAGTCTCCACAAGGAACAAAGGAACCCGGCGCTGATCCGTTTCCGGTGCCAGCCCTCGGAACCTGTCCCACTGGAAAGGAGACAAAGAATCAGCAATGGAATGCAGCACGTCTGGGACACGAACAGCTTGCACAAAACAATTTAAATGGAAACGCAAAACAAGGTGACTCAGTATGCGCACCACCGGTGGAGAAGTGGCAGACATACTGGACGCAACGTCCACCCCCGCGCTATTACTGCAATGAACAAATACGACAATCACAAATCTTGGAGCTCCAGATTTTTACAGCTACCAAAATCGGAAACAACTCCAACAACCTCAAGTTACACAAGAACCCTGCCGCTCGCCATTCCTCGGGGCCCGCAGCATAGTACAAAGGTCAATGTCAAGAGCTGTCAAGAGCTGACACGACCTGCCATTATAGAAGGCCAGAACTCCTCCCAAACCCCCAGATCAACTTTGTGTCTGCACGAGAGCCTTATGAAGTGATGTGGCAGTGTTGCACCTGAAGTAGCGGCCCTAAAACAACGACAGAAGATACGCCCCATAGTCATGACGGGGCAGGCAAAATTAAGCTTACCCAATAAAGACTGCAAATGACCAGCGCTACCTCTCGCGGGAGCAAACTACTCACTCACCAGCTCCCGCACACGGGCCGCACTGCAGACATTGGTGGCTTGCCCGGCCCGCAGATCTGACTATCCAGATACTCTGCAAGGAGCTCATCAGCCACACGGGGGTTTTTCCCCCTCAGCAACACCTGCATCAGCGGTCGCTACAGACTCCCCATAAACACTGCAACGGTATCTGACTGCTGGGACTGTGCAACCGGACCATCTGCCTGAACTTGTCAGCCAGGACAATCCCCACATCCAGGCCGGCTGAGCCGGTGAAGTCTGGTGAGATCGTTCAGTGTTTTACTATTACTGTCCCGCTGTCTCTATAGCGACTACTTGTCAGTGCTGTGACTTTTCATGACCGTGGTCCTGTTTACAGTCGACCAAGTTTCTGTGGCACATCCATTCATCACCTTATGCCGCCTTCTCTAGAGGACAATTTCTCCTGAGACTGTTACAGCACGGTCCACCCATCTATGAGTTTTGTGCACAAGGGCCATTTCTCATCAGTGTGGTCTCTGTCCATTTATTCCCGCCCACTTCCATCAGTGATTTGCCTATATTACATATTGATCTTCAGTCCAAGTGACTAGGCCTCTGGGAAAAACAGCCCATTGTGTTGGATCCCAGATATCCTAATGAGCACCTCTGAAGTCTGATGCCCAGTGAGGTGGTATTAGTGTGAATGCAACCGGCCGGCCTATGTGTGGGGGGTCTTTTGTTTTAACCATAGACAACGTTGTCTCTCTTTTACAATACTATCTGTGGTGGTGCTATCTGTCTTTTTGGTTATGGAGCTATTTATGTCAGTTACCAATAAAATTGTGTTAATTTTGGCCTTGTGACCCAGTATGAGTGCTTTTGGTGTTCTCACCTTCCTTTTTGCTATGCAAATGTTTAAGCCTAACCTTTTCCGCCATCCTGACCTCACCAACCATCCGATGCAAATCTTCCAATTCATCAAGCGGCCAGCGACCTTCCATCATTCGCATGCCAATGACAAAAAAAAAAAAACCCAAGAACTGCATGATTGAGGCCGGACCATAAGACACCAAGGTCAAATCAGGAGCAACAGCATCATTCACTGAAGCTCCCTTTGAATGCGCCAAATGGTGTATCAGCCAAAATTAGTTTGGTTCCTTTTTTGGGGTCCACCCCCAAAGGAAACTTATGCAGAAACCGAATGGGCGAATGGGTGAATGGGCAGCCATTCTACTGAATTCCACCCATTTAGTCAATTTGGCAGAAACAACCTGAGGACAAAAAAGCGTTGACGTCAAATTTTTAGGCAACGAAGACTGCGCCAGTGGCAAGGAACCAGGAATGCGAACGCCTTGGGCAAAGCCATCAGCCAAGAAAAGTGCCGCCTTCCTTAGGGATAGCTATTTAATAAGGCACCATCACGGGAAGGCTTACCAGCCTCCTCCCTTTGGAAACAGACTCACCGAGCTGGGACTTCCCACTCATAAAATACTTGTCATAACTATGGGGGCCCCACAACCGTAGCACTCATGGCGGAAACGACAGGTTGTGCCAAAACGGCATGATCGCTGGTTAAACTGCCAACAGAAACCTTATTTCTGTGTGTCCGACTGCCCAGTGCACCTGAACCACTAGCCACTCCGAGAAAGGGCTGACCCGGAGCCCTCACCTGCGCCATGAGCTTCCTCCAAAGCCCAATAGCCTTCAGATCCCAGCACAGCCAAGGCCAAAGGCTTTGCGCTGGCGCAATCACTCGTCATAGGGAAGCCAAGCAGTACACCCGTAAACTCTATATACCTCCCCAATTGTGTCCAGATAACAGAAAAGTGGAGAACAATTCTCCAGTGCCCTTACACCAATGACGCTCGCCAGGATAGCAAAAGCCTGAAGCCAATGAGAAAATGTGCGGGGGATAAGCCGCCAGGGACGCTTCTCCTTGCTTTCGTCCACCTTCCCCTTTTCTATATTAAATACATCTAAGGGCGAGAGGGAGAATATTTCGACATAGTCACCCCTCCAAATGTTGTCCCTGACTTCCTGCTTAAGATGAACCCCCAGTGGGCCCTCAAAATACGCATAAAGTGTGCATTTCGCTGCATCCTCCAAACATACTCTATCCTCCCCAGGCTTCTTTGAATTTTCGGGGTTCCGACCCCCTAGTCATCTCCGTCTGCGATACAGACTCAACACTGGCAATGAAGGACACGATCGCCTCTGTCCCAATGGCTGCCTCACTGCGTATCAGGCTCAACCATGCCCCCCCCCTGTTGTAAGCGGCACCACCAAGGAGGTGGTGCTGGAACCACTAAGCCTGCACTACACGATGCAGAAGCGGCCCATGCACCGAAGGCCCGGGGGGGCCCAGCTGGATTAAGACAGGCTAACAACTCCTGAAACCCTGCAAAACGCAGCCAAAGCTTGCGCACCAGCCGGGTCCCAACCACAGATCCCCGCAAGGCTGAGGGCTCCAATACATCCCGCCATCCCAACACGTCTTAGTGGACCACCCCCTGCCCTAACCATGTCACCCTAAAATCAGAAACAAGCAAAGAATGTTACTTACAAGTCTGCTTCAGCGTTGACCGCGAGCAGCCGCACGTCCGGATCCAAATCAGCTCCGCAAGGCAGGATGCCTCTCCAAAGACCGCCCATCATCATCTTCACTGGTGACCTCACTGGATTCACCAGACGATTTTGCTGTGTTGGCGTCTCTTGCGCCTTACATGATGGCGACTCTGGCCCTGGATTCCTGAAAGCGTCCACACCTGCGCAGGTCGCGTCATGCAAAGAGGAAGAGCTGCGGGGTCCCTTAGCACCCCCTGCTGTAGCAGGAGTACACTGTCTCTTTAAGGGGGTGGAGCCCCCAGCCCGTGTGACCGGCCGACGTGCACTGTAAGGAGCAGACTGCAGCCCTAAGGAGAACCAGCAGAGGGCACCCAAACCCTCCTGCTGTCCGTGGCTGAGCTCTTCCCCCGCTGGGCTCCTCTCTGACTTGAAGCTCCCAGAGAGAACCAACAGCTCCAGATCCCCGTGACAGCGGCAGCAAGGGGGGGTGTCAGCGATCCTCACCCCCCGCAACCAGCAGCATCAAGGGCACTCTTCCCACGGGAAGCAGTGGAGGTGCCATGACACCCCCCACTGCCCGCTCCCGATCGTCTCCTGCACTCGGCACCACAGCGGGGGGGGGCATCCGCAAGCTCCGGCATCAGTGCAGAGGGGAAGGAGGGAGGGCAAGAACCAGATGGCCTCTCTTCAGGTGGGTCCCACCTGTGATGAGGATTCCTCCCAGGGCTACCGCAGGGGCTGCAGGAATGCGGCCCGGCAGCCAACCCTGGAGGGTCCGTAATGGGCGAAAGTGTTCAGGAGGGCAAACCCTCCCAGCATGTGTGCGAGCAGGTGGTGAAGCAGCAGGTGAAGGGGTCGCTCCGAACCCCCTAGAATGTCCGACAGCTGCTGCAGCCATTGTGGACCACGTGCTGCGGCCTTAATCCGGTCTAACAAGGCCTCCAAATCCCTCATCCTGTCTCTGCCTCACAGGGAGAAGAGTCTGAAGTTTCTTCTTCTCCTGAACTTCTTGGAATGATGAAACTTCCTATCTGCTCAGACCCTTGTAGTTGTTTCCTGCCAATCCAGCCTACTGCCACCAATCAGGTAAGAACTATGTCCCCTCCCACCAAACAAACCTACAAACCTAGCTGACCCTTCCTTGACCCTGTTCCTCCCTTAGTCATGCAGCCCCTTCGTCCATTTTCTCCTTCGGGTCTCACTATAGTGTGCAATGCCTGGCCAATAGACACATAGCATAGGCATTTGCTAACAACATGGAGGGGAGTTAACAGGCAGAGAAATGGCTCAATCAGGTCAAACAGCATCAGCTGTTTTGAGCTGCATTGTGCATGAGGCCTTACTGGCACTGCAGTGCTGCTGCTGCTAAGTGATAATAAACACATCCTCCTTTCCATCCTGGAACAAATAATTCATTTGTTCTGTGACTGTGAAATGTGTTCCTTTCACAAATGTGTAAGAAGTTGCACTAGAAACAATCACACATGACATGTTGTTTTTTTTTTTTTTTTACAAAAGGCTATGTCTTTTTGTGTATTTGACTGAGTCAGAATGGTACTGTTCTAGTTTCTGTTCTGTTCTTGCTCCTCCTCATGCCTAAACTACAGAACTGTATTGCACTTGGTTGATTGTGAACTTGTTTTTTTTTACCTTTTTATTGGATTTTCATTATTTGTTTTCACATACAAAAAATAAATGGGAGGCATAAAAATAGCGATGTTCAATATTTTCCGAATCTACATTGTCTTCATCAATATACACATCAGACATTAATATCTCTCCCAAGTTGAATATCTATCCCACTCCCCCCAACCCCCACCCCCCCCCCCCTTGTCCAACTCCTGCTCATTATTAACTTTTGCGGCTTATCCTCCTCTTCCTCAGAGATTGTTCTGATGATGTTCCTAGATTACTTTATTTCCCCGAGTAGGATTTTCTTATAGGGGCTAGAATTTTTAAATTTCTCCCACTTTCCCCATTTTGACTCTATACCTTTAATTTGATCCTCCTCTTCCTTATTGAAATTTTCTATCTTATATATGTATATATTCGACTTTCCTACACCAATCTCTAAGTGTGGGGCTTTCAAGGTCTCTCCATTTCTTCGGTATTTCGTTTTTTGCTGCATTAATTAAATATGGAAGTATAGACTGCTTATATTGTTTTAAGGGTTGTTAAGATCCATGGAATAAACATACCCAGGGGTCGTCCTCTACTTCAACCTCCAAAATCTCCTTTATATGTTTTTGGATCTTTTGCCAATATTTTCTTATAATTGGGCACTCCCACCATATGTGGAACGCTGTGCCGATATTATTACAGCCCCTCCAACATAGGGGGGGAGTGTCTTTCTGATATTTGTATTTAATAACCGGGGTTATGTGCCATCGTACCAAGCTTTTATAATTCATTTCTTGCATATGTATATCTGGGGCTGTGTCAAACACTGCTCTCAAAATTCTTCTTACTTGTTTCTGATTCACCCATGTTCCTATCTCCTCTTCCCATATTTAATGAATTGAGGTATCCCAATCGCAGTCATCTCCTTGATTAGGCTGTATATTTTCGTTATTCCATGTTTAATGATAGTACTCTGTTCGATTGTGAACTTGTTGTGATGTTTACATGTCATTGACATTATTTACCATGTTCTGTGCAATTTGAGCTTTCAGAACTTTTTGACAAGCAAATAAAAGCATTTTATTTGTTTCATAAGTCTTTTGGAGTTCCAGGTCTTCATTTCCTAAAGAAAACTAACAGAAATCTTCATTCCCTTTAAAAGAAATGGACACATGACCAACAAATAGGTATCGGTAATCGGTATCGGTGACTACCTAAGGTAAAGTATCGGTACTCATACTCGGTGCCAAAAAAGTGGTATCGGTGCACCCCTATTAATTACCATAAGTAATTAATATAAAAAAGAATTATTATATATTGTTTTTACGGTCATTTACTATATTTTCAAAAACTGTACTCAAACAGGTGGCTTAATGATCAAATTACTGAAGTTTGAAGTTATAACCTCAAACCAGTAATTTCACGGTAAATAGATAAATAATAAATTATTGTATTATAACATATAGCATAATAATATATTATTTAGCTTGATTTAAAAAGGACCTTTTCAGCAGCAGCAGATTCTCCCTCTTAACTGTGTAAGAAAAAAACATGGGATTATGGGTAAACCTCATACCCATAAACCTATGTTTCTTGCTTGTAGTTAAGAGGGCTGAGCTAGAAGGGAGCATTTATCTTTTAGACACATGCCCCCTTCTATGACACTGCAGTGAGAGGAGAGCATCCACTGCAGCATTTGTATTGGACAGCTTGGACCAATGGTGCATTACCATTGGTCCAAGGCTCCAGTCTGTCCATTGAGCTCAGTGCCTCTGACAAGAAGTGAGAGGCACTCCAAACTCATCCTCTCAGTCTGCTGCAAACAGCGTGAGCCAGTCTGTATTTAAACTGGCCACGTTGTATGTAGCTTCTGGCAAACTGTGCAAGGAGCCCCGTATCTCCATAGGTTGACCAGTGATGGGGTAAGACTTCGGCTACCTACCCCTCAAATTTGGGGGTCTCTGTGATCCCAGGTAGCTGAGCTACGACCCTCAAAGCTCAATCATTTTTTTTTTTTTTTTTTTTATGTTCATGGCTCTGCCTCAACTGCCTCTCCTAACTGCACGTCCCTGGTTAACAAGCCCTAAGAGCCCATGCACACGGGGCGACTTGCGCCTCACTCAACATCTGAAATCCCATTGAAGTGAATGGGAGCCATCTTAATGTACACTACTGAAGTCGCTCCGACTTCTGAAAAGGTTCTTGCACGACTTTAAGGCGATTCCTATCTGACTCGTGCCCATAGAATTCAATAGAAGTCGCCTCCAAGTCGGATCCCCGTCTATATTGCTGCGACAGTTTTAAATAAAGGAATTTTTGAAGGCAACCCCCTCCCTCCCTTCTCTGATTGGCCACAGGCAAAGTCGCCTGGCATAAAGTCACGCTGAAAGTCGCCTAGCAAAATCTGTCTAAGTCAGATCGCCCCTGTGTGGACGCAGGCTAAGGCTGGGTTCACACTATTGCGAGTTGGATGCAGTTTTGCCGCATCCAATTCACAATAGCAGGAGATTTTGACCGGCTCTCTATGGAGCTGGTTCACATATCTTCACTGTGGCTTCGGAGCGAATTTGCACAGGAACCCTGTGCGTCTTTTGGTCCATTTCAGGTCCGAATTCAGCCAAAATTCGGGCAGAAATTAGACCTGAAATGGTGAACGGGGACGCACCGGACCAATGCTGGGAGCCGTAACCCAGCCTGAATGATGCTTTTGGCCTTATTGCACCACTAAAGCCACTCTGTGTCTCTGTGTTGAAGGTCAAGAAGGCTTTCAATAAAATGTAAAAAGTGCACTTACCTGGCAGTCATTTCTTCTTTTGGAAAGACTTAAAGCAGAGTTCCACCTAAAAGTGGAACTTCCGCTTTAAGACCTCCTCCCCAGCTCCTGATACTGAAATGGAGCTTTAGGGGAGGAGGGGGGTGCGGATACCCGGTTATGACAGGTACTTCCGTTCCGGTTGTCTTAGGCAATCAGAAGTGGAAGGTCGCCTTCCCCCTCTCTCCCGAAGTCTTCTGGGACACAGGACAGGTCCTATAAGACTTTGGGACCAATACCACGGTGCCACTCCGCTTGTGCATACGCAGTGCGTGCCCGGCCGTGAAGCCACTAGCTGTCACGGCCGGGTGCCCACACTAGGAATGACAGCACTATGGAGGGGAGGGGGAGAAATCCCAGGCTCCGTGCGACCTTATCGCTGGACCGGGAGACAGGTGAGTGTCTGATTATTAAAAGTCAGCAGCTACACTTTTTGTAGCTGCTGACTATTAATAAACATAGAAAACGGTTTAATGGAGTGCAATTCCCAGTCTGTACTGTCTGAAGTTTCATGACTTGTTCTTAGTTGTCCAATGAGTATACTACCTCGTCCTCTCTCTGTTCTCAGAAACGTTTTCTACATCTTCTATCAAGATCAGCCAACGTGTCATTTTGTGGCTTCTCTTTATCGCTTTTTTTTTTATTTGTCTTTATGTATGAAAAGCTAAAAACATGACTGGTCACAAGAGATGCTGTGATAACACCTGAGATGCTGCTTTCTGAGAAGAGACTTATAAATAGATGGCGTATACTGTAAGTATGCAGAAATAATAATGTTATCAATATCTGTATTGCTAATCAGCACTATTGCAAGGCGTGCACAAAGACGTATGCTGGGGTGGGTGTTACACACATGATGTCGTTAGTATTGTGCCGGGCCTTTCATTGTTATTAGTATTGGAAAAGCATGCTGTATGTAAAGATTGTACCTGAAAAAGCAAAAAGAAGCAAAAACATGACACAGTTTGGAAGAATAGTAACCAATACATGGAGTATTTCAGGCGAAAGGAATCCCCACAGCTAAATAAACAGATGAAATACATATACAGTATATATACTGTACATATTCACTCACTGGCCACTTTATTAGGTACACCTGTTCAATTGCTTGGTAACACAAATTGCTAAACATCCAATCACATGGCAGTAACTCAATGAATTTAGGCATCTAGACGTGGTGAAGATGACTTGCTGAAGATCAAGTATCAGAATGGGGAAGAAAGGGGATTTAAGTGACTTTGAATGTGGCATGTTTGTTGGTGCCAGAAAGGCTGGTCTGAGTATTTCAAAAACTGCTGATCTACTGGGATTTTCACACACAACCATTTCTAGGGTTTACAGAGAATGGTCAGAAAAAGAGAAAATATCCAGTGAGCGGTAGTTGTGTGGATGAAAATGCCTTGTTGAGGTCAGAGGAGAATGGGCAGACTGGTTCGAGATGATAGAAAGGCAACAGTAATTCAAATAACCACTTGTTACAACCAGTGGCGGCTGGACCTCCAGATCGGCACTCACCCTACAGTGGAGCCCTCCAGCTGGCTGTGATAGCATACTCTGGCATGCTGTCCCCCTGGTAGTCGGTGGGGGAAGAGGATGACGTAATGCCCGCATTCCTGGTGAGCTGAGGGTTGTGCGGTGTTCCGTGCCCCGGGAGGTGGGTGTCGGTAGATCACCAGTCAGTGGATGCCCAGCACACCCCTCTGTGTTCAGTTACAATAGGTCTGCTTCCCCTGCATCCAGGTGAATTGAAAGTCATAGAGAGGAGGAGAGTCCGCTGTTCGTGCTGCAGTCCTGGCATATACAGCAGTGGCGGCTGGTACTAAACAAACCCCCCCCAGGTCCGCACTCACCGCTCCATGGTCCCCGCACTCACCACTCCATGGCAAAATCCCTCTGCGGCTTCCTCGGCTTGTCCTCCTGGCCAATCCAATCCGCCTCCTGTCCTGATTGGCCGAGAGGAGAAGCCAGAAGATGATAGCAAATATTGATTTGTTTGGTTCGCCCAAGCCCAACCTTTTTCAAGCCAATTAGAACCACCGGCTCAAATCATGTACTTGGAGTCTGGCGCCCCACATGCATCTCGCATGCAAACTAGGGGGGAGGCGCCCCTGCACCCCTAATGGACTGGCCACTCCTGGTTAAAACCAAGGTATGCAGAATACCATCTCTAAATGCACAACACATCGAACCTTGAAGCAGATGGACTACAGCAGCAGAAGACCACACAGGCTACAATTCACCCAGGCTCACCAAAATTGAACAATAGAAGATTGTAAAAACGTTGCCTGGTCTGAGGAGTCTCAATTTCAGCTGCAACACTCACATGGGCCCCTTAGTACCAATTGAGCATCGTTTAAACACCACGGCCTTCTTTAGTATTGTTGCTGACCATATCCATCCCTTTATGACTACAGTGTACCCATCCTCTGATGGCTCTTTCCAGCAGAATAATGCACATGTCACAAAGCTCAAATTATCTCTCCACTGGTTTCTTGAACATGACAATGAGGTCACTGCACTCCAATGGTCTCCACGGTCACCAGATCTCATCCAATAGAGCACCTTTGGGATGTGGTGGAACGGGAGATTCACATCATGGATGTGCAACTGAAAAATCTGCAGCAACTGCATGATGCTATCATGTCAATATGGACCAAAATCTCTGAGGAATGTTTCCACCATCTTGTTGAATCTCTGCCACAAAGAATTAAGGCAGTTCTGAAGGCAAAAGGGGGTCCAACCCGGTACTAGCAAGGTGTACCCAATAAAGTGGCTGGTGAGTGTATATATATATGGTCGATACATTTTTATGGCAACAAGCTTGATTTTTCTTTCATTTTTAGACTGTGGATTACTGCTTATGGATTACATATTTACATATTTACAATGCCCAGCCAGCAAGTGAAGAAATGAGGGGAGGGAAAATGGATAATTGGGCCCAATTTGGACATTTTCACTTAGGGGTGTACTCACTTTTGTTGCCAGCAGTTTAGACATTAATGGCTGTGGGTTGAGTTATTCTGAGGGGACAGCAAATTTACACTGTTATACAAGCTGTACACTCACTACTTTACATTGTAGCAAAGTCTCATTTCTTCAGTGTTGTCACATGAAAAGATAGAATAAAATATTTACAAAAATGTGAGGGGTGTACTTACTTTTGTGAGATACTGTATGTTAAAGGTTTATTTCTAAAAATAATTTTTTTTTATAAAGAATAAAAAAAAAATCTACCTAAGTACTCAATGAAACTAACTAATGTTAGTTGCAGTTTCTCTGCTCTTTTACGCTGGTCCCCAGATCTTAGGTTTCTTCAGTGCGGATGGGTACACTCTAATGCACACAGCTCATCAGGCCTTAATCCTCAGGCCACTTATTGTCACTTGCCGACAATCATGCTATGGCTGCGTCCTGCAGCCCTCCTGACACCCCACGCACAGACCTCCTATCGGTAGGGTGGAGCAGTCTCCAACGGGGAGTCCTGAGGTCAGTGGGCATGGGCGCCGCCTGTGCCCTCTCCTCTCACCCTCTTATTGTCATGGATAGATTGCATCTATCCATGGCCGCCCGTGACCCCCCCCCCCATTCATGTGGCTGGCCCCTTTGTGGCGCTGGCCGCATGAATTACCGTGGCGGGTGGGTGTCCATGAAGCATCTCATTAGAAGCATCTTCATCTTCATTAAAGTGTGGCTTGTGGCGCAAAGCGTGCCGCCACAAGCCCTTAGAAAGGCCTTTCTAACTGGAAACTGCTCTCAGCCAATCAGAAAGCGCCGGTATGTTTCCTGATTGGCGGAGAAGACAGGCGATCCTATTGGACGCCTATCTCGGAGGAGAAGGAAGATGCCGCCGGAGCATGCTCGTGGGCTCTGCACACTGCCAGCCTGCTAATAGATGGTGTAAGTGTGGGACTTTGTCCCGACTTCGGGGGGGGGCCTGTAATTTAACCCACCTGTGTTATTGGCTGCAATGTACTCCACCTGCGATATTGGTTACAATTTACCCCCACCTGCGATATTGGTTACAATTTACCCCCACCTGTGATATTGGCTGCAATTTACCCCCACCTGTGTTATTGGCTGCAATTTACCCCCACCTGTGATATTGGCTGCAATTTACCCCCACCTGTGATGTTGGCTGCAATTTACCCCCACCTGTTTTATTGGCTGCAATTTACCCCCATCTGTATTATTGGCTGCAATTTACCCCTACCTGTGTTATTGGCTGTAATTTACCCCTACCTGTGTTATTGGCTGCAATTTACCCCCACCTGTGTTATTGGCTGCAATTTACCCCCACCTGTGTTATTGGCTGCAATTAACCCCCACCTGTGTTATTGGCTGCAATTTACCCCCACCTGAGTTATTGGCTGCAATTTACCCTACCTGTGTTATTGGCTGCAATTTACCCCCACCTGTGTTATTGGCTGCAATTTACCCTACCTGTGTTATTGACTGCAATTTACCCCCACCTGAGTTATTGGCTGCAATTAACCCCACCTGTGTTATTGGCTGCAATTTACCCTACCTGTGTTATTGACTGCAATTTACCCCCACCTGAGTTATTGGCTGCAATTTACCCCTACCTGTGATGTTGGCTACAATTTACCCACACCTGTATTATTGGCTGCAATTTACCCCTACCTGTGTTATTGGCTGCAATTTACCCCCACCTGTGTTATTGGCTGCAATTTACCCCCACCTGAGTTATTGGCTGCAATTTACCCTACCTGTGTTATTGGCTGCAATTTACCCCCACCTGAGTTATTGGCTGCAATTTACCCTACCTGTGTTATTGGCTGCAATTTACCCCCACCTGTGTTATTGGCTGCAATTTACCCTACCTGTGTTATTGACTGCAATTTACCCCCACCTGAGTTATTGGCTGCAATTTACCCCACCTGTGTTATTGGCTGCAATTTACCCCCACCTGTGTAATTGGCTACAATTTACCCCCACCTGTGTTATTGGCTGCAATTTACCCCTACCTGTGTTATTGGCTGCAATTTACCCCCACCTGTGTTATTGGCTGCAATTTACCCCTACCTGTGTTATTGGCTGCAATTTACCCCATCTGTGATACTGGCTGCTATATACCCCACCTGTGATGATGATCTGTATACTGTGTCTTGTGACGCTGAGCTGTATACTGTTTCCTGTGATGCTGAGCTGTATACTGTGTCCTGTGATGCTGAGCTGCATGCTATGTCCTGTGGTGCTGAGCTGTATACTTCTGACACAATATGTGGAATACAGGGGACGGAGTGGGTGGATTCTATTAGGAGTGGGGCTTATGAGAAGTAGGAGGGGTCAAAAAGGAAGGACGGGCCCCCCCCATCCTAAAACTTCACCAGCCGCCACTGCCTGAGGTATTCATATACCATCATTCTAAGGGCTGTGGTCAGCTGAGCATGCACTCTGCTGGTCCTCCAGAAAACCTGGACACAGGGTTGAAGATTCTGTCCCAGCCAAGACACTATGGCATCTCCAAACTACAGAGCCCCATGCTGGAATACCAAAACCTGGAGAAAGCTGCAAAAGCAGTTTTCCCAAGTCCACATCTATGCTCTGCAGTCTTGCTCTGAGCCAATGTGCACACCCTGTGTCCCCCAAACGACCAACTTCACAGTGACAGCATCTCATACTGCCATAATATTTATATACAGTGCCTTGAAAAAAGTATTGATATCCCTTGAAATTTTCCACATTTTGTCATGTTACAACCAAAACGTAAATTTATTTTATTGGGATTTTAGGTGATAGACCAACACAAAGTGACACATAATTGTGAAGTGGAAGGAAAATAATAAATATTTTTCAAAATTCTTTACAAATAAATATCTGAAAAATGTGGCGTGCATTTGTATTCAGCCCTCTTTACTCTGATACCCCTAACTAAAATCTAGTGGAACCAATTGCCTTCAGAAGTCACCTAATTTGTTACAGAGCCGTAGTGAACAAATAGCATCATGAAGGCCAAGGAGCACACCAGACAGGTCAGGGATAAAGTTGTGGAGAAGTTTAAAGCCGAGTTAGGTTATATAAAATATCCCAAGCTTTGAACATCTCACGGGGCACTGTTCAATCCATCATCTGAAAATGGAAAGAGTATGGCACAACTGCAAGCCTACCAAGACATGGCCATCCACCTAAACCAACAGGCTGGGCAAGGAGAGCATTAATCAGAGAAGCAGCCAAGAGGCCCATGGTAACTTTCAAGGAGCTGCAAAGATCCACAGCTCAGGTGGGAGAATCTGTCTACAGGACAACTATTAGTTGTGTGCTCCACAAATCTGGTCTTTATGGAAGAGTGACAAGAAGAAAGCCATTGTTGAAAGAAAGCCATAAAAAGTCTCATTTGCAGTTTGCGAGAAACCATGTGGGGGACACAGCAAACATGTGGAAAAAGGTGCTCTGGTCAGATGAGACCAAAATTGAACTTTTTTGCCTTAAAGCAAAATGCTATGTGTGGCAGAAAACTAACACTGCACATCACCCTGAACATACCATCTCCACTGTGAAACATGGTGGTGGCAGCCTCATGTTGCGGGGATGTTTTTCTTCAGCAGGGACAGGGAAGGTGGTCAGAGTTGATGGGAAGATCAATGGAGCCAAATACAGGGCACAATTACTGTACTGTAAACGCATGATTGTAGAGTCAAAGCTCAACGCGTTTCGTGGCTATATTGACACTCATCAGGAACACATGCAATAAAAATATCTAGAAAGTATATAATTAGACAATAGGTCAGACTAAGCAAGACAATTTGGGAGGGGTGAGAGAGCGATATATAAATCACCTATACTTGCAGGCTACAAGCATGTGTATGGTAGCAGCGAATGCTGAATACAGGCTGCAGATGTCATCTAGCATTTTTGGTTGCAACATGACAAAATGTGGAAAATTTCAAGGGGTTTTTCAAGGCACTGTGTATATATATATATATATATATATATATATATATATATAATGGGGGTTAGCTCAATGGGGATCACCTTCCCTGGAAAAAGGCAGTCCAAAACGGTAGGTTTGATTAAAATCTGGCTTCTAGCCAGGTTTATTTAAATAGTTGCATGTAGAAATCTAATAAACAAAACAGAAAACAAATCCTCGCCACCCAGGCACTAACTAAACATTTCAGTTTTTCCTAACTGAGCGTTGCAGGGCTTCTCCCAGACACCCACAAAACACAGACAGTGCAAACGTTTTTGTCTCAGTCCATAAGCAAACTTCCATATGTCAGCTCAGGCAGATGGCTCCTGAGTCCCAGCCAGAGCAAAACTTTCCTCTCTTCCTGGTTATTTAAACCACCTCATGGTGGACTCCAGTGGACCACAAAATCTGGTCCGGAACCAACCCTGCCAAGGTGGCTGGTAAAACTCGGACCGGATTCCACCTTAGTCCACTCCAAATGAATTCATGCGAGGCGACACGTACCATCCATCGATCACCTTGCCTCGTATAACGTTACATAGCCCCCCTCTGCTCAAGCCCCTGCGGCTGAGCAATTGTCCCAATCAAACAGTGGACACAGGAAAGGGCATCTGAATTATTCTGGAGTTTCCCCGCTCTATGCTCCACTGTGGATTTGAATGCTTGCAGGACGAGGAACCACCTTGTCACCCGGCTGTTCTTCTCCTTGTTATAACACATCCAATTAAGAGGGGCATGGTCAGTGACTAATTTGAATGGTCTCCCCAACAGGTAATATTTCAGAGCATCTAAGGCCCATTTGATTGCTAAATATTCCTTCTCAACAATAGCATAGCTTTTCTCACGTCTGCTGAGCTTTCTGCTAAGGTAGACCAGTCCTACATCAGAGGCGTCCGTCCGAACCACAAATTCCTTTGTGAAATCTGGGGTCACGAGCACAGGTTGTACACAAAGGGCTTGCTTCAACATTTGAAATGCCTTCTCTGATTCCACTTGATCATGGCTGACCCTCTACCCTTTGTCAGATCAGTCAGTGGGGCTGCAATGGTGGCAAAGCTGGGAATAAAACGCCTGTAGTATCCTGTGATCCCAAGAAATACACAAACTTGCTTTTTATATATAGGTTTGGGCCACGTTTGAACTGTCTCAATTTTATTGACCTGAGGTTTGATCAGCCCCCGACCAGTAATGTAGCCAAGGTATTTGGCCTCCTCTAAGCCTATGGCACACTTTCTGGGGTTGGCAGTGATTCCTGCTTTCTTAAGAGAATCTACTAATGCTTGCACCCGGGGCAAATGGGATTTCCAATCTAGGCTGTGAACGACTTCGACGTCCAAATAGGCGGCTGCATATTGGCGATGTGGTCTTAAGGTCTTATTCATGATCCTCTGGAACGAGGCAGGAGCACCATGCAAGATAAAAGGCATCCGCTTATCCTGGAAGGACCCCTTGGGGGTAGAAAACGCAGTTTTCTCTTTCGCAGACTCCATTAGAGGTATCTGCCAATAACCTTTAGTCAGGTATAACGTAGTTATGTACCGGGCACTACCCAACCTGTCAACAAGCTCTTTGACACAAGGCATTGGGTACGCATCGAATTTGGACATGCTGTTTAACTTTCTGAAATCGCTACAAAGCCTTATCGTTCCATCTGGTTTTGGGACCAATACTATGGGACTGGACCAGTCACTATGGGATATCACGTCCAGCTCTAACATGTTTTTTATTTCATTTGCAACTGATTCGCGCCTAGCCCTGGGTATTCTATAGGGCTTTACATTTACGCGGACACCTGGTTCCATAATTATGTCATGTATTATAACTGTGGTCAGTCCGGGCAGGTGAGAGAAAAAGTCACTTTTCTTACTCACAAATTCTTTAATGTCCTTCTGTTTTGGGTCACTGACAAGGTTTCAGTTATGGGCACTTTTGGAGTCACAGGGGGTATGCCTTTTTGGGGGGTTGGCATTGCCAGTAAAGTCTCTCTGTCCTTCCAAGGTTTCAAGAGATTAACGTGATATATTTGCTCTGGTTTCCTTTTCCCTGGCTGGTAAACTTTGTAGTTTAATTCCCCTACTCTTTCCATAATTTCAAAGGGACCTTGCCACTTTGGTAGGAATTTACTCTCGACTGTGGGGACTAGTACCAGCACTCTATCACCAGGGCTGAAGACCCGGGTTTTGGCACCCCGATTATTAACCCTTCTCTGACTCCTGGGCTAGCTTCATATGTTCCCGTACCAGCGACATAACAGCAGCGATTCTATCTTACATCATTGAGATATGCTCGATGATGCTTCTATAAGGCGTGGTCACTCCCTCCCATGTTTCTTTTGCAACATCTATTAATCCCCTGGGATGTCTACCATACAGTAGTTCAAAAGGGGAGTAACCTGTAGACGCCTGAAGTACCTCTTGTATGTCCACCACCTTTTTTGACATGCTTTTGAGCATTTTGTTAAACCTCTCCACAAGACCATCGGTTTGCGGGTGGTAGACAGAGGTATGGAGATGGGAGATTTTGAACAACTTACACAACTCTTTAGTGACTCGGGACATAAATGGGGTGCCTTGATCCACTAATACTCCTTTTGAAATATCCACAAGACTAAATACCTGGACAAGCTCTTTAGCAATAGTTTTAGCTGAGGTATTACGTAAGGGACTGGCTTCAATATATCGCGTGGTATAGTCCAGTATTACCAGTATGTGCTGATGGCCCCGGGCAGACTTTACTACTGGTCCCACCAGATCCAAGCCAATTCTTTCAAATGGCACTTCAATTATTGATAACGGTACCAGCGGACTGCAAAAATGGGGCTAAGGTGCAGAAAACTGACATTCTGGGCATGACTCACAATATTCTTTGATATCTGCATATAACCCGGTCCAAAAGAATGTCTGGGTTATCCTCTCCTTAGTTTTCTCTATACCCAGATGTCCCCCCATCATATGACCATGGGCTAAATCTAATACCATTTGGCGATAGGGTTTAGGAACCACTAGCTGCTCTACCTCCTCCTCCCCTTGCTTTACCACCTGATACAACAAGTTATTTTTAAGAGCCATGTAGGGAAAAGACACCCCTATATTAGGTTCAACAGGTTACTCATCTACCATTTTAATGTTTTCTCTGGCTCTATTGAGTATGGTGTCTTTTAGTTATTCCATACCAAAATCTTCTTTTCTGACTTCTAAGTGTAGCCATGTACCCACTTGGAGGTGGCTGGTAGTTGTGGTGCACCTGTCCGCTGCCCTCAATCACACGATTTCCACACACCCGGAGTCACTGAACAGGTACTTTTGTTTTTGTTGTTTTATTTAGGGGTTCATTTGGATGGGGGTAGGGATGACTGTGGGATTCCCAAGAATCAATCACAGGACCTTCTATACACCGCCGTATATACACTCCTTCTTCCTCCAGCACATACACTTGCTGACCGTTACTCTTCTCCTTTCTCTCTCCTGCACACTACTTGCTGATACCGGCCTGAAAGGCAATTGATCAGATCTCCATGACACTTCCTCTTCCACCACAGCTAGCACATGGTGAGGCCTGCACTTACTGTTAACAGGACCTCTGGACCACCCAACGTGGGAAAAGGGTCACAGATTTCAGCAGGTGAAATCTGCACCACACATCCCACGCATACACCTATGATCACCACTCATCTTTGCACTGTATACTATTGATCTTTAACTAAACATGTATAATAAGGTACAGCAGGCAGCTTTTTCTGCGGAAACCATTTTTATTCTAGGTATTGCATGCTGATGGAGCTGCTCTTCTGTGGTGAATGACACCCAACATCATTTAACCTACTTCCTGAGAGCCCAAGGGATCAAGGATCTGCCACATACCAGTTCATCATTCAGCCATCCTTGGCTTAGAGCAGTGGTCTCCAAACTGTGGCAGGAGGCCGGATGTGGCCATTTGCTTGCCTTTACCTGACCCTTGGGGCACTATTTCTCCCGCTGATGCCAATGATAGGGCACTATTCACACCAACAATGGGGCATTGTACCTGCCACTGACTATTCCTGCAAATTCCTCCAACTGATACCAATGATGGGGCACTATTCTTCCTACTGACACCAACAAAGGTTGCACTATTCCTCCAACTGATACTAATGATGGGGCACTATTCTTCCCACTGATACTAACAATAGGGCCCCCATTAAAGTCCATGGGGTATTGCTTATTCCCATTGACGGCATGCCATTTTTTACTTCACCAGCCACAGTCTGGCCTCCCTAAAGCCTGAAGGACAGTAAACCTGACCTTTATTTAGAAAGTTTGGAGATCCCTGGCTTAGAGGAAACTGCTGTACTGAGCTACATAACTGCTTTCGTGCAGCGGTACACCACATGTTATTTACTGGTACAGTTCACATACATCACATGAGGTTGCATGCAGTAAGATTTGAATGCAAGTGTAAACAAGACCATAGTATCAGTATATACCATTGCATCCAGAGCTTTTTTCTTCAAAAGTATAAGCGTGAAGGAAAAAGAAGCCGCGGCTGCTGTTAGAGGTACATTGGTCCCTATCGTGCTGCAAATCAGTGCCATCAGTGCCCATCAGTTCCACATATCAGTGCCCACCAGTTCTACATACCAGTGCCCACCAGTGCCACATATCAGTGCCCATCAGTGCTGCTAATCAGTATCTTTTCAGTGCTGCTTACCAGGGTCCATCAGTGCCACCTATCAGCGCCCATCAGTGCCACCTATCAGTGCAGTCTCATCAGTGCCCATCAGTGTAACCTATCAGTGCCCATCAGTGCCCATCAGTGCAGCCTATCAGCGCCCATCAGCGCAGCCTCATCAGTGCACATTAGTGAAGGAGAAAAATTACCTGTTTGCAAAATGTTATAACAAAATATGAAAAACGTTTTTTTTTTCAAAATGTTTGGTCTTTTTTTTTTGTTTGTTTAGCAAAAAATAAAAATCCCAGTGGTGATTGAATACCACTAAAATAAATCTCTATTTGTGTGAAAAAAATGATAAAAATTTAGTTTGGGTACAATGTTGCATGACCACGCAATTGTCATTAAAATTGTGACAGCAATGAAAGCTGAAAATTGGCCTGGGCAGGAAGGGGGTATAAGTGACCAGTAAGCTAGTGGTTAAAATGGGGTTGACTTTGAATTCGAGTCATTAAAATACATTATTTCCACAAACAATTATTGCATTTCATGGTTATAACCCAAAATAAACCTAGATCTACGGGGGTTCCCATTAGATGTTTAATTGATTATTAAGGAGAATAATTGGTCACTTGGCCATTTTTATTTTGAATTCTCCCATAATAAAGAGAAATCCTGATTGGACAATGTGTTGCTCTCAGAGGCAATTTGCAGCACTTTGCTGCGTGATTAAACAGTGCTGTTCTGATGATAGTTAAATATGCATCGTTTGGAGACCTGCGACAGGATGGAATTTATGTTCTATTGTCACCTCATTTACAAGAGGCTCAGCATGCTAAATTTCTAGAGAATTGTTTTATGCCAGATTGTAGCACATTAACAGTATGACATCTGTTACCCCTGGATATTACACATATTTCTTGTTCTTTTGGTTATCTGTAAGGAAAGTTAAAAAGCAATGGCTAGTATTCAGTAAAAGTAATTTTACATTTGCTAATACTATCCAGGAACAATGCAGCTCAGTCATAATCTCAGTCAATATATTTTAGCTTGATTCTCTATATTATTCCTTAAAGCAGTCCAATCCATAGATGTGGTGACTGCATTCATAAGCAGTTAAGCAAACAGTTTTTTTGGATAAACATTTAACATTAATAAATAAAAGCTGACCATTGTAAGCACTCCTGTCAATGGTTTGTCTCAACCCTAACTGCTACATCTGCAGGACAGCTTGATCTGTTGAAAGAAAAGGACTTACAGGCCAGATCAGGGGGTAAAAATAAAGGAAAGTGGGCCTGTATTTTAATCTGGGTCGGGTGAGTGATCCAGGGAGGCTGTTATGACTCAACAGACAGCATTTCTGGTACCTCTCCCTACTTCTGGAACTTGCTGGAAATTTCTAGAAGAATGAGAGGGCGGTTAGGAGGAGCTGTCTGGAGTATCCATGAGGGCCCTGACCACTCACCAACAGATGGGTTGGCTCAGGGCAGGCCCCCTCAAATACTCAGGGTCAGCCCAGCAGGGCAGGTGAGTTTGGGTGGAAGTTGGAGATGAAGAGCTAGGAGGCTGTTGGTGGGCCCTTAACCTGTGGTAACCCCCTAGCCTTAACCTCGGACCTGGGAGCTCGGGTGCAGGAGGGATCCTCTGATATCCCTAGGAGGAATTCTGTCCAGTGGCACCGGAGCAGGTGTGAGGACAGTAGAAGCCAGTAAGCATGTTTGGGAGATCTCCAAGGAGAAGACAGACAGGTGGGCTGGTGAGTGAGATAGTCAGGGAGGGCTGAGAGGCAGCCTGAGAGGACTGGGTGAGAGCAGTCTGAGATGGATGCAGAGTCAGCCTGGGAGGACTGTTTCTTGACTCAGTAGTGCTGTGAAAAATTCTGTGTGCCTGGCTGTCCCTTATTCACCAGTGGCTCCTGCGGGGGTAGTGCTACACCATCATAATAATCTTTCTTAGGGCTCGTTAACACCAAAGTGCACGCTTTTGGTATGTGGTTGCATTTTTAACACATCTTGCAGTACATTTCCTAAACCCTTTTTAAAAAATATATTTTTATACTTTATTCTGTTAACATGCTGCAGCGTGCTGCACCCTGGTATAGCTCACCAGAATTTGCTGCACTGCAGAAATATGCCACATGTCCTATTTTTTTCCAGCACACACCAATGTAGCATGCGGGTGTGAACTGAACCCATGGGGCATAAGGCAAATTGCTTTGTTCTTTTTTAGGACTGCGTTGGGCAAAGCAGCCCGGAGCTGCTTGTGTGAATGTGCCCTTAGATAAACATTCTAACTGAAATTACCATGTATCTTTAAGGCTGGGTTCACACCTATGTGAATTGGATGTGGCTTAAACCGCATCCAATTCACAGGACACTTGGAAACACATTGTTTTCAATGTGTCCTGTTCACATAGGAGCGGTGCATTCACACTCCGCATTGCACAGAGAACGTGTGCGAATTCCCAGCCCATTATGTTCAATGGGAACGCATCTGACGCGGAGATGTGTTCTGCATTGAATAGGGATATTTTCCCCTGCACGCGGCACCTCCCCCTCCCTCCCAGGGCAGCTGCTGTGCTGCGGGAACGGACAGGAGCCGCCGAACGACGGCTCTGGTCTTTCTCTCAAGAAAACAAGCTGGAATTCACACCGCAATGGTGTGAATCCAGCCTAAAACAAAGTCTGATATACACTAGGATTGTACAGTTCCCTGTATTTATTTCACTTCCAACATCATTTAGGCCTGGTTCACACCTATGCAGGTTGCAGTTTGCATATTCCAGGTGCATTTTGTGTTTTTCAATACACATTTTTGATCCATTGAAGTCTATGGAACCAAAAACCAGAAAAAAATCCCTGGCCCTTTCCATAAAATGCACAGATGTGAACATGACACATAGGAAACCATGTTAAATGGACTATAGTGTGTTTCTACAAAACGGAAAACGCACTAAAAAAATGCATAGGTGTGAACCAGGACTTACAGATGTACATCTTTAAGGCTGGGTTCACACTGTCGCCGCATGCGGTTTCCAGCAGGGGTCCGGTGCATTCCCGTTCATCGTTTTAGGTCCGATTTCAGCCTGCATTTTTGGCTGAATTCGGACCTAAAACAGACCAAAAGACAGACAGGGCTCTTGTGCAAATTCACACCGGAGCCGCAGCGGAGATGTGTGAACCGGCTCCTCAGAGAGCCGGTCAAAATCTCCTGACATGCGAATTGGAAGCGGCGAATCCACATCCAATTCGCAATAGTGTGAACCCAGCCTAAAGGGACACTCAATCACAGCCTACCTTTGTATTTAGGCTGTGATTGAAACAGCCATTCTTAACAGCTGCTGCATGCTATTTCTGAGTCCCTACCACATAACTTGTTTCCAAAGCATATCAGAGAGTGTCTGCTTCCATCACAGCCTAATCACACAGGTGTCAGAGTCCCTTTAAACGCAAAGATGACCTAGTACGGTATCTTTTACTTGAACAGTACAATCTGTTTCTTCTGTGTATTGCTGCGGTCTGTCACAGCTGTTAATAATACTCTGATTGCGCTAAAATCCTGTGGCCTCTAAATACTTGATGAAGATTTCTTTCAAAATAATACGTATCATAAATTATGCATGCACTAACAGATTTGAAACTTAGTGACAAACGATTCACCAGATGGGAAAGGATTTCAGTTACCTCTGTTAGGTTTTTTTCACAAAATAACCATGTTATTTATTGGTCCTATTTATATAAAAATTGCCTTTTGCAGGCATTTTTACTAGTAATGACCAAATGGTTTTATAATTCGATGCAAATAGGTGTATTGAGTTGATTCAGGCAAATTATGCCCTTCCCCATGGAAATAGAGTTTGTCACTTTCATTGAACATGTGTATATCAATCTGCACTGTCCACTGCAGACTTGCGTGACTTGCTACAGATTGCTGAAAGCGGTATTTGCATGTCCAATATATAGTGTATTGGGTACATCATGGCTAGTGTCAGATTAAACTGTTTCTAAGCCCTGGAATGAAAAATGTAATATTTTGCAGCTTGCCAGAACTTGGATGTGGCGGCTGCAATAGTTTCCTTTTTTCAGGCTTTTTTCTTTTTTTGGAGAAAGGCTTGTGTTAGCGCTTCAATCATCCTGACACCATGGTTGATATTATTATTATTATAAAGGATTTATATTGCGCCAACAGTTTGCGTAGCGATTTACAACATGAGGGCAGACAGTACAGTTACAATACAAATCAATACAGGAGGAATCAGAGGGTCCTGCTCACTAGAGCTTACAATCTAGAAGGGAGGGTCAAAAGGTAATAACTGTGGGGGATGATCAGATGGAGAAAACGAAAATACAGTTGTTAGGTGTGGGTAGGATAGGCTTCTCTGAAGAGAAGGGTTTTCAGGGATCGTCTAAAAGCTAATAGAGTAGGAGATAATCGAACAGATTGGGGTAAGGAATTCCATAGGATTGGAGAGGCTCTGGAAAAGTCCTGGAGGCGAGCATGGGAGGAGGTGATGAGGGAGCTAGAGAGCAGAAGGTCTTGAGAAGAACGAAGAGAACGAGTAGGTTGGTATTTAGAGACTAGGTTAGTGATGTAACTGGGGGCTAAGTTGTGGATGGCTTTGTAAGTAGTTGTTAGTATTTTGAATTGTATTTGTTGGGTGAGCGGGAGCCAGTGGAGGGATTGACAGAGAGGAGTAGCAGACACAGAGCGATTGGTAAGGTGGATAAGTCTGGCAGCACTATTCATATGGTGTCAGGATGATTGAAGCACATTATTTCTATTATTACATTGTAATATACAGTGAGGGAAAAAAAGTATTTAATCCCCTGCTGATTTTGTATGTTTGCCCATTGACAAAGAAATTATCAGTTTATCATTTCAATGATAGGTTTATTTTAACAGTGAGAGACAGAATAACAACAAAAAAATCCAGGAAAATGCATTTCAAAAAAGTTATAAATTGATTTGCATTTTATTGAGTGAAATAAGTATTTGGCCCCTTCACAAAACATGACTTAGTACTTGGTGACAAAACCCTTGTTGACAATAACAGAGGTCAGATGTTTCTTGTAGTTGGCCATCAGGTTTGCGCACATCTCAGGAGGGATTTTGTCTCTTTGCAGATCCTCTCCAAGTCATTAAGGTTTCGAGGCAGACATTTGGTAAATCAAACCTTCAGCTCCCTCCACATATTTTCTATGGGATTAAGGTCTGGAGACTGGCTAGGCCACTCCAGGACCTTAATGTGCTTCTTCTTAAGCCACTACTTTGTTGCCTTGGCCATGTGTTTTGGGTCATTGTCGTGCTGGAGTACCCATCCACAACCCATTTTCAATGCCCTGGCTGAGGGAAGAAGGTTCTCACCCGAAATTTGATGGTATGTGGCCCTGTCCATCGTCCCTTTGATGTGGTGAAGTTGTCCTGTCCCCTTAGCAGAAAAGCACCCCCAAAGCATAATGTTTCCACCTTCATGTTTGACAGTGGGGATTGTGTTTTTGGGGTCATAGGCAGCATTCTTCCTCCTCCAAACACATCGAGTTGAGTTGATGCCAAAGAGCTGGATTTTGGTCTCATCTGACCACAACACTTTCACCCAGTTCTCCTCTGAATTATTCAGATGTTCATTAGCAAACTTCAGATGGGCTGTACATGTGCTTTCTTGAGCAGGGGGGACCTTGCAGGTGCTGCAGTAATTCAATTGTTTTCTTGGTTACTATGGTCCCAGCTGGTTCCTCACCATTCTCATGATCATGATCATTGAAATTCCATGAGGTGAGATCTTACATGGAGCCCCAAACTGAGGGAGATTGACAGTTATTTTGTGTTTCTTCCATTTGCAAATAATCGCACCAACTGTTGTCATCCTCTCACCAAGCTGCTTGGCCGATAGTCTTGTAGCCCATTCCAACAGTTTGTGTGAAAACAGTGAGGAATCAGCCCAGAATTATACCGGAGAATCTTGTCAATGATCTCAAGGCAGCTGGGACCATAGTCACCAAGAAAACAATTGGTAACACACTATGCCGTGAAGGACTGAAAACCGCAAAGCCCCCTTGCTCAAGAAAGCGCATTTACAGGCTAGTCTGAAGTTTGCTAATAAACATCTAAATGATTCAGAGGAGAACTGGGTGAAAGTGTTGTGGTCAGATGAGACCAAAATTGAGCGCTTTGGCATCAACCCAACTACCTGTGTTTCGAGGAAGAAGAATGCTGCCTATGACCCCAAGAACACCATCCCCACCATCAAACATGGAGTTGGAAACATGCTTTGGGGTGTCTTTCTGCTAAGGGGACAGGACAACTTCACTGCATCCCCACACTCGGCTAATGTGTAAGGTAAAGTCTACAGGCTTGGAAAGATCAATTTGTAAATGGATAGAAAACTGGCTAAAAGACCGAATTCAGAGAGTAATGATTCTTATTCTGAATGGTCTAAGGTTATCAGTGGTGTACCCCAAGGTTCAGTGTTGGGACCCTTACTTTTCAATATATTTATAAATGATATAGGGTCTGGGATTATAACTTTTCATTCCCAGGGTTGTGACTTGGAACCCCATGTGGTGACTATTGGAATCTGGTAAGTCTTATTCTTAGTAATGAGAGACTTAAGCCAGAAAATCGGTCAAAAGATAGGTAAATGTTTAACTAGAAAGGTTCGGACATCTGAAATGGAATGTGTAATCGGCTCACACCCCTACGTCACTTCAACAGGACAGGGGAATCGTCTTTCTGTGGGGTTTCGTACAAAGGTTGAGGTACAAACTACCACCCCTACCACAAGAACCCCAGTATCCGTCGTAAGAAGAAGGAGCTTTGTGTCCATCAACCCAACTACGGTTTCGCGAGTTAAAACCAGAGTAGACTGGTGT
>BLSH010016834.1:281475-317287 GCA_018402905.1 Glandirana rugosa | reverse complement strand
TAGAAAACTGGCTAAAAGACCGAATTCAGAGAGTAATGATTCTTATTCTGAATGGTCTAAGGTTATCAGTGGTGTACCCCAAGGTTCAGTGTTGGGACCCTTACTTTTCAATATATTTATAAATGATATAGGGTCTGGGATTAAAAGTACAATTTCAGTGTTTGCAGATGACACAAAGCTATGCAGTGGAATAACTTATGATAAATGTAAAGTTATGCACTTGGGGGCTAAGAATATGCATGCATCGTACATACTAGGGGGAGTACAACTGGGGGAATCCATAGTGGAGAAGGATCTGAGGGTTCTGGTAGATCATAAGCTTAATAATGGCATGCAATGCCAAGCTGCGGTTTCCAAAGCAACCAAAATCCTTTCATGTATTAAGAGAGGTATGGACTCCAGAGACAGAGACATTATTTTGCCCCTGTACAAATCATTAGTAAGACCTCATCTGGAATATGCAGTTCAGTTTTGGGCACCTGTTCTCAAAAAGGATATCAGGGAACTGGAGAAAGTGCAGAGAAGGGCAACCAAACTAATAAGAGGCATGGAGGAGCTCAGCTATGAGGAAAGATTAGAGGATCTGAATTTATTCTCCCTTGAGAAGAGGAGATTAAGGGGGGATATGATCAACATGTACAAGTATATAAGTGGTCCATATAGTGAACTTGGTGTGGAGTTATTTACTTTAAGGTCATCACAAAGGACAAGGGGGCACTCTTTTCGTCTAGAGGAAAAAAGATTTCATCTACAAATACGGAAAGTAAGAGCTGTGAAAATGTGGAATAGACTCCCTCCAGAGGTGGTTTTGGCCAGCACAGTTGATTGCTTTAAAAAAGGCCTGGATTCTTTCCTTAATGTAAATAATATAACTGGGTACTAACATTTTTAGGTAAAGTTGATCCAGGGTGAATCCGATTGCCTCTCGGGGAATCAGGAAGGAATTTTTTCCCCCGTTATAGCAAATTGGATCCATGCATTGCTGGGGTTTTTTACCTTCCTCTGGATCAACTGTGGGTGAAGGATTGTATATGGGATTATTTGGTTTTGTATGTGTGTATGTATGTGTATGTGTATGTATATATATATATATATATATATATATATATATATATATATATATGTATAAAAATTTTTATTTTTTTTGGTTGAACTGGATGGACGATGGACAGGGCCATGTACTGTCACATCTTGGGTGAGAACCTCCTTCATTTAGCCAGGGCATTGCAAATGGGTCATGGATGTGTATTCCAGCATGACAATGACACAAAACACACGGCCAAGGCAACAAAGGAGTGGCTCAAGAAGAAGCACATTAAGGTCCTGGAGTAACCTAGCCAGTTTCCAGACCTTAATCCCATAGAAAATATATGGAGGGAGCTAAAGGTTCGAGTTACCAAACGTCAGCCTCAAAACCTTAATGACTTGGAGAGGATCTGCAAAGAGGAGTGGGACAAAATCCCTCCTGAGATGTGTGCAAACCTGGTAGCCAACTACAAGAAACGTCTGACCTCTGTGATTGCCAACAAGGATTTTGCCACCAAGTCATGTTTTGCGAAGGGGTCAAATACTTATTTCACTCATTAAAATGCAAATCAATTTGTAACTTTATTGAAATATGTTTTCTGGATATTTTTGTTGTTATTCTGTCTTTCACTGTTAAAATAAACATAGCATTAAAATTATACACTGATAATTTCTTTGTTAGTGGGCAAACGTACAAAATCTGCATACTTTTTTCCCTCACTGTAATGAAATAGTTCAACTCACCATAATGCAGTGTCATTTGCCACAGTCGCCTGCCACTAGATGCAACTTGTCACTTGCCACTGGTGCCTGCCACCAGATGCAGCTTGTCACTTGCCAATGTTGCCTGCCACCAGATGCAGCTTGCCACTTGTTACCGTTGTCTGCCACCAGATGAAGCTTGTCACTTGCCACTGTCGTCTGCCACCAGATGCAGCTTGTCACTTGCCACTGTCCTCTACCACCAGATGCAACTTGCCACCGTTGCCTGCCACCAGATGCAGCGTGTCACTTGCCATCATCGTCTGCCACCAGATGCAGCATGTCACTTTCCACCGTTGCCTGCCACCAGATGCAGTGTGCCACTTGCCATCGTCATCTGCCACAGTATGCAGCGAGTTATTTGCCATTGTCATCTGCCACCAGATGCATTGTGTCACTTGCCATCTTTGTCTGCCACCAGAAGCAGTGTGTCACTTGCCATCGCCATCTGCTACCAGATGCAGCGTGTCACTTGCCATCGTCGTTTGCCACCAGATGCAGCATGTCAGTTGCCATTGTTGTCTGCCACCAGATACAGCGTGTCACTTGCCATTGTCGTCTGCCACCAGATACAGCGTGTCACTTGCCACTATCGCCTGCCACCAGATGCAGCATGTCATTTGCCATTGTCGTCTGCCACCAGATGCAGCGTGTCATTTGGCATCATCGCCTGCCACCAGATGCAGCGTGTCACTTGCCATCCTCGTCTGCCACCAGATGCAGCATGTCACTTGTCATCGTTGTTATCGCCTCAGCCAGATCACAAACCAGCAGACAAGGGGCATTAGATTCTCAAGGAGTGGGAACCCTACAATAGGCACATGCGCAGCTGACATTTAGGTTTTCCCTCCTATGAGAATCAAAAGAGCCGCCGATTTCATATAAGATGGACCCAGCTCACACAAGGAAGGACAGGAAGCGATAATCTGAGCGGCACGCCCCTATGTACACAAACAGTCTCTGCTCCTGGAGGCAGTGCGGCCCGGTGTCTAACGGGCCATGGATTGGTACTGGTCCGCGGCCCAGGGTTTAGATGACTGGCCCTTTGATTTAGATGACTCCATATAATTTCCACAGAGCAGAAAATATTTTTCTTTACACTTCCTTGTTTACAAATCCTTAAACAGTCCCCTTTTTATTAGTTTCTGTATGTTACAATAAACCATGCAGTATATTTCTAAGACAACACCCACTTTCTGTGGTAGCCTTTTTTAGCCCAAAGGAAACCAATGGTAGGCCGGGGTTATGCCAGGACCCAGACCTGCAACCTCTTCTGTGTCTGGCAGAATCTCTTCTTGCTGAGCCATCTGAAACGCTGGACAGCTCCCTGAAAAAATCTTGTACTTTGTTTCTGGTGAACTTTGAACTCTTTGCTCTTCCCATGAAATTCCTATTTAAGTGCCTTTGCACTTCCTGTTTGCCAGATTATTGTGCTCTCTCCAGCCAATATCTTGTTCATGTCACTCCTGCATCCATCCTTTGCAACCATTCTCATTACCAACCTTTGTTTTTTTCCTCGACTACGCTTCTGCTGGATCCAAACCTGCAACCAGTTGTTACTGACCTTTAGCTTGTTTACTGACTATGCTTCTGCTTGATCCCTACCTGTTATATCTGCTATTGGAACCCAGCTTGCACCTCCTGGTGGGGCGATCCTGAGGACAAAATCCATCTCCACCATCAGGAGCTCTGGTGAATACATTGGGTGAGCCCACGTCATCCACCAGGGTGACTTGCTTATATACCTATCCTGCTGGTCAGTGGGAGCCTCTCTACTGCTACAGCTACTGGTCCCAGAACCTGACCCCTGACCGTGACAGATTAGAGGGTAGGGTGACCAGACTGGTTTTATGTTCTGTACATCTGAAATAGAGGTCTGCATGTAAAGTAAGCACTAAGGTATGAGAACACTTGTTTATGAAGATGTTGTGTTTTTCCTATTAAAAGGAAGAGACACATTTGAAACTGATCTAAAGATTAGTCAGATTTTTTCGGCAATAATTAATTGGGGATCCCCCTTCAGTACAATAGAAACCTCAGTATGGTTTTGTTTAACAGGAAAACCTTGACATGCATATCTGAAAGGGAGAAGTAACAGCAGATGTGTCACCATATGTCCAAATATAGGTGACTACTATTAGTCATGATTATAGGTCAGGCATAGGTTAAGGCAACTCACAAAGGAGAACCTGTTTTTAAAGAGAACCATTCCTGACTGGGCAACAACAATCTGAGAATATACTGTAGTTTTAAATGAAATGAATACATTTTGCAGGATAAAGTGACCCATAAATGCCTCAAATGTCTCCCCTTCAGCCCTGCAAGCTGAACATAAGAAATTCATTGGTTCACTAAACTAGAGGAACATCAGCTGTGGGCTATTGTATTCTGCTGCAGCAGCTGCTGAATACCTAAAATGTGCTTGCATCTGCTGTTTGGTTAAGTGTTTTCAGGACCAGTGCCTTAGACAAATATTAATTGTCAAGGTATGGTTCACCAGAAATTAAACAAAACTTGATCATTGTATGGCAATCTTTACCTATGGCCAGTGGCGGCTTGTGAAGTTTTAGGATGGGGGGGTGCCAGGCCCCATCCTTCCTTTTTGTCCCCTCCTACTTCTCATAAGCCCCACCCCTTATAGAATCCACCCACTCCGTCCCCTGTATTCCACATATTGTGTCAGGAGTATACAGCTCAGCATCACAGGTGGGGTATATATCAGCCAGTAACACAGTATGCACTGCAGCCAGTACACAGGTATTGCAGCCACAGACAGTACACAGGTATTGCAGCCAGCCCAGTACACAGGTATTACAGCCAGTACACAGGTATTGCAGCCACAGCCAGTACACAGGTATTGCAGCCAGCCAGTACACAGGTATTACACCCAGTACACAAGTATTGCAGCCAGCCAGTACACAGGTATTGCAGCCAGCCAGTACACTGGTATTGCAGCCAGCCAGTACACATGTATTACAGACCAGTACACAGGTATTGCAGCCCAGTACACAGGTATACCAGCCCAGTACACAGGTATTACAGCCAGCCTGTACACAGGTATTACAGCCCAGCACACAGTTATTGCAGCCCAGCATAGAGGTATTACAGCTCAGCACATGGGTATTACTGCCCAGCACACGGGTATTACTGCCCAGCACACAGGTATTACAGCCCAGCACACAGGTATGACAGCCCAGTACACAGGTATTACAGCCCAGCACACAGGTATTACAGATCAGTACACAGGTATTGCAGACCAGTAACACAGGTATTGAAGCCCAGTACACAGGTATTACAGCCCAGTACACAGGTATTACAGCCCAGTACACGGGTATTGCAGCACAGCACACTGGTATTACAGCCCAGCACACGGGTATTACAGCCCAGTACACAGGTATTGCAGCCCAGTACACAGGTATTACAGCCCAGTACACAGGTATTACAGCCCAGCACACGGGTATTACAGCCCAGCACATGGGTATTACAGCCCAGTAACACAGGTACTGCAGCCCAGTACACAGGTATTACAGCCCAGTACACAGGTATTACAGCCCAGCACACAGGTATTACAGGCCAGTAACACCGGTATTGCAGCCCAGTACACAGGTATTACAGCCCAGTACACAGGTATTACAGACCAGCACACAGGTATTACAGCCCAGCACACAGCAGTACTTACTTCAGGGGACTCGTCAGGCCGCTCTCACTCCCTTGGTTGGCGGGAATCACAGGTGTGTGCGCGTGCAGTCCCAGCACCAGCACGCCTGCCAGTCCCGCCCCTGCTCCTGACCAATCAGTCACTGTCTGGAGGACAGTGACTGAGACCAGAACCAGTGTATAGATGTTCCCCTCGCTGGTGCACACCTGTGCACTGGCTGACCAATGAGCTTTGGGAATTGCTGTGAGCTGACAGCAAATCTCCCAATAAAAGCCAGGACAGCCATGTCCCGGCAGCCCCCGGGGGATCAGCGAGGGGGAGGGCGGCGCCCTCCATGGAGGAGCCGCCGCTGCCTATGGCCTTATCTAGACTTAATAGCCGGAAAGGAGATGCCCCTTAAGTCTAAAAAAATGTGCTGCTGATGTAACACACACTGTCTTCCAGCTACTAAGTAAACATAAGGTGACACTAAATAAAATAATTAATATAGTCAGCTCTATCCAAATATAGTAAATAGCTGAGTGCAATAAGTGTAGATATACTAGATTATAGTTCTTATTTAAAAAGCACCTTCTTTTGCTCTCAGTCTCCTCCAAATCTCCAAATTCCATCTTTTTAATGCTGTGATTCAGCTTCCTGTTAGAGAGTGGCTACATTTGTTCTCCTTGGTCCCACTGTATGTAGCAATCCTCTCTCTTGCCGGACTGTTCAATTGGAACAAACAGAAGAGAGATGAAAAAGGAAAGGTTTAGGAACAAGCAGGCAGAAAAACACAGTAAAACAATAAAGGATATTGTTTAGTATCAAACACAGAACATAGCATGTCACAGGGCAACATGGCGGGACAGGACCTGAGTGATGGCTGCAGAGAGGAGGATCTCAGCAGGACAATGCTGGATCCGTTGGCTGGGTGAGTATCTGAATAGAGGATAATGCAGCATCAAGAAGCAGGAGGAAAAAAAAAAATGGGGGGAGGGTGAAGTTTCTCTTTACCTCCCTGGCGGTATGATTATGTCAGATTTTTGGTGCTGAAAGCGGTACATTGTTTTGCATACAAATTTGGTGTTTTATATTGTAGGCCTGTAATTCTTAGGAATAACTCACTTAAATCTGTCCAAACAAGAGTCTAGTAGACACTCCGGGTATGATAAAGTTTGAAACATGAAATCATAAATTATAATATAATAAATAACTATAAATAATTATCAAAAATAATAACGTAATAGTAATAAAATGTATTCAATAATGTTATCTAGTCAAAAACACTGAAATTTGCTCATTTGCAGAATTGTCGCTGTCGTCACTTTCAGTGTCTGATGATAAATTTCCCCAAAAATCAGTATCACTCAATTCTGCAAGTGATTCTTATTTACTATCGGTGTTTTCTAGCCGATCAAAAACCACTTTTGACGTAAAGGGACGCTTTTTGGTTGCCATGGACATTCTCAAGTTTTCAGGCAGATAGAATGATATATATAATATAAAAGTGCATGCAGGGCACGGGGCAAACCACTAGGGACAAAGGGGATGTGAAATGATTTGATACAAGAATGTAATCTTACAGATTACAGTGTACTGTATGTGTACTGTGTGTTTCACCTTTTGAATTTGCCACCGGTCTCCGCCCCCGTGTGACGCGACGCTCGCAGGGAACAGAGCCCGGGCACACAGAGGCATCGGGCGGAGGACAGAGCCCGTAGACACAGCGGGGGGACATCCTTGGATCCAGGGGACAAGGTAAGTAACGCTGCCTTAGATCCAGCAATGCGATCCTGAGTGTGGCTCGGGATTACCGTTCTTGGTACTGAGAATTCACCCCGACCCACACTCGGGAATACCGCTAGGGGGGTTAAGGTATATACTATATTGTATTGGGACGCCTGCCAGTGCCTTTACATGCACATAAACTTTAATGGCATCTTAATCTTAGTCCGTAGGGTTCAATACTGAGTTGGCCCACCCTTTGCAGCTATAACAGCTTCAACTCTTCTGGGAAGGCTGTCCACAAGGTTTAGGAGTGTCTCTATGGGAATGTTTGACCATTCTTCCAGAAGTGCATTTGTGAGGTGTAGGCCAGTCAAGTTCCTCCACCCCAAACTCACTCATCCATGTCTTTATGGACCTGGTACGCAGTCATGTTGGAATAGGAAGGGGTCATCCCCAAACTGTTCCCACAAAGTTGGGAGCATGAAATTGTCTAAAATGTCTTAGTATGCTGACGCCTTACGTGCTCCCTTCACTGCAACTAAAGGGCCAAACCCAACCCCTCAAAAACAACCCCACACCATAATCCTGCCTCCATCAAATGATTTGGACCAGTGCACAAAGCAAAGTCCATAAAGTTTGGGGTGTCAGCTGTGGCTGCATCCATGTTTGCTCAGGTAATTTATCTACTTCAATATCGGGTAACCCTTCCTGCCCAGGACAATTTTCAGCTTTCAGGGCTGTCACATTTTCAATGACAATTGCACGGTCATGCTACACTGTACCCAAACTAAATTTTTTATCATTTTATTCACACAAACAGAGATTTCTTCTGGTGGAATTTAATCACCACTGGGTTTTTTTATTTTTTGCAAAATAAACGAAAAAAAGAAAATTTTGAAAACAAAATGGGTTTTTCTTTGTTTCTGTTATACAATTTTGCACATAAATAATTGTTCTTCATAAATTTAGCTGAAAATGTATTCTGCTACATTTCTTTGGTGAATATAACCCAAATGAGTGTATGTTATTTAGTCTATAGGAAAGTTATAGCATCCACAAACTTTGATATATATATCTGAAAATGGATCATTCCTGATTTACTGACAGGCTATCTCATTTCTTGAGGCCAGGGCCGGATTAAGAGCGTCATGTGCTTGGTGCTGAGGATTTCGGTGGACCTTTTACTTGGAACCTTCTGCGTTTCCAAGAGCCTGTGCTGGTGTGCGCCCAAGGGTACTTGGGCGCAGCCGCACAGACGTAACACTAGGGAATCCTGGTATTTGGTTTGCCAGGTTTCCATAAGGGCTGTGCATCAGTGTGAACTCTGAGCTGAAAGAGAGCAGCCGCACAGGCCTAACACTATGGAAGCCCCAGATATCTGTAAGAGCCCTGCATTGGCATGCCCCAGGTTTCCATTAGGACTGCTCATGCGGCGCCCATTATCAATCCCACCACCCTGCCCAGGTGGTGGCCCATTGCTTTACATGAGCAGTCTGTTCTTTTTGGGTGGCTGAGCCTATATTAAGGTAGGGGCCTGTAGCTGCAGCTCCAATAGCCCCTACGTTAATCCAGCCCTGCTTGAGGCCCTAAAATGCCAGGGCAGTACAAATACCCCCCAAATGACCCCTTTTTGGAAAGTAGACAGTTCAAAGTATTTAGTAAGAGGCATGTCGGGTTTTTTGAAGTTGTATTTTTTTTCATAATTTTTTGGAAAAAGAAGAAATTAAAAAAAAAGTAACATTTTTTTTTTTTTTTACATACTGTCACCAGTGCAGTACAGCGTCATTATATAACTGGTGTGGTAGTGGTCAGGGACACTGACTGGTGTCAGTACGAAAAAAAAAAATTATAATTTTTTCTTAATTCTTTTTTTTTTTATTATTACATTTGTTTTTTGTTTTGTTTTTTACAATTTTTTTAACACACTGTGACCAGAGCAATATGTTGTTACCATAGTAACCTTGTACTACGCTGGGGAAGTGATCAGGATTTTCTTTTTCTTTTTTTTACACATTATGTTTGCTTACAGCAGTGCATTACATTGCTATATGCAGGCATTTTACTGAATGAAACTGATTCATTCAGTTAGTTTTGTTGTGATTAGCTGTACATGCCGCAAATTAGCGGTGTTTTACCGCTAACGCTCGGACGGCCCTGGTGTGAAAGGGGTCTAACAGATTTTTTTCCAGGCTTAAACCTAGACTCTCTTGACTGAGGGCCTACAAGTGATCTAGCCAGTTAATTCCTTGATATCCATACATGTCTCACTTGGGGAGTGATCCCCCAGACGAAGGGTTATTGTTTATACCCTCGGTCCTGCGGGGATAGGTAGCCACACATATTATATTGTTCTTATGTTGATTCACTTTGCCTGCTAATTAACCTCTTTGAACTGTTGAATTGCCCTATCATTTTTTTCTTTATTGCTACCAATACAACCTGGTTATTTCTTTTATCAGGATTGGTGTGTATCTTTCTTGTGTAACTGCAGGGAGACTTCCCGGACCGGTCAAGGTATTTTGGTAGTGTAAGCAGGAGTGGGGCTGCATTTAGGGCCAAGAAAAGAGCAGAGAACCCAAATCTACCAGTGGCTCCTTCAGGGGTAGTGCTACATTGGGACCCAGGAATCCCTCTGCAGCTGACAGTGAAAGTAGTTGTGTTGCACTCTATGTATGAATACAGTGTTTTTCTCAGTCAGTACATCTGACTTGCTGCCTTTCTTATTGTATTCGGTAATAACATTTGCAGTATTTTTCACTTACACAGGAGCATTGAGGAGTGCACCCTAGTGTCTCATGCTGGGCAGTCCAATCTGGACTGTAGACACACAGGGGTTTATTTACTAAAGGCAAATAGACTGTGCACTTTGCAAAGTGCAATTGCACTCTCTAAGAGCAGTTGCTCCAAAGCTTATTAAGAGCAGAAGCTCTGCTGACTTCCATCATCCAATCATGTGCAAGCAAAAAAAAGCTGTTTTTTAAATTTTTCTTGCATGTGATTGTGTATTCTTTGCAAAGTAAAGCTTCACCTCATTTACTAAGCTCTGGAGCAACTGCCCTTGCAGTGTGCAACTGCACTTTGCAAAGTGCACACTCTATTTGCCTTTAGTATATCAACCCCACAGCATCAGGTTTACTACATTACACTGTTCACATTTAGGCAAAGCTGTGTGTATTTTATTAGATAGGCAAGATGTCTGCATAATGTCAATCATTGTTAATGTGGTTTGCGCAGCAGCTATATGCTGACTTCTTCCACCAGCCAATGCATAACAAGACAAAAAAGAAGAATGGATGGTCATAGTACAAAACCTCAGATAAATTTTAAAATAAGGGCAAAAAGCTGCAAAAAGGCAGAAGGGAAGTATAATTATTTATATTTCCACATAACAGTTCTGCTTTAAGCTGAAAAACCCAGCCAAACAGCTAAATAAACAGTTCACATGCATACATATGAACTGTTTTATCTGACAAAGGATTTGTAATTCTATTAAGCCACTTTTGCCAGACAGTACAGCCAGGTGGGTGACACCATTTTCTTTGTTAGAGATAAAGTATGACTAGAGGCAACACTTTTTTTTTTTTTAGTTTTGGATAGAGTGGAGAGAGATTGGAACAATTGTCAGTTTCTATTGCTGTCTATGACCATTATGGAGATTCACCCTCTCTATTTGTCCTGTTCATCGTTATCCCCGAAAGTGAAAAAAAAATCCCAAATTTTGGGTTGTTCCCAGAAGAGCAAAAGAGGGGAAACCTTCCAATGAGGACACTAGTTCTGGTAGCCCTGGTGACAACCAGGGACCCCCTCAATTTTTTGGCTATGGGACAAGTGAAGGGAAGTCTCCCCACAGACGGCACACAAAAACTGGCAGGGGTTTTAACCCTCCCTTAAGCCTGGTACACACTATCAGTTTTTCTTCATTCATCCCAGTGGGCTGAACGAAAAAAAACTGGGGTGCTTGGGAGGAGCTCATTGTACTAACTATCTGATGTTAATACAGCGATCTTCCCATTGAGCTATTGTGTTTGGACAGGGGGGCTGCCGCTCCGCCAGAACACACCAGTCAGCGATGGCAGCCACTGCTGCCAGCACTGATCGGATGCCAATCAGATCCTGGTTTTCCAGCATGCCTGTGTGACAGAAGCTGACCCTTTGGCCAAATTCTGTCGAATAGAGTGGTGTGCACATGGGCCAAATGTCGGCCGGTTTTTGTTGAGCCAGCTGATACTGGCTGATATTCGGCCCGTGTGTACCTGGCTTTACTCTATCCAACAAAGGTTTTGTGTTGAGTTCTATTAGTGGCACCTTGCTGACTACAGCCTGCTGATTGGACAGTAAAGGAGAAGCAACACACTGATAACTTATCAACTCTGCTCTCTCCCTCTGTCAGCACAGTCCTTATCAATGCATGTTTGGTCAGCAGCATCTGTTGGCCCCTAATGCTGTTCTTTCCTCTCCCAGTTTGCTGTGCTAGATGCTGATATGAAAACAGATGACGATATCTATGCTAGCTGTATGTGTGAAGCTATTTTAAAGGAATACACACCAACATTAAATTATGTCTTTCTGTCTAGAGTTCAGCATTAAAAGCTACATAAACACTCATGGTAGTATGCTTATTTATACAGATCTTTACGTCATAAACATATAAAGCACACAGGAGAGAGGAAAGAGGGACAGAAGGATCTGGGCACAAAGGAGGGGACTGTCTCTACAAACGATGGGCACTGGAAAGCGTTGGCGTTGGTTTGGTGACAGGAAAGATCAGAGCTAAATGAAAGCACATTTGGCAAAACAACACAGAGACATGGCAATACAGAATGCAGAAGACATTCTCACACTTACAGAAAAAGTTTTGAAGATCATAAAAAATGCAAGTGGACATTATCCTTCTTTCATTAGCTAAGATGTAGTGCATTCCTCGTCCCACCCTTCTTTTCATGGCCAAAAGCCACATAAATGACTCTGCAGCCTCCAACAGTATGGGGAAAATTGTTTGCATGTGTACAGTTTGGATTACACTGACTCTATGTACATTTACCAGCAAGCTTGGATGCAATGCTGCACAGAAAAGACCCTTGGCAGAATTTGTTTTATCTATGTTTTTAATATAAGACTGTATTTAGGCTGCATTCTCTCTGTAGCTATTACAGGTATAAGCTTTAGTGTTAAAGCCACCCTGTCATTAACCACTTCAGCCCCGGAAGGATTTCCAGCTTTATGACCGGATCCCTTTTTGCGATTCGGCGCTGCGTCGCTTTAACTGACAATTGCGCGGTCGTGCGACGTTGTACCCAAACGAAATTTGCGTCCTTTTTTTCCCACAAACAGAGCTTTCTTTTGGTGGTATTTGATCACCGCTGCGTCATTTCTGATCGCCGCTATAAACAAAAGAAGAGCGACAATTTTGCAAAAAAACCCAAATTTCTTACTTTTTCCTAAAATACAAATCCAAAAAAAAAATATAAAAAAACATTTTTTTTCACCGTTTTTGGCCGATTTATATTCTTCCTCATATTTGCGATAAAAAAAATCGCAATCGGCGTTTATTGATTGGTTTGCGCAAAAGTGGTCGCGTTTACGGATGATGAGAATTCATTTTTGGGGTTTTTAATTTTTTTTTATTTTTTACTAAAAATGGCGGCGATCTGCGATTTTTTGCGGTACTGCGATATTTCAGCGGACATGGCGGAACATTTTGACACTTTTTTGGGACCATTGGCATTTATACAGCGATCAGTGCTATAAAAATGCACTGATTACTGTGTAAATGTCATTGGCAGTGAAGGGGTTAACCTGCAGGGGGCGCGCTAAGGGTTAACTATGTTCCCTGGGCGTGTTCTAACTGTATGGGGGATGCCCTAACAGGGGAAGGGAAGTTATCACAGCCTTCACGTAAAGGAAGGCTGTGATCACAGCCCTTCCCCCTCACACAGAGCGGAGGTCCGTGTTTACATACACGGACCTCCGCTCATTCGCTCTGGGGGGGGCATCGCGGGTGGCCGGCGGCAATCGAAGCCGCCGCACCCGCTCCCTGGCCCCCGCTGGACACAGTGAGCGCGCGGGCGCGCCTCCGGCGGCGCGCGCGCGCTCACTATACACGTTCCCGCAGCCGCCGTCGTATGACGGCGATTTGCGGGAACGAGCCACTTTGCCGCCGTCAATTGCCGATCGGCGGTCGGCAAGTGGTTAAGTATGCAAATCCAAAATAGCCATACCAGTATAAGAGGTAAAAGAATACTTACCTTTTCTGCTGCTCGCGCCATCAGGATGCCACTTAATCTGTCGATCTCCTGGGTTCCCTCGCAGTGTTTAGTGGTTCCTTCCTTGTTATTACAGGACTCATTAGTGACATGGAAGTCAGAGGGAAGAGCCACTGAATATTGCAGGAGACCAAGAAAATCGACACTCCTGGAAGTGTCCATTTCTCTTCTGATTTCAGCTGGGGATTCCTCAAGAACGGAGTCGTGTTTTGGTGACAAGGGCAGCAAGAAAGTCAAACATTCATTTGCTCTTTTTCCTGTTATGGCAATTTTTTATTTTTTACTTAAAACTTAAATTTAGGTATATTATTATTATATAGGATTTATATAGTGCCAACAGTTTACGCAGTGCTTTACAACTTGAGGTTAGATGGTACAAATACAATACACTTAAATACAGTAGGAATCAGAGGTCCCTGTTCTTTAGAGCTTACAATCTAAGAGGGAAGGTCAAGAGATACAAAAGGTAATAACTGTGGGGGATGTGCTGATGGAGAAAATAAAAGTACAGTTGTTAGGTGGGAGTCAGATAGGCTTCTCTAAAGACATGAGTTTTCAGGGATCGTCTGAAAGTGGACAAAGTAGAAGAAAGTCGGACAGATTGGGGTAGAGCATTCCAGAGGATGGGGGAGGCTCTGGAGAAGTCCTGGAGGCAAGCATGGGATGAGGTGACAAGGGAGCTAGAGAGCAGGAGGTCTTGGGGGAGCAAAGAGATCGATTTGGTTGGTATTTAGAGACTAGGTTAGTGATGTAGCTGGGGGCCAGGTTATGGATGGCTTTGTAAGTTATTGTTAGTATCTTGAATTTAATGTGTTGGTTGAGTGGCAGCCAATGGAGGGATTGGCAGAGGGGTATAGCAGATGCTGAGCGGTTTGTTAGGTGGATGAGTCTGGCAGCAGCGTTCATAATGGACTGAAGTGGGGATAGCCTATTTAGGGGCAAGCCAGTGAGGAGGGAGTTGCAGTAGTTGAGGCGAGAAATGACATGCATATCAACTTTTACATAGTAACAGTAGTCCTGCTGCTAACCCCCCCTTTCTTTATTCCACCCCCTCTCCTCTCCCCTTTCCCTTCCTGCTCTTCCCTCTCCCAACATTCCCCATTACCTTGTATGTTCATACATGCATATACATGTACATATGTGTGTGTGTCTCTGTGTGTATATATATATATATATATACTTCTTATTTTACCTAGTTACTGCAGAATATCTATTCATCCACCTGCATGCAACCTCATATTTGCAGTGGAGGAGCCTTTGGTAGTGTCTTGGCTGTGCCTGATGTATGGGTCTCTGGGTAAGCTGCTGTCCATACATCCTTTCCCCAAGAAATGTATTCTGTAACATGTATCGATATTGGTTTGTTTTGCTTGATTTCTTTTTGTAACACATATGCTCTGTTGTTTTAGACTTCCTCCTGATGAAGCGGTATTAACACTGCGAAACATGTAGAGGAACATATGTCCTTTGTGGACCCACTATACCTGGTCTCCAGCATTGGATTATATCAAGTATCAGCATACCCATATAAGACACCCTTGTTTTATTGTTCGATTTGGACATTCAAAATGATATGTGCTGTCTATTTTTTTTATTCCCTTGTATACAAATAAAATTGTTTTTTAATATAAATATATGTTATCTTTGTGGTACCGAGATAGTCCGTTTCCCCTATCAGAGACGAGTTTGAGGAACTGCCTCTGCCCCCCTTCGTAACTACTGTGACGTTATGAGAGGCAAGGTGGTAGACGGACGCTACTGTATCTGTCACCTTGCATACGTTCACTTGGATTGGACTAAAGCAAAGTCCGGCCCAAGTTTTCCCAGCCACCGTGGCAGGGCTGGTTCCAGACCGGATTTTCGGTTCCACTAGTGTCCACTCGCAGGCGTTATTTAAATAGAACAGGAAGAGAGCAAGGCTTTGCTCTGCCCTGGGACTCTGAGAGCATTCAGCCTGAGAGAGCTGACACACGGAGCATTGTGCTTTGGACTGAAAGAAAGGTTTGCACTAACTTTGTTTTGTGGGTGTTTAGGAGAAGTCCAACACCGCTCAGATAGGTATGCTGAGATGTATAGTTAGAGCCTGGATGGCAAGGTTTTATTTTATGTTTTGTTTTTTGCAAGCCAGATTTGAAGAAACTGCTGTCTCAACTGCCTTTTTCCCAGGAAAGGTGATCCCCACTAGAGTTAATCCCTCTCACTATGTATGTGTTATGCCTGGCCGATGCCCTTGGAAGTTGGAAATCATTATAGTAGATGATCCCCATTAGCTGCTGTGTCCTGTGTAGAGCGGTTGCACTGCTGTATTGCGAACACAGGAGGTCGCTTATTCATTGGATGATGAGGAGAGGCAATGTCTTTTGTTGGATGCTCAGCTATGGGGATTTAGCTGACTTGGTTAGCAGTTGGTTCCAAGAGACTGGCGCATGGAACCAGGGAATACTTAATATAAATCTTTTTTATATGCCCAAAAAAAGAAAGCGTTTCAAACCGAAATATAGTGAATGGTTTTGGTTGAACTAGATGGACTTGTGTCTTTTTTCAGCCTGACTAACTATGTAACTATGAATGAGGTAGCCAGATGCCGAGGATGAAGCCAGATGTATGAAAATTAGAATTATCCCAACTTTGACTCAATGTTGGCACTTTCAAGCACTTACTGGCTTGTAGGGTCATATTTATATATCATGCCTAACTACTTGTGCTGCTGCCTACCCTTTCTAGTATAGGGGGGAATGGGAATATTGGCAGGGAGGTTGAAAGAGACAGCTTACTTACTCTGTTTCAGTACACTGAGAGCTAACGACAAGAAAAGTAGAGCGAACCATCACCCACTCTGCTATCTGTTTGGTTCTAAATATATGGACCTTCGGTGGATAAAATAAAAGTACATGTTGCAGTATTTACCCCAGAAAAATGTGCATGCTAAGTACAATGGGGGTCTAGCTCTGTCAGGCAGGGAGGCTGTTTGAAACCATTTATAATACAAGGGGCATAAGCGTGAGCACAGGGGAGCCAGGTGTGCCTGGGCACACTCTAATCACTCAAAGTTGGCAACTTAGGTTTGAGTTGGCGGGATGTGGATGCTCCAGCCTCAGAGATCGCGCCAGGCCCGTCTTCACCTGGTTGCGTGTCACGTGTGCGCTGAGCAGAACACGTGTGTGTGTGTGTTAGAGCTTTGCGGTGCACACCCTAGTGCAATAGGCTGTGCACACCTATGACAAGGGGAATGTGATACTGACAGTAACATGATGTATGTGTAGCGCTACCCCCGTAGGAGCTGCTGGTGAAAAGAGATTCTCCACCCTACACAGCCAGGCACACATAATTTTCACAGCACTCTTGAGTCAAGAAACAGTCCTTGGCACATTTGTTTTTTTTATTGTTTTATTTAGGGGTATTCAACTTGGATGGGGTTAGGGGTATTATGGGATGCCCACTCTACTTTAGCAAAACTCTTCAGGTACAAATTCTTCTGTACAGTTTATTTACATACTCCTCAACTCCTCCAGCACAACACTTGCAGCATAAAATTCCCATGACCAGCTGGCACACTGTTAGGTGATCTGACAATAGGACTCAGTCAGATGTAGCAAATGCCCATTACAGGCAGCGACCGTGGGCCCATTTGGTTGTGTAGCAAAGTTCTAATGCCCAGCTGTCCTTCTGTGGCTACTGATACCACCACCGCCTCTTTAGGCACTGCTAGCCCACCTATCTGCAGCTGCCCCTTTTTCTAGCCCTCCTGGCTAAACTTCCAAAGTCCTCCCAGGCTAACTCTGCATCCATCTCAGACTACTTTTACCCAGTCCTCTCAGGCTGCCTCTCAGCCCTCCCGTCTATCTCACTCACCAGCCCATATGGCTGTCTTCTCCTTGGAGATCTCCCAAACATGCTCACTGGCTCCTACTGTCCTCACGCCTGCTCACATGCCACTGGACAGAATTCCTCCTAGGGATATCAGAGGATCCCTCCTGTACCCGAGCTCCCAGGTCCGAGGTTAAGGCTAGGGGGTTACCCTCAAGGGCCCACGACAGCCTCCTAGCACTCTATCTCCAACTTCCAGCCAAACTCTCCTGCCCTGCTGGACTGACCCTGAGTATTTGAGGGGGCCTGCCGCCAGCCAACCCATCTGTTGGAGATTGGTAAGGGCCCTCATGAATACTCCAGGCAGCTCCTCCTAATCTCCCTCCCATTCTTCTAGAAATTTCCAGCAAGTTCCAGAAGTAGGGGGAGGTATCAGAAAAGATGTCTGTTGAGTCATACCAACCTCCCTGGATCACTCACCCAATCCAGATGAAAACATAAGCCTGGCTGCCAGTCAAGCCAAAACATTTTACCTACACTAACAAAAATCCTAACATTACCCACTCTAACACACTAGAGGGTGCTACATATGGGTGCTTGTGTGCCACACCTGACAGCCTTGGATCCCAGCCCACAGCCTATATTGGCTGTACATATACATTATTACACCTGTCATAGAAAAGTTCTTATTAGATTTACAGTGGCCAAAGGTAGGTTGAATCATATTATCTACAGGATATAGTCAGACCAGGTAACTAATGTGGAGGCACCTTGCTGTTTTTGCAACCAGAGGCCCAAATAGGTTATTGAATGATTCTGCACATAAGCCACGCTTTAAAGAGAACTTGTCAGTAGGTGAACCTTAGGTGCTATCATTACTGACCTGCCTTTTTCGGTGTAAGCTCCAGGGTTCTCATCCTTATGCTTACATGCTTCACCATTTGGTTACGTTGGTCATATTCACATTGAATTTAGCTCTGTGGGCGGCTGTGTTGGCAACACTTAGATCAACAAAATATTTAATTTAGGAGCCAAGTGGAAAATTGTCAGATGAACAACCAGTGGCGGCTGGTGCTCAATATTTGGGGGGGGGTGGCAAACAAACCTGTCCTCCTCATTCTCACCGATGCCACCTCCCCCCGGCGACGGCCTTACCATAAGGAGGCAGATGACGAGGATCTGGGCTGCTGCTCCTCGCTCCAGCTTCTCCAGGAGAAGAGCCAGGGCTTCTCCTCCCAGCCAAGCAGGCAGGTGGCAATCTTGGAGAGTTTCCTGAGGGATGGGCTGTGGGCCAGAGCGAATATTGATAACCCTGAACCAACAACAGGGTGGGCTCAGGGTGCAGTGCTTTGCGCCCCCAAGCCCACGCTTTTTTTGAAGCCAATTAGAGCCTCAGGCTCTAATCATGTGCTTAATAAAAAACAAAAAAACATTGAAATACATGCGTCCGGTGCCCTGCATGTAGATTCGGAGCCGGGAGCATGGATTAGGGAGGCGGCGCCCCCTGCACCCCTTATGCACGGGCCTCCACTGCGAACAACCCCTGTATCCAATCAGATGAAGACACTGTTCATGTATTTTGACAGCCGGCGTCTTTGACTTTGAACACATGTGCATACTAGTTGTACCCACAATTGAAATCCGCATGCTTGTTCCTGCCCACTGACTCACACTGTAGGATACGTTAGGCAGTCCTGTCCTCCAAAAGCAAGCGAGCAATGACATTTCGCATAATTGTGACAGTATTGGATAAATATTTCCACCACGATCCAGCACAGAGGTCTTCATCAGGTACACAAGGAAGGCCTCATGCTCACTGGGTGCAAAAATGAACGCTTTTGGGCGTTTGAGGGTTTTTCCACTCTGCAAACGTTTAGAGGCTGAAAGAAAACCCCATCAATTGTGCATTCAGGGGAGGAGCAGAAAAAATGTTTGACGTGTTAGGCACATTTAGCGCATGAATGTTCCTTCATTTAAAGGGCCAGAATAAATTATTAGTCTGGCCAATGGAAGGAATGAACTCCCAAATGCTTGACGCACCTAAATGTGTTTAAAAAATGTGGCTTTAGGAGTATTTTGTCAGCTGCTTTTCTCCTGACAGGAAACAGGAGGAGACAGAGGAGCTAGACAAATGCCTAGCGTGTATGAGGCCTTAGGCTGGATTCACAACTATGCATTTTTAGTGCTTTTTGCATTTTGCAGATTTGCACTGCAGTCCATTTAGCATGGTTTCCTATGGAACACATTCTGCAGTGCAAATCTGCAAAATGCAAAAAGCACTAAAAATGCATAGGTGTGAATCCAGCCTTAGGCTTCTTGCACACTACAGCTTGAAAAAGCTCAGTAAAGCATTTTTTTTACTGATCTAAAATGCAGCCCATTGTTTACAGCCCATTCTTCAGTCAAAAAAAAAAAAATCTGTTCTCGGTCAGTATTTTGCGCCGGTGTGCATAAATACTAATATATCTTCCCTATAAATGTATTGTGCGCAAACGTGCATATACGTGCAAATATACGCAAAACAAATACTTGGAATTGCATCCAAAAAAGCAGATGCTCAAACATCCGTACCATGTGCAAGAGACCTTAATCTATCTCACACATTCATGTGCTTCAGTTAAATAGTAACTTTGTCACTCACTTTTTACAAAGTGCCATCGCTTTAGTAGATATAAATATTTATGACTATTGAAGGCAGAGGGAAAAACTCATTTATTGGTGCCGAGTATTCCTTCTAAGCTTTTACATTCAAATGTTTTATTGAAGTGGAGGAGTAACACTTTACCGAGAAAGCATTACTGTCCCTACACAGGTGGGGGGGATTTGCTCACATAATTTTGATATTTGTTGACAATGTAATGAGGGTGTGAATTAAACAGAGCATGTAACAAGAAGAGCACATGTATGTCTGGCCTATTATTTTTACCCACCTACAGCGAATAAAGAAGCATTGAACAAGTCACCATTGATGTAAATTATTTAATGCCGCTACACGCACTGTCTTTTATCTTTTTGTATTAATATACAGCGGGTAAAATAAGTATTGAACATGTCACCATTTTTCTAGGTAAATATATTTCTAAGCCTAGGTTCACACTGGAACCCGCAGTGGCTCCCAGCAGGGGTCCGGTGCACGCTGGTTCACAGTTTCAGGTCCAATTTCAACCTGAATTTTGGGCTGAATGTGGACCAGAAATGGACCAAAGATGCACATCGTCTTTGTGCAATTCGCACCAAACCTGCTGCGGAAGTGTGTGAACCAGCTCCATAGAGAGCCGGTCACAATCTCCTGCTATGCGAATTGGAAATCCACATCCAATTCACATAGGTGTGAACCCAGACTAAAGGTGCTATTGACATTAAATTTTCCCCACTTGTCAGTAACAACCCATGCAATCTATACATACAAAGAATCCCAAAACAAATAAGTTCAGAAGTTAAGTTATGTGTAATAAAATGGTATGACACAGGGAAAAAGTATTGAACGCATTTTTATTTATTTATTTCAGGTACTTACATAGCGCCGTCAATTTACGCATCACTTTATATATATATTGTACATTCACATCAGTCCCTACCCTCAAGGAGCTTACAATCTAACGTCCCTAACTCGCATTTATACATATACTAATACACATACTAGGGTCAATTTAGGCATGATCCAATTAACCTACCAGCATGTCTTTAGAGAAAGGGAGGTGCAAGAAGGCATGGAAAGCCAAGACACCAGCGGAAATCTATCAGTAATTAGAAAACAATCCTGCCCCTTGTCAGTGCAAATTAATATCAGCTGGTTCAGACTGGGTTCACACTATCTTTGCATGCGGCTCCCAGCAGGGATCCGGTGCTTCCTGCTTTTAGGTCCGATTTCAGCCTGAATTTTTGGCAGAATTCGGGCCTGAAACGGACCAAAAGACGAACAGGGCAAATTTGCACCAGAGCCTCACTGGAGATATGTGAACTGGCTCCATAGAGAGCTGGTCTAAATCTCCTGCTATTGTGATTTGGATGCGGGAACCTGCATTCAATTCGCAATAGTGTGGACCCAGACTCAGTCTCAACTGATGGCCTATAAAAAGGTGTCTCATTACCAAGGTGTCACACAAGAAACATCTCATGATGGGTAAAAGCAAAGAGCTCTCTCAAGACCGACGCAACCTTATTGTTGCAAAACATACTGATGGCATTGGTTACAGAAGGATTTCTAAACCTCCGAATGTTCCAATGAGCACTGTTGGGGCCATAATCTGGAAGTGGAAAGAACATCATTTCACCATAAATGACCAGGTGCTCCTCTCAAGATTTCTGACAGAGGAGTGAAAAGAATTATCAGAAAAGTTGTCCAAGAGCCAAGGATCATTTGTGGAGACCTTCAGAAAGACCTGGAATTAGCAGATACAATTGTTTCAAATAAAACAATAAGTAATGCACTCAACCACCATGGCCTGTATGCACGCTTGCCATGCAAGGCTCCATTGCTGAAGAAAAAGCATATTGAAGCTCATTTTAAAGTTTGCTGCACAACATTTAGACAAGCCTGTGAAATACTGGGAGAATATTGTCTGGTCAGATGAGACCAAAATTTAACTCTTTGATGCCATAATACACACCAGGTTTGGAGGTCAAATAGCACTTCACATCACCCCACAAACACCCCCATATCAACAGTGAGGTTTGGAGGTGGGAGCATCATGGTGTGGGGCTGTTTTTCAGCACACAGTACTGGCAAGCTTCACATCATTGAAGGAAGGATGAATGGAAAATGTACCAAGACATTCTTGATATAAATCTGCTGCCATCTACCAGGATGATGAAGATGAAACGGGGTGGACATTTCAGCAAGACAATGATCCCAAACACAAAGCTGAGGAAACTCTTAATTGGTTTCAAAGAAAGAAAATAAAGCTGCTAGAATGGCCCAGCCAATCACTTGACTTGAATCCAATAAAAAAATCTATGGAAAGAACTAAAGATCAGAGCTCATAGAAGAGGCCTACGGATATTTTAAGATTTGAAGACTGTTTGTGTGGAAAAATGGGCCAAAATCACACCTGAGCAATGCATGCGACTAGTTTCTCCATCCAGGAGGCGTCTTGAAGCTGTCATTACCAACAAAGGATTTTGTGCAAAGTATTAAATACATTTCAGTTAGCATGTTGCAATACTTTTTCCCTGTGCCTTTCCATTTTATTATACATAACTTAATTTCTGAACTTGTAGAAAAAAGGAAAAAGCGCCCCCTGGGACTTTAAAATGAGGTCTTTATAAGGTCAACACATAAGAGTAAGGGAGTAATGCATTTTTATTGGCAGATCATACAAACATCATGGTACGAGAGGGCATGAACGTGCATATAATGTCCATTGAAATGCAGTATGGTATAGAGTATTACAGTCAAAAGCTTATAAGAACATAAGGGCTAATAAAGTGACAATGGTTACAATAAGCATCCATAATCTCGACACGTTTCGCGAGCACGGCTCGCTTCCTCAGGAGAAGATGCAAAGTGTCTACAAAAAAGAAGTACCAATTAAAATAAAATAAAACAATATCGCAGGTGAGGTAAAGAGCAGGGGACCTAATGGTGTAGGTACTCCATACTTACAGTCCAGAAATGACTTCAATGGAGGCAGCGGATGGTGCCCGGCCCGGAAGCTGAGGGGACAGAGCCGGCGGCCCTCAAACGGGGACCCAGCGGGGGACAGGCTCGGCAGACAACTTGGTAAAAAGGTGTGTCCCATGGCATGTATCACAATCCAAAAGCAAAGTACTATAAAGAGGGGTGTATATATGAGTATCAATAGGTCATTGAGGTAAACATAAATTATAAGCGTAAACATAAATACATTGCTTGGTGGGTGTACATGAGAATAAGTGTATGGGAAAGATGCATAATTTGAAATGAAAATTTCTGAACTTACTTGTTATGGTTTCTTTGTATGTATGGATAGCATGGATTGTTACCGACATGTGGTGAAAACATCATGTCAATAGCACCTTTAGAAATATATTTACCTAGAAAAATAGTGACTGTTCATTACTTATTTTACCCGCTGATTATTCGCAAATGGAAGAAACATAAAATAATTGTCAATCACCCTCAGTCTGGGGCTCCATGCAACATCTCATCTTGTGGAATTTCAATGGTCATGAAAATAGTGATGAATCAGCCCAGAACTACACGGGAGAATTTTGTCAATGATCTCAAGGCAGCTGGGACCATAGTCACCAAGAAAACCATTGGTAATACACTAAGCTATGAAGGACTGAAATCCTGCAGCGCCCGCAAGGTCCCCCTGCTCAAGAAAGCACATGTACAGGCCCGTCTGAAGTTTGCTAATGAACATCTGAATAATTCAGAGGAGAACTGGGTGAAAGTGTTGTGGTCAGATGAGACCAAAATCAAGCTCTTTGGCATCAACTTAACTCCCCGTGTTTGGAGGAGGAAGAATGCTGTCTATGACCCCAAGAACACCGTCCCCACCATCTAACATGGAGGTGCAAACATTATGCTTTGGGGGTGTTTTTCTGCTAAGGGGACAGGAAAACTTCACCACATCAAAGGGACGATGGATGGGGCCATGTACCATCAAATCTTGGGTGAGAACCTCCTTCCCTCAGCCAGGACAATGAAAATGGTTCGTGGGAGGGTATTCCAGCACGACAATGACCCAAAACACATGGCTAACACAACAAAGGTGTGGCTCAAGAAGAAACACATTAAGGTCCTGAAGTGGCCTAGCCAGTCTCCAGACCTTAATCCCATAGAAAATATGTGGAGGGAGCTGAAGGTTCGAGTTGCCAAGCATCAGCCTCAAAACTTTAATGACTTGGAGAGGATCTGCAAAGAGGAGTGGGACAAAATCCCTCCTGAGATGTGTGCAAACCTGGTGGCCAACTACAAGAAACGTCTGACCTCTGTGATAGCCAACAAAGGTTTTGCCACCAAGTACTAAGTCATGTTTTGCGAAGGGGTCAAATACTTATTTCACTCATTAAAATGCAAATCAATTTATAACTTTTTTGAAATGCGTTTTCTGGATTTTTTTGTTGTTATTCTGTCTCTCACTGTTAAAATAAACCTATCATTAAAATTATAGACTGATCATTTCTTTGTCAGTGGGCAAACATACAAAATCTGCAGGGGATCAAGTACTTTTTTCCCTCGCTGTAAACCCTTATGAGTATGAGAAAGTTGGCTTTTAACAAAAAAGGTTATCAGCCAATATTCCCTATAAAATGTGCACATTCTTTTCAAGGAAATAGTGCACCAGAAATAAGGGTAAAAATTCCACACCTAGTTTAGTAATGATCTGTAGGCTTCTGACAGCCCCTTGTTCTTCATGAAAAATCTGCTTGCCTATGTAAGCTTTTGAGAGATTATACCCGTTCCCACACACCAATAAAACCGGCAATTCACCAAACACTAACAGAACATTTAGCAGTGTATTGAAACTAAATGTTTAAACAAATCTTCATCATGATGAAAGTAATAAAATATAAAGGAATGCATTATATCAGCCAGATAATAATGTATGCAGTCATAAGGATTACATTTAAAGTAAAGAATTCAAGTTAAATATACCACTGACAACCTGCGAGAAAGTTAAGTAACCATGGAAACAACTGTATGGGGTGCTCATCGACTTTACACAAAAACTCCAATTAGGTATAAAAATCTCAGGAAACAATGCACCACTTGTAAAATTCCAAGATTTGAAAACAGGGGTGGTGCCGAAGCAGATTTGAATGATCAGGGGCTTTAAATTTCTTGTACATCTGTTATAGAGGGGTGCTGACACCATGACTCCACACTTCATGCTTGGATATCTCTGATGAGACAGGCAGGTATAGGCTGAGAGCTGTTCTGTTTAGTGGTGGTGGTGGTAGGCCTCAAGCAGGGAAACATAACCCACGCTTGGGAAGGGAGTCTGCCACACAATCATAATGTGAACAGTACTTAACCACTTCAATACTGGGCACTTTCATCTCTTCCTGCCCAGGCCAATTTTCAGCTTTCAGCGCTGTCGCAATTTATATGACAATTGTACGGACATGTAACACTGTACCCAAATTACGTTTTTATCATTTTTTTTTTTCACACAAATAGAGTTTTATTTTCGTGGTATTTAATGTTTTTTTATTTTTTTTATTTTTTGCTCAACAAACGAAAAAAGTCTGAAAATTTTGAAAAAATATCCCCTTTTTCTTTTACAATTGTTACAATTTTGCAAATAAGTAATTTTTCTTCTTCACTGATTGTGTGTTGATGAGGCTGCATTGATGGGCACTGATAGACTGCATTGATGGGCACGGATGAGGCTGCATTGATGGGCACTAATTGGCACTGATGAGGCTGCACTGATGGCCACTGATAAGGCAGCATTGATGGGTACTGATGAGGTTGCATTGATGGGCACTGATTGGCACTGATGATAATAAACAAGGAAAAGGCGCATAGCAATATGTACTCGAGTATACTTACAAACATAAGGGGATGGGAAAAAACAAAGAAATCACCACTGCAAAGTTAGAAACATAGAAACATAGAGTCTATATGCTGGGAAATGTAAGTAGTCCACAAAAGGAAGCTGCACTCTAATGGAGAAGCCACCGGCCACTGCAGAAACAAACACAAGGAGAGAGGCGCTTCTAAGAGTAGACTGTATGTCCAATTTAATGAAGATATAAAAAAATGATTGGCAACTCACAAACAGGCATCAATAAGCACATATGGAAAGTGTATCCCGTAATTGGGAGAGGTCAACAGCTCGCCATCCAGGTCCTGCGCTGTGTACAAGTCCGGTGGAAATGTTTACATGGCGTCCATTGCCGGCATAGATGCCAGACCGATGCTTGGGGCGCACGACAAGAGGTTGCGGCGGTGTGATGTCACCACATTGCGACGCGTTTCTGAGCGCTCGGTCCACAGGAAAAGATGACTGCGCTCTTTCTTCAGGCACAAAAGGATACACTATCAGCCATCTTTTTGTAGCCCAGCAAGTGCAGGGAAGTCCCTTCCTCGTCTGGGAAAGGTGAACCCGATCTTAGACAACAGTTCAATAGGGATTCTGGAATGTGCAATATAAGGAGTGGGTGTAAAAACAATAACATTAAATAGTACTGGCCATTCCAGAATCCCGATGTGATACCAAACATACACTATATTGTCAAAAGAATTGGGGTGCCTGCCTTTACGCGCACATGAACTTTAACCACTTGCCGACCGCCTGCCGTGACTTGACATGGTTCCTTATTGCAAAACGCCGTCACCTGACAGCGGCCACAACAAGGAGTATCGTGAGGGCTCACACACTCACTGTGTTCTGGCAGGGAGCCGGTAGGGCGGACTCGATCTCCGCCGGCTACCCGCGATGGCTCCCCGCAGTGAGAGAACGGAGGTCCGTGTATGTAAACATGGATCTCCGTTCTGACAGAGGGAGAAGGGATGTGATCACAGGCTTCCTGTATATGGAAGCCATGATCACTCCCCTCCCCCTGCCAGCCCAGCCCCCATACAGTTAGATCACACTGAGGGAACACAGTTAACCCTTAGAGCGCCCCCTCCAGGTTAACCCCTTCACTGCCAATGGCATTTACACAGTAATCAATGCATTTTCATAGCACTGATCGCTGTATAAATGCCAATGGTCCCAAAAAAGTGTCAAATAGTCCGACATGTCTGCCGCAATATTGCAGCACCGCTAAAAAACGCAGATTGCCACCATTACTAGTAAAATATAAAAAAATAAATACAAATCCCATAAATTAATTCTCATCATTCGTAAACGCGGCAACTTTTGTTTGCGCAACCAATCAATAAACACCGATTATGATTTTTTTTTAACCAAAAATATGAGGAAGAATATAAATCGGCCAAAACAAATGAAAAAAAATATTTTTAATATATTTTTTTTTATTTGTATTTTAGCAAAAAGCAAGAAATATTGTTTTTTTTGCAAAATTGTCACTCTTTTTTTTGTTTATAGCGGTTATCAGAAATGACGCAGAGGTGATCAAATACCACCAAAAGAAAGCTTTGTGGGGAAAAAAAGGACACAAATTTTGTTTGGGTACAACGTCGCACGACCACGCAATTGTCAGTTAAAGCGACGCAGTGCCGAATCGCTAAAAGTGCTCTGGTCCTAAAGCGTGAAATCCTTCCGGGGCTGAAGTGGTTAAAGAGGAAGTAAACTTCCTCTGCAGACATTTACCTATAGGTAAGCCTATAATAAGACTTACCTATGGGTAGTGTAAATATCTCGTAAATGTGTACCATTTAGGAGATATTTACATGACATGCAGCCAGTGACATCACTGAGACATGCGCTCTGAAGGAGCAGCCACGGGTGCCGTTCCTTCCGAGCCCTGTGCCGTGAACGGCAACTCCCATGACGGAGCCCGCAAACCCGGAAGAAACTCCGGGAAAGATGTCAGCCATCTCAGCGGTGTGCGGGGCTTTGTTCTAAGGTAAGTATTTCATAATGACCTAGTATGCAATGCATTCTTTTTTTTTTTTTTTTTTAAAGAGCTTACAACCTCTTTAATGGCATCCCAGTCTTAGTCCGTAGGGTTCAATATTGAGTTGGCCAACCCTTTGCAGCTATAACAGCTTCAACTCTTCTGGGAAGGCTGTCCACAAGGTTTAGGAGTGTGTCTATGGGAATGTTTGACCATTCTGCCAGAAGCGCATTTGTGAGGTCAGATACTGATGTTGGGCGAGAAGGCCTGACTCGCAGTCTCTGCTCTATTTCCTCCCAAAGGTGTTCTTTCGGGTTGAGGTCAGGACTCTGTGCAGCCCAGTCAAGTTCCTCAAGCTCACTCATCCATGTCTTTAAGGACCTTGCTTTGTGCACTGGTGCGCAGTTGTATTGGAACAGGAAGGGGCCATCCCCAAACTGTTCCCACAAAGTTGCGAGCATGAAATTGTCCAAAATGTCTTGGTTTTTTCTTTATTATTATTTTCAGCATTTCAGAAAATTCCAAACATTATCATGAAACATATACAATACAATTTATCTTATTAGCTCCCGTCCTCTCCCCTTCAATAAAAAACTAGAGGGGGGGGGGTCAACAACAAAAAAGGGAAACATGAAAAAAAAAAAAAACGAAAGAAAAAATTCCAAAGTAAAAAAAAGAATGAGGTTAAGGGAGGGTCTACGATAAATATAGATATAAAACTGTCAGGAGGGTACCAAGACAAGGTTAATCAAGATTGATTGATAAATCGTATTCTGACTTACTATTAGAGTCTGAAATTATTTCATAATATAACTTTGTTTTCTTAAATTCGAACCATTTTGCCCATGTCTTAAAATATTTCCTGGTCAGCCCTTTATTTCTACAAGTTATTTCTTCCATTAGACGGAGCTCATCAACCCTTCCTAGCCACTGTGAAATAGTAGGCATTAAACATTTTCCCCAATATAGTGGGATCAGAGATTTACAAACGTTTAACAAATATGGGGTCATAGACATCTTGTATTGCTAAAAATATTAATGATTCAGGTTTAATTACTCTGCCCAGTATCAGAGAGATAACCTTTGCCACTTCTTCCCAAAATGGGCGGACCTTAGGGCAAAACCACCATATATGCCCATGTGTAGGTCGCAAAATGTCTTGGTATGCTGAGGTCTTTAAGCCTCATACACACGCTTAGATTTACGGACGACAGAATGTCTGTTTTTTTGTTGCCCGACTCCTGAAAAGCAACCCCACACCATAATCCTCCCTCCACCAAATGATTTGGACCAGTGCACAAAGCAAGTTGCATGAAGACATAGATGAGCGAGTTTGGAGTGGAGGAGATTGAATGACCTGAAAAGTCCTGACCTCAACCCGATAGAACACCTTTGGGATGAATTAGAGTGGAGACTGCGAGCCAGGCCTTCCCGTCCACATCAGTGCCTGACCTCACAAATGCGCTTCTGGAAGAACGGTCAAACATTCCCATAGACACACTCCTAAACCTTGTGGACAGCCTTCCCAGAAAAGTTGAAGCTGTTATAGCTGCACAGGGTGGGACAACTCATTATTGAACCCTACGGACTAAGACTGGGATGCCATTAAAGTACATGTGTGTGTAAAGGCAGGTGTCCCAATACTTTTGACCATACACTGTAAGAAAAAAAAAACAAAGTAAAGGCATAGCATGAAGTATTACCAAGAGCTGATGAAACCAATAACAGTAGCAATGTCTGATAAATATTTAGTGAGTGGGGTCGGGGGAACAGTTATTAGAAAGTTTATATATCTTAACCACTTCAGCCCCGGAAGGATTTCACACTTTAGGACCAGAGCACTTTTTGCGATTTGGCACTGCGTCGCTTTAACTGACAATTGCGCGGTCGTGCGACGTTGTACCCAAACAAAATTTGTGTCCTTTTTTTCCCACAAATAGAGCTTTCTTTTGGTGGTATTTGATCACCTCTGCGTCATTTCTGATCGCCGCTATAAACAAAAGAAGAGCGACAATTTTACAAAAAGGCCCAAATTTATTACTTTTTGATAAAATACAAATCAAAAAAAAATATATAAAAAACATTTTTTTTCTTCAGTTTTGGCCGATTTATATTCATTCTCATATTTTTGGTAAAAAAAATCGCAATCGGCGTTCATTGATTGGTTTGCGCAAAAGTTGCCGCGTTTACGGATGATGAGAATTAATTTCTGGGGTTTTTATTTATTTTTTTATTTTTTACTAGTAATGGCGGTGATCTGCGATTTTTAGTGGTACTGCGATATTTCAGCGGACATGTCGGACCATTTTGACACTTTTTTGGGACCATTGGCATTTATACAGCGATCAGTGCTATAAAAATGCACTGATTACTGTGTAAATGTCATTGGCAGTGAAGGGGTTAACCTGCAGGGGGCGCTCTAAGGGTTAACTGTGTTCCCTGGGCGTGTTCTAACTGTGTGTGGGCTGCCCTAGCAGGGGAAGGGAAGTGATCACAGCTTCCATGTAGAGGAAGGCTGTGATCACAGCCCTTCCCCCTCTCACAGAACGGAGGTCCGTGTTTACTTACACGGTTCTCCGTTCTTTCAGTGCGGGGGGGCCATCGCGGGTAGGCACCCCGCCACACCCGCTCCCTGGCTCCCCCCAAACACAGTGAGCGCGCAGGTGCGCTCACAATGCTAGTTATCGCGGCCGCCGTCCTGTGACGGTGGTTCGCGATAATGAGCCATCTTGTCGCCGTCACGCTGCCCAACTGGGCCGCTTCTTCACTAAGTGTGCCGTAAATGACGGCTCCCGTGCGCACGCACGGGAGTGAGGCCAACGCCGCTCCTGCCAATCACATCGCTGGAGTCCGCGCTATGATTGGTCGGAGCCCGGGATCCCAGAAGACGACGGAAACAGCATGTCGCCGGTCACAACGGTGCTCGGGGACCGCTGCTACAGCGTCGATCTAAGGTAAGCATTTTATAATGCTTATTTTTAAATAGACTTGACAACCATAGAATGTATTAGGTTAAAAAAAAACTTCATGAATTTAGAACAACTTTAATGCAATAAAGTTGCTTTCAAATGAAATCTTGAAACTTGATGGCTCAAGCAAAGTCCCTGACTTAACAGGAAAGAGAATAATTTGAAATGCAGAAGAAATTCAGGAATATTAGGCCTCATACACAAGGGCGTATCTTAAATAATAAGCAAAACGTCGGGCCCGACGTCAGGGTACAAAATCAGTGTTAGTATGTGTTAGTGAGCATCGGCGTCAATAGGCGTCTTTAAAAAAAAAAAAACCTCCGGTACGGCGTTAGTGAGCGTTTTGCGGCGTCGGCGTCAAAAACGCCAAAACTTTACAGCCTCAGAACGCGCTGGCCGTGGGTTCTAGTTTCAGCTCACTAATGCCTACACCATCTACAGCTCAAAAACGTTGGCGTTTTTGTAGGGCCATTGACTAACATGGAGAGCTGCAAAAAACGCCAGAAAACGTCGGCGTCAAAAAACGTCCGTGTGTATGAGGCCTAAGTATCAATATCTTGCCATAAGAGCTTGCACCTCAAGCTCAATGACTGAGGTGTGAATTGTATTTTTGGTAATCTGCCCCTAACAAGTTAGTTTCCATGCACACGGCTGTACAGGGGCCGTACAGCATGAAGAGCCTGTGTAATCACTCTTCCGGGAACTGCAGCTGCCACACATAGCTGCCTATTGAGGTGAATTAGATGATGCTGCTGATTGTGGCTATGTGCGGAGATTGCATAAACCATCCGCACGTGCATGGACGTATACTCTGAACGCTGATAATGTGCGTTCTGTCCATATACATATGTGGGTGCTTTACCATCATGACCACATAGCCGCATCTTCTATTTCATCTCAATGTGCAGCTGTATGCAACAGTATGGTCTTTAGAATGTAAGCTCTACGAGCAAGGCCCTCTTGTTCCTTCTGTATTGAATTGTATAGTAATTGTGCTGTCCCCCCTCTACATTGTAAAGCCCTGCGTAAACTGTTGGCGCTATATAAATCTTGTATAATAATAATAATAATATGGCAGTGTGCATGAAGACTTAGGCCTGGACGTTATAAAAATGCCAGTAGCATTAGCTGTAGAAAGCTGTAGCTGTAGAATTCGTTTTTCAGCATTTTTGCAGTAGTGGTTTTCAGCATTTTTCAGCTGCAGTGTTTTTTTAGCTTTTTTTAACAAAATTATACTCCCACAAAAGCTTATGGCTCAAAAACGCAGCGTTTTTTTGGCATTTTTAAGCTTTTTTCAGTTTTTTTTCAGAATTAAATAAAATTTTATTTACAGCTGAAAAACTCCTCTCAAACCCCACTAGTTCTGGGGTTTTTTTCCAGCCAGAAAACGCCCATGCTAAAAACTGCAGATAACAGCCTATGTGTGCTTGGACACATAGGATAACATGCTGGAGAGTTTATTGGCTGCAGAAAAAAAAATCTGAAGCCAAAAACAGCAGCTTTAAAAACGTCCAGTGTGCATGGGGCCTTGTAATACATTGCAGTGTCACCATAGGCGTGCGAACATAGGGTGGCAGGTGTGCCTGGGCACCCCCTAATCACCCTGTCATGTGCAGATTACCCCTGCTCCCTGGTTGTAGAGGAAGGGACGGGGGAATATCTGTCCTCAATCCCTTTCTCTGTATCAAAAAAGAGACATCCAGGGTCTGTTTAGACCCCTGATATTTAATCAAAGGCCCTCAGCAGGGCTCCTAAATAAAACTGTAAAAAAAATAATAAAATATAATATTGTAAAAAATGATATAAAAACAAAGTTGTAAAAAAAGAAATAAAATAAAATAAAAATGAAACTACTGACACCAATCTCTGCCCTTCTGACATATATGCACACACACTATTGTTTGTTTGGGCTTTGTGGTGCACGCCCTAATGCTATAGGCTGTGCACACCTATGCGTGTCACCCTCGAATAATGACCTTCCGCAGACAGGTAACTAGAACCTTCAGGATCCTAGTACAAGAAGGGCCCCCCTGACCACCAGGTCCCTTTCCAGTGGTCCGGGGACCCTTTCCATCTGTTCTGGGGCCCTTTTTCATCATCCTTGGGTCCTTTCCCTCTGGTCCAGGGGCCCTTCCCTCCAAGCCCAGGGCCCTTCCACAGATCTCGGGGCTCTTTACCATCATCATAATCACACTGCTGCAACTTATCATGCGACTTGTGACACATAGGGTGAGATTTACTAAAATTGGTGCACACAGAATCTGGTGCAGCTGTGCTTAGTAACCAATCCGCTGCTAACTTCAGCTTGTTCAATTATGCTTTGACAATAAAATCTAAAAGCTGATTGGTTACTATGAACAGCTGCACCAGATTTTGTGTGCACCAGTTTTAGTAAATCTCCCCCATAAAGTCCCATGACAAGTCAAAACACATTAATTTCAATGGGTGCCATCTTCATCAATGTGACTTAACTTGCAACAGCGGAAAAAAAGGTTCCCGCACTACTTTTCTGCGACTTTGGTGCAATTTGAGTGCCATAGACTACAATGTTAAATCAAGTTTTGTTGCATTTTCAAATACACATGAAGCCACACTGCCATGTCAGGTAATTTCTGAAACTCCAAACCAGCCTTTCTTAACTAGGGTTTCTCCAGGGGTTCCTTGGTCTGTGACTGATTGACCTCCTATTTAAAGCGGAGTTCCATACTTTCCTTATGTTTATTAAAAGTCAGCAGCTACAAAAAATGTAGCTGCTGACTTATAATAAAGTGCAATGAATGTATCAATCACTATCAAAGATAATATATCAATTGTGCAATGTATACCATATATAAACCTGTGATAGATGACATAATAAATTAAACAAAGTCCATTAGTGTATCCCAACACCAGCGCCAGCATCGGATTCGTTTACATACTGCTGTACACTTGGTGCCAGCGTCTCTGGCACTGGAAAAAGTGAGTTTTATGTGTGATAAAATTTTAAATAAAACAATATTACACTATGAGTTATTCCCCTATGGTCTCCTCCGGAGTCATTTTTTTATATAGAATCTGTGTGATATACAGGTGGAGAGGATTGGAGGGTCTAAGGCATTTCAAATAATTACAAAACGCGCATGTTGACCTATCTGTAAAAAAGGGGTCATAATGTTCTGGTGAGCTGCCACCTATACATGTGTGGAAGAGCACTGGTGAAATTATCACATTCACAGAGGAAAGGACTCACGTGGTGTTGGGATACACTAATGGACTTTGTTTAATTTATTATGTCATATATCACAGGTTTATGTATGGTATACATTGCACAATTGATATATTATCTATGATAGTGATTGATACATTCATTGCACTTTTTTGGTTGGCTATATACTTTTTGGTACAACAATAAGGTCAGGTGGAAAGATTTGCAGGCATAATTTTCCATCGCCATTCCAGCCTAGTCGGCACAATCACCTTTTATTTGTTTAAATTATTTGCATTAGTGATTCAAACTATTAAAGGGGCAGCGACACAAAAGGCACTTTATAATTTATAATCATCAGGGGCACCATTCCTTATAGTTAAAAAAAAATTACTTTTAATAAACAGTCACTCACCTGTCTCCCGGTCCAGCGATGGAGCTGCACAGAGCCTCGCTCCTCTCCCCCTCCCCTCCGTGGCGCTGGCATTGCTACTGTGGGCACCCGGCTGCGGTTTCACAGCCGGGCACACACTGCGCATGTGCGAATGGCGCTGCGCTTTGTGATTGGTCCCGAAGTCTTCTAGGACCTGCCCTGTGTCCCAGAAGACTTCGGGAGGGAGAGGGAAGGAGACCTTCCACTTCCGATTGTCTAAGGCGACCATGGCGGAAGTACCCCTAAAAATCGGGTATCCCCACCCCACCTCCTCCCCAAAAGCTCAATTTCAGCATCCGGAGCTAGGGAGGAGCACTTAAAGCGGAAGTTCCAATTTTGGGTGGAACTCCGCTTTAATGGTGCCTACACAGAACCTACACCACTTAGCAGAGCCTGCTGTATGACGTCAATGGTCAATTCTGAGCATTATAAGGGGAGCATTCTTCCTACTGGCCACCGGTGTAAGGGAAGAGCCATTTTTCCCACTGAGCTCCAATTCATTGGTTTTAGTAGGGGTTCCCTAGGACCTGAATAGTATTTCTAGGGTTCCTATAGGTTACAAAGTTTGAGAAAAGCAGCTTGCTAAAACTATCTGAGCTCCCAACCTAGGATATATAGTATATATGTATATAGATATACAGTATCTCACAAAAGTGAGTACACCCCTCACATTTTTGTAAATATTTTATTATATCTTTTCATGTGACAACACTGAAGAAATGACACTTTGCTAAAATGTAAAGTAGTGAGTGTACAGTTTGTATAACAGTGTAAATTTGCTATCCCCTCAAAATAACTCAACACGCAGCCATTAATGTCTAAACCGCTGGCAATAAAAGTGAGTGCACCCCTAAGTGAAAATGTCCAAATTGGGCCCAATTAGCCATTTTCCCTCCGCGGGGTCATGTGACTCGTTAGCGTTACAAGGTCTCAGGTGTAAATGGGGAGCAGGTGTTTTAAATTTGGTGTTATCGCTCTCACTCTCTTGTACTGGTCACTGGAAGTTCAACATGGCACCTCATGGCAAAGAACTCTCTGAGGATCTGAAAAAAAAGAATTGTTGCTCTACATAAAGATGGCCTAGGCTATAAGAAGATTGACAAGACTCTGAAACTGAGCTGCAGCATGGTGGCAAAGACAATACAGTGGTTTAACAGGGCAGGTTCCACTCAGAGCAGGCCTTGCCATGGTCGACCAAAGAAATTGAGTGCACATGCTCAGCATCATATCCAGAGGTTGTCTTTGGGAAATAGACGTATGAGTGCTGCCAGCATTGCTGCAGAGGTTGAAGGGGTGGGGGGTCAGCCTGCAGTGCTCAGACCATACACCACACACTGCATCAAATTGGTCTGCATGGCTGTTGTCCCAAAAGGAATCCTCTTCTAAAGATGATGCACAAGAAAGCCTGCAAACAGTTTGCTGAAGACAAGCAGACTAAGGACATGTTTTACTGGAACCATGTCCTGTGGTCTGATGAGACCAAGATAAACTTATTTGGTTCAGATGGTGTCAAGCATGTGTGGTGGCAACCAGGTGAGGAGT
>BLSH010016834.1:213597-281465 GCA_018402905.1 Glandirana rugosa | reverse complement strand
CAAAAGTGAGTACACCCCTCACATTTTTGTAAATATTTTATTATATCTTTTCATGTGACAACACTGAAGAAATGACACTTTGCTAAAATGTAAAGTAGTGAGTGTACAGTTTGTATAACAGTGTAAATTTGCTATCCCCTCAAAATAACTCAACACGCAGCCATTAATGTCTAAACCGCTGGCAATAAAAGTGAGTGCACCCCTAAGTGAAAATGTCCAAATTGGGCCCAATTAGCCATTTTCCCTCCGCGGGGTCATGTGACTCGTTAGCGTTACAAGGTCTCAGGTGTAAATGGGGAGCAGGTGTTTTAAATTTGGTGTTATCGCGCTCTCACTCTCTTACTGGTCACTGGAAGTTAAACATGGCACCTCATGGCAAAGAACTCTCTGAGGATCTGAAAAAAAAGAATTGTTGCTCTACATAAAGATGGCCTAGGCTATAAGAAGATTGCCAAGACCCTGAAACTGAGGTGCAACACAGTGGCCAAGACCATACAGAGGTTTAACAGGACAGGTTCCACTCAGAACAGGCATCATCATAGTCGACCAAAGAAGTAGAGTGCGCATGCTCAGCATCATATCCAGAGGTTGTCTTTGGGAAATAGACGTATGAGTGCTGCCAGCATTTCTGCAGAGGTTGAAGGGGTGGGGGGGGGTCAGCCTGTCAGTGCTCAGACCATACGCCACACACTGCATTAAATTGGTTTGCATGGCTGTCATCCCAGAAGGAAGCCTTTTCTTAAGATGTTGCACAAGAAAGCCCACAAACAGTTTGCTGAAGACAAGCAGACTAAGGACATGGATTACTGGAACCATGTCCTGTAGTCTGATGAGACCAAGATAAACTTATTTGGTTCAGATAGTTTCAAGCGTGTGTGGCGGCAACCAGGTGAGGAGTACAATGACAAGAGTCAAGCATGGTGGCATGCCTACAGTCAAGCATGGTGGTGGGAGTGTCATGGTCTGGGGCTGCATGACTGCTGCCTGCACTGGGGAGCTACAGTTCATTGATGGAATCATGAATGCCAACATGTACTGTGACATACTGAAGCAGAGCATGATCCCCTCCCTTCAGAGACTGGGCTGCAGGGCAGTATTCCAACATGATAACGACCCCAAACACACATCTAAGACGACCACTGCCTTTCTAAAGAAGCTTAGGGTAAAGGTGATGGACTGGCCAAGCATGTCTCCAGTCCTAAACCCTATTGCACATCTATGGGGCATCTTCAAAATGGAAGCGCAAGGTCTCTAACATCCACCAGTCCGTGATGTCGTCATGGAGGAGTGGAAGAGGACTCCAGTGGCAACTTGTGAAGCTCTGGTGAACTCCATGCCCAAGAGGGTTAAGGCAGTGCTGGAAAATAATGATGGCCACAAAAAATATTGACACTTTGGGCCCAATTTGGACATTTTTACTTAGGGGTGTACACACTTTTGTTGCCAGTGGTTTAGACATTAATGGCTGTACGTTGAGTTATTTTGAGGGGAGAGCAATTTTACACTGTTATACAAGCTGAACACTCACTACATTGTAGCAAAGTGTCATTTCTTCAGTGTCATCACATGAAAAGATAGAATAAAATATTTATAAAAATGTGAGGGGCGTACTCACTTTTGCGAGATACTGTATCTATATATATACATACATGCACATACTCACACAAATATAAATTTGAACTAAGAAGTAGGCCTTTTACATACACATACATGGCACTTATCCCTGAAAGGTGGAGTTATACTTTAAACAAGTCTTAATTCTGTCATTTGGATTCCAGTTTTATTTCAGTCTGGCTGGCGCCCAGTAGCTGTCTGTCTACCTGCACTGACTGGCAAGGAGAAACGTTCGTTATCACCCTCCTCGGAGAATTGCATGGCAGTCACTTTGGAAGGAAAGTACACATAATCTGGAAACAGAAAGGTCCAGCTTTCGGAGCTCACAAAGAATATAAAGACAAGGTGGAAAAAGCCACCTTGGCCTCACTACCTCTTTTCCAACTCTTCCTGTCCTTGTGTGTCTCTTAGTCATGCTCTGACATGAGAAAATATAAGAAGTTTCCCCCATCGTTGGCGTATTGCCAGAAAAACAAGTTATTGTATTTAAAGGGACTTCAATCCCAAAAATGTTCCTTGCTTGTTTCTAGTGCGGGATTATAATTATATGTGGTTTTACATTAGGACTATGAAGAATGTTTAACGTAGAACTGCAGGCAAGAATCAAACAATTAAAATGCCTCCCTCAAGCTGATGAAGAATAGTGCAGTGTTCTGCAAACTGTGGCCTGGGGGTTGCATGTGGCCCTTTGTGTGCTTTTATTTGGCCCTTGGGGCACTATTTCCTTCACTGACACCAACGAAGGGGCACAGTTCTTCCCAATGACACCAGTGATGGGGCACAATTCCTACCGATGACACCAATCTACAGTCCTGGACAGCCAGAAGTCCTTTCCTCCACTTTCCATTGCTGGAATGTGTGTGGACATTCCTACATCATCACTTACAATTCAGGACCACTGCATCTGCGGCTGGTCCTGCATTCTACGCAATGACATTGGAGAGTGTGGCAGTAGAGATCAGCGAAAAGAACAGCTTCGGGGGTCATCACTTCCAAAGCCGATAAGAAAAAAATAATGTGGGACTGTGGAGTAATGTAAGTAATACCCGGGCATAGATTATCACCTAGGCAATCTGTGCGTTATATTCGTTATTGGCTGGTGGGCTGTGGGGTGGGGTGGGGAATTATTATTGTTTATTTCTTGTCCTGAATTCAGGCTTAATGAAAGCCTGTGTTGAGAGAAAAACAGATACAGCCATTTCTAATGCCATTCTGAAAATTCTACTTACCAGGATGTCCTCCTGATTGTGTTGAGTACCCTTTGAATCACTGATCTTGAAAAAGTATCCAATCCCCATGTACTGAAGATGAACATGTTTGAAATCGAGCCAGGGTGACAACCATGTCTCCCTCCATAGATACAGTGGAAGAATGAGTATAGCTTCTGACGGACAGGATGTATGTTATTTGCCATATCACCAGTGGAAAACAAGGGAAAAAAACGAATGCAGCCGCCAGACCTAGGGACTTGTAAGCAGCAATGGATTACATCACTGGGGTGTAGGTACACATTTTGCAAATACAGAAAAATACCCGTTGATCCTGCCAGAAATCCAGTGTTCTTGTAACTTCCCATGCACTAAGTGGAAGTCTCAAGAATGTTACCGTCTGTAGAACACAGTACACCTCACCCTATGTTTTTGAGATGAGGAAAAGGTGTTGTTTATAGTCCAAATGAAGAGAGCAATCTAAGCTGGCAATGCTGTGCCTCTATAGATAGAGAGCAGTGAGTGAACATTTTTACCTTAGGACAGGAAGTGTGTTACTGTCAAGATCACCAGATAAAAGTAAAAAAAGAAAGCTAATACGGCCATCACATAAACAGACTGGCAAGCTGAAAGGATTAGCGCAAACTCCTCTTCCCTTTGTACAATCTACTTTTCAGTATTCAGCGTGTATAAACCTTTATGTCAGGTCTATGGAACCACATTCTCCCATCCCCAGTACAGCTATACTAAAACTATATTGGCAAAAGTATTGGGACACCTGCCTTTACGCGCACATGAACTTTAATGGCAACCCAGTCTAGGTCCGGAGGGTTCAATATTGAGTTGGCCCATTCTGTGCAGCTATAACAGGTTGATATCTTCTAGGAAGGCTGTCCACAAGGTTTAGGAGTGTGTCTATGGGAATGATGACCATTGTTCCAGAAGTGCATTTGTGAGGTCAGGCACTGATGTTGGACGAGAAGGCCTGGCTTGCAGTCTCCACTCAAATTCATGCCAAAGGTGTTCCATTTGGTTGAGGTCAGGACTCTGTGCAGTTCGGTCAAGTTCCTCCACCCCAAACTCGCTCATCCATGTCTTTATGGACCTTGCTTTGTGCACTGATGCTCATTCATCTTGGAGCAGGAAGGTACAATCCCCAAACTGTTCCCACAAAGTTAGGAGCATGAAATTGTCCAAAATGTCTTGGTATGCTGATGCCTTAAAGGTTCCCTTCACTAGAACTAAGGGGCCAAGCCTAACCCATGAAAAACAACCCCACATCATAATCCCCCCCCCCCCCCTCCACCAAATGATTTGGAACAGTGGACAAAGAAAGAAAGGATACTGCGAGCCAGGCCTTCCCGTCCAACATGATTTGGACCAGTGCACAAAGCAAGGTTCATAAAGACATGGATGAGCGAGTTTGGGGTAAAGGAACTTGACTGGCCTGCCCAGAGTCCTGACCTCAACCTGATAGAACACCTTTGGGATGAATTAGAGTGGAGACTGCGAGCCAGGCCTTCCCTTACGCATCAGTGACTGACCTCACAAATGTGCTTCTGGAGGAATGGTCAAACATTCCCATAGACACACTCCTAAACCTTGTGGACAGAGTTGAAGCTGTTATAGCTGCAAAAGGTGGGCCAACTAGACTGGGATGCCATTAAAGTTCATGTGCGTGTAAAGGCAGGTGTCCCAATACTTTTGTCAATATAGTTTATTTTTCCTTTAAAACTCTGTCCCCAAAGTAGACAGTCATTCATTCTGATATCCTCCTCAATGTACCTTGTGACCTGGCTATACTATAGAGACAAATGGTGCATGCCCCGTTTTCCTGTATTGTCCGATATAGCCCGATCCTCAACCGATGGTGAAATGGCGATCTAATAGGTTTGTAACACACTTCTGCACAGGGCAAAAAAATTTGATTTTTTTTTTTTTTTTACTTTGGATAATGCAGGAGATAGTTAAACCCCCTGCCATGTTGCTGTTGTTTCTTCTCTGTCTTTCCCATTGGGGAAATTTGCCATCACAGCAATATTTCAGTTGACAAATCTATATTTTGGAATTCCCATGAGTTTCTGACCCGACGGCAGTGATCATAGGACAACTAGAGAAGGTGTCTCCCCAATGACATTGAAAAAATTTAGATGTTCCTCAATTTATCCAAAACTGTGACTATCCAAATGAAGAATAGTTTTAACTTTGGGTACATTATAAATCCAATTCACCTGTAGTGCCCCCATAGTATAGGTGCTTTACTTTTGTAGATTTTTGATTGGAAAGGAAAAATCTAGTCAGGCCTGACTGTAAGTGCAGGCCTGAATGTTTTGATCTGGGCTAGGGGAGTAGCTCAGGGAGGGGCTGGAGATAGAGGGAAGGAACACCCCTTGGAGATTCCTCACCCTTGAGCTTGGAAAGTTCTGGAAAGGGGGATGGAGAAGGAGGTGTCACTTCTTGATGTATGACAAGGAGCCCTGACCATTCCAGCGACTGGATTGGCAGGGGGCAGGCCTCCATAAATACAGCAATCTGCCAGCAGGTGTCAGGAGAGTTTGGGTGGAAGAGTGAGGATGTAGTCAGGAGCTGCTGATCAGGCCTCGCCCGGGAGGGGATCCCCCTGTCTGGGGGGGTGAATCTGAGGCCTGGGGCTTGGGTGCAGCCAGGAGCGGGAGTCGGCTCCTGGAGTGGCACAGGAGAAGCAGGAGAGCAGCTGAGGTCTACATGGAAGGAGACTCTTTAAACAAATCCACCATATAGTTGGTGAGTGGTGGCCCCTGGGAGTTGGATGAGAAGGCTGGGACAGCCTGGGAGTAGAGAGAGCAGTCTGTGGAGGCCGGTAGGAGCCAAGGGGAAGGAGAACCATTAGACTGCAGGACAGGCCAGATGGGTCTGGAGGATGAATGGGCTGGGAGTAGTAGTTCATCCAAAGGCCCGGCTAGCACCAATGTACTTTGCTACACCAGAGAGGCTGCCTGGTTTCAGTGAGAGAAACCTACAGCTCTCACCCACAAAGGGTGATTCTGAGGCCTTGCCCACGGCTGCAGCAGGCCTCACCGTGTGCTAGCTGTAGTGAAGAAGAAGTGTCAAATTTCCCTTCGGGCTGGGAGAACAGGTTTAACGGTCAACAAGTAGTGTGCTGGAGAGAAGTATAGTAGAAGTGTAATGGTCAGCAAGTAGTGTGCTGGACGAGAAGTGTATATACCGGAGGTGGATATAGTATCTCCTATGTTCAAATACTGGGCATCCCACAGTCATCCCTAATCCCTATCCAAGTTCACTCCCCTAAATAAAACAACAAAAACAAAGTACTGGCCTGTTCAGTGACTTTAGATGTGTGGAATTCGTGTGATTGAGGGCAGAAGGTGGGTGGACCACAACTTTCAGCCACTCTTAAGGGAGCACATGGCTACATACCTTGTATGGATGAATGAATTGCATTATTCTATGGAGACTGAGTAGATCTGCAGAAACTAAAAATGTATGAGTTGCCAATTAATTTGCTCATCAATAGGAGCCTGAAAACTGCAAGAACCAAAGACCAAACATGAAAATAAGAAAGATTTTCAAGGTAAATAATATGAGGGTCTTTATTACTTGTACAAATAACAGTGTGTGCCAGTGTTGGTCATCAGTTACATTGACATAGGTAGTCAGAGAGGAAATGAATTGATGTGAATGATCAGAGTTTTGATTCCTGCATACACTGTGACAAACATAGGGCTGAGCCAGCATTCCGAATCATTCCAAATCATTATGTTCATGATTCTGGCTTAAAGTGATATTAAACTCAAAAGCAAACATTTATTATATCGTAGCTTACCAGTTCTTAGATGTGGTGGCTGCATCAGTTTAGTAACTAATGATTGCTAAGCTACAACATGTTATATTTTGGGTTTTAATACCACTTTAAGTTAAAGCACTCCATTTGTAGTGGAGTGCCATTTACTCAACATGTTAACATGTAGGCCCAGGCCCTTTTGTCCTACTCCACCCAGCAGGTGTCGCCTTGCCGCCTTGGGGATAGGGTTGAGTCCTATGGGGAATAAGGTTCCCCTGCAACCTTCATAGGTGTCATTAGGGGGCGCAGCAGTCCAATTAGATGCTGCCACCTCTTAGTATCCTTCTGTAGCCATCTTGGTTGGGGCACAACTAATACATAGAAATAATAAATAAGTAATAAATAGCACAGACATTCAGTACTGCTGCTGCTGTACACTTTTGGCTGTTTGCCAGTCTCATGCCAGCCTGCCTTGTTTCCTGCAAATGCCGCCCCAGTAAGACCAGTATGTGTTGAGAGACGCTTTGCCTAAAGGATATACTGATATACAACTGCACTATACTACAAATTTTCATTATCAGCTGGCCTGGCTATATTGCTCTGCCATTCCTGTGTCTAAGGACTCTGTAGCATTCAACTGGGAGCCACATTGGAGTGGAGTAGTTGCTCTACCAGTTACTGAGAGTTACTGCACCTGTTAGTGAGTATTAGAGCCGGTTCACACTGAGGCGACTTGTCAGGCGACTTGAGTTGCCTGACAATTCGTCTCCATGCAGTGCAATGGAACCGTTCTAATAGGAGCGACTCAGGTCGCACTGACTTAGAAAAAGGTTCCTGCACTATTTTCGGGGCGACCTCAGCGCGACTTGCATTGACTTCTATGGATAGAAGTCTCCTTGCAAGCCGCACCGAGATCGCCCCGAGCGGGGCGACTTGCTTCGCCCTGCAAGTCACGCCGCTCCAGTGTGAACTGGCTCTCACTGAACCTGTTATTGAGAGTTACTGCACATGTTAGCCCTGTTTCACGCCATAGTCGGCTTTGAAGTAGCGCTAATTCAGCGTGATTTCAAAGCTGACTATTAGTGCAATTCCATGTGCGGCTTGCTGACATCTGCGCAGCTGCATTTAACAGATGTCAATGCAAGTTGCAATGAAATCGCACAGAAATAGCGCAGGAACCTTTTTCAAAGTTGCTGCGACTTGAGTTGCAGCCATTTGAACGGTTACATTGCCTCAAATGGGGTGCGACTTGTCTTGCGACTTTGAACTGTCAATTTGTATGACAAGTCGCACTGTGTGAACCAGGGCTTACTGAACAATGCTGAACCTGTTACAGCACCTGTTACTGAACTTGAGTGCTACTGGGAATAGTACCATTATAAATACTGCACCTATATGAGACAAAGTGATATTTTCAGAAATGCAATTAACCAAATAGAATACTGTGAAATCGCCTCGGATTCTGAGCGTGCTGTTTCTTCGCATTGGGTACCATACAGCTAGCCCCACCCACACCTTTACATCTTTTCCCACAACTCCCTGGGAAGATAACTGTCTTTGTCACGGTTTACGCTATCTTCCAGGATAGAGTCCTACTGGCTGTCCATCGGAGGGACCCTCTCAGGATCCAGAAGGGGAATTATGTTGGCCTGACGGGAGTGAAGGGGACTGGTGAAATTGGGGCGGCCCTGCAGAGCTAGCTAGCGGTCCCCGGAGGCAGAAATGCCATCACCAAGGGGGCTGATTGGGGAGATTCAGGCGAATATAATTAGCCTCACCAGGTAAGAATAAACCAACACCAGGCAGGATGTATTAGAAAGGGTGGGAGGAGGAGGTGGGAGATGAAGATAGTTTATGTTTCAAGTTGGGGTTCAGGGGCTGGTTCACGCCAGAACGTGGCATTTAAAAAGGTGCATTCCAGTACCAGGCGATTTGGTGCAGCGTGATTTTTAAAAATAGTGCATACACTACTTTCTCCATATTCCAGTGTGATCAAATGAATGGGTTGCAAATTCGCACTGCACAAGAACGTGCAGTAATCACACTAGAACCCATGCCAATCCCGGTGTGAACCAGCCCTAAATGTTGAGTTTTCAAAGGGAACTTATGTTCTATGCAGCCAGATTTGCTTGTAAAACAAGATCCTATTTAAAACAGCTTTATCTTCGCTCTGCTTTTAAATCAATAAACCTCATTTGAGAATTGTGAACAAGCAAAGAATAGAGATGGGAATGAGCAGTGTAAAGCAAAGATGATGTGATATGAGGGCAAGTTCTCATGACATGACTGTGAGCTCCCTCGGTGGATGTGTTTACTCTTCATCTAACGAAAATTCCAGATTGTTACTATGTGTCAGAACAAGCTTCTCACCGAACTGCTGAGAATCAGCTCAGTATATTAGGAAACGTGCTTGTAGGAATCGATCTCCAGATGGGCTTTTGCTTTACTTATGTTACATCATCTGGAATAAATGAAATAGGTTGATGCCTTTAACTCTATCTGACTTTAATCATTTAGCTTGGTTAGGTACAAACCCTCTAGCAGACCGTGTTAAGCCCCATACACATGGGCCACATGTCAGACGAAATCAGCCGGTACAGTAGAACAGAAGCTGATTTCACGAGCGTATTCTGTCGAATGACCATGCTGGAAAACCAGCAGCTAATTGACATCTACATCGGGTTTTTTTTTTTTTTTTTTTAATAAAGGAATTGTCAAAAACTGTGTGTGTTTTATTTCTTCTTGACACTTTTTTTTGGTGAATGAGTAGGAGTACAACGTACCCCATGCTGATTCACATGGAGGCGGGGTAGGCTGAGATCTGGGGGCCCCTTGTTAAAGGGGATACCAGATTCTGATAAGCCCCCTGCCGGCAAACCCCAACTACCACAGCCCAGGGATGTGGGGAAGAGGACCTTGTCCTTATCAACATGGGGGCAAGGTGCTGTGGGGTGGGAAGACCCCCCTGCCCCAAAGTACCCCCCATGTTGAGGGCATGTGGCCTGGTATAGTTCAGGAGGGGGGGGGCATTTGCTTGCCCCCCTTTCCTGGTCTGTCAGGCTAGATGGTCACATAAGAGTCTTGTATGGATTTTGGGGGGGACCCTACGCCATTTTTTTTTAAATCTTGTCGTGGGGGTTCCCATCAAAATTCATACCAGACCTAAGGGTCTGGTATGGATTATGGGGGGACCCCACGCCGTTTTTTTAAAAATTTTGAACGTGAGCGGGTGGAGTCGATCTCCGCTGGCGACCTGCGATCGCCTACTAGAGATGTAAACACAGCGGTTCCCCATTCTGTCAGGGGACATGACAGTGGTCTACTGATCCCTATAATCGGGATCAGTTAGATCTGTCAGCCCAGCCCCCACACAGTTAGAACACAGTGAGGGAACACATTTAACCCCTTGATCACCCCCTTAGTGTCAACCCCTTCCCTGCCAGTGACATTTATACAGTAATCAGTGGCTATTTAAAGCTCTGATCGCTGTATAAATGTCAGTGGTCCCAAAAAAGTGTCAAAAGTGTCTGATCTGTCAGCCACAATATGGCAGTCCTGATAAAAAACCGCATGTTGTCGCTATTACTAGTAAAAAAATAAAAACGTCATAAATTAATTCTAAACGTTTGTAAACGCTATAACTTTTGCGCAAACCAATCAATATACGCTTATTTTTGTACCAAAAATATGAGGAAGAATACATATCGGCCTAAACTGATGAATACATTTTTTTTAATTTATTTTTTTTTGGATATGTATTATAGCAAAAAGTAAGAAATATTGTTTTTTTTTCATAATTGTCGCTCTTTGTTTATAGCGCAAAAAATAAAAACTGCAGAGGTGATCAAATACCACCAAAAGAAAGCTCAATTTGTGGGAAAAAAGGACATCAAATTTGTTTGGGTACAACATCGCACAACTGCACAATTGTTAGTTAAAGCGACGCAGTGCCGAATGGTCAGGAAGAGGGTAAATCCTTTCAGGGCTGAAGTGGTTAACTTATCTTTTTTTAAAAAATATATATATATATTTTTTTTTTTTTTTTACTTTATTTTGGGACGTGGCTTTGGTGTGCATTTACATCTCTAAATAAAGTTTTAAAAAAAATCAGTTTTCCTAAGCAGCTCCATCAGCAAAATTCAAAGCGACTGGTTTAATAAAATCATAGCGGAAATCACTCCCATTATCCCTACTGCTAATTGGCTATTTGGCTATGGGAAAGTGTTAGGAGAACAGAGGAGTATTAGAAGGTATGCAACAAAACATAGGGGAACCCATTAACCTGGAGTTCTAGATGGAACCAAATTTATGGTGGAACCACCAATTTTTTATTGATATCTGCTTCCACTGAATCTGACAAAAAACCTGAGAAGTTTAAAGCTTCCTGTAAGTTGGTAACCAGTTTAGTTATGCAATGGGAACGTTTTATCAAGTGACAGAAATCAGATCTTTCCTCTACCTGAAGCCTTATATAATTTGCTTCTATAGCAGTATTACTGTACTTGGCATTTAGAGAGTTAATGTGTCATGGAACAAGGCAATTTAGAGATGAGAGACTCCCTCCTGACTTTCAGACGTTAGAAAGGAAAACCAGGATTTCTGCCCAGTTTGCTAGCTTGTGGAATAAAAGCGTCCCTCAAATTCTGAACAGAAACAAGAAAAATGGAAGACCACCTAGGTAGACAATAATCCCAGATCTTTGATCTGCTTTACAAGCATGCTCTCACTTCCTAAGCACACCCAAACGTCATGATCCCGCGGGGCTTTTTGTCCTCTAGTACACATAGAACATGCTAAAGATAACAGGGATGGAGCCTTATTAGGACTGCAAGCTGCAAAGCCAAAAAAACTTCAATGCAATCAATCAGGTTACGCTCTTGCCGCTTATATAATATAGCCTATATACTGTAGTTATGTATTAGATAGATAGAACAGCTATATACAAGCAAGAAAGAGATAGATAGATAGATAGATAGATAGATAGATAGATAGATAGATAGATAGATAGATAGATAGATAGATAGATAGATAGATAGATCTTATAGGTAGCATTATACTTTTCCATTCATTTCCTTATGAAACGTGGCACAAAGTAAGGTATATGGTCATGTTCCTTGGCAGGGAAGGGTTACTGTTCACATTTCCTGTGTAATTCCCTCTGCTCTTGCTGGGCTGTAATTGCTTTCTTGATGTTAAACATTCCCAGGCTCCTATAACCTTGTAGTCTTCAAGCACTGGCCAAGCCTGTCCCAGGTGATCATGTGGGCGAGCCTCCTGTTTGTGAGGATAAAATCGCTCCTTCTTCCTGTCTAGAATGGTCTCCGAACGCTCGGTACTGTTTCACCCTTAGTAATAAAAGAGCTGGAGAAGTACAAGATTCTTGGGCATTGCTTTGAGGCATCCAAAAAAGGATGAATAATAACCAATTAAGGCCTTGTACGCCTGTATTTTCCTAGTTCTAGTTCATTTCCTTTTCCAATAAACATGCCTAAGTACTGGATTTCCTTAACCCATTCAGAAATCCCAAATGGACTACTATACTTTTTTCGCATTAATGATATTTGAATGCCTGATCTAGTGTATTCATTTAAATGAAGGAATTAGGGAAGCAATGTGGGTGCAGGATTGGAAGAATAAAGGGCAAATCTTTACTGCCATTGGGGAGCAGCCGGTCCCCTAACGCTCTGGGTCTAGGTTTTGTGACCTGAAAGCATATTGCATTGACATTGATGACAATGGCATCAGCAAAGGCAAATATCTTTAAATGAAGACTGTGTTGACATGTGCTTATCATTGCTTATCTGAATCATGTGATCCTCTGCGGCATTTTCTCCAGTGGTGGGAACTTGCTGCTTTTTGATTCTCTCCTGGACAGCCTTGTGTGATCCACACTGAAGTCCTAAAACTAAGGACCACCATATATATTGGTGTAGCGCCCTCCTAGTTAGAATGCTAGGTAAATTTTGTTTTTGGCTGCACTGAAGTGAGGGGAGTGGTTGTTGATCGGTTGGGTCTGACTCCTAAGCTGAGGGTTTGATTGCCTCCTCCTGCCTCTGGAAGATGCTTCTAGAGCATTGAGAATGATCAGCTGAATTTTTATCATATCCTGGCCAATCCCTGGAAGGGGGCATCCAGAAGGTGGCTGGTGTCAGTAAAAAAGACTTTGCCAGTGTTCCTGGCCGTTTCCGGGTGGTGCGCGCGCATCCGTGCGCGCTCGCGCGCTCCCGTGCGCGTGCGCGCGCCTGTGCGCGCGCCGGAAACGGCGCCAAATGGTGCCTATTTAAACCCTGGACATCCTGCACCAAGTTGCTGCTTGTTCTACAGCGTTCCAGACCTGTGAGCCTCAGCTCCCTACCTGTTCCTGTGTTTTCACCTGTTTCCTGTCTACCCGGCTTGCTTTGACCTGTTGTCCGCTACCTGCATCGACCCCGGCTATCCACGACCATCCGTTTGTCTACTCCTCTGTACCTCCGCTGCCCGCCCGTTAACGAACCTTGCCTGAACTTGACGATCCGCTTGCCTAACCCCTTTTGTACCTTTCTGCCTGCACGTTGCCAACCCTGCTTGTACGACCATTCTCCTGTTTGCACGACCTGCTGGAATCTCACTACAACATCTGTGACCATCCAGCCCTCGTGCCATCCCGCACTCTCGGGCCTCTGTCTACACTACCAGGGGTCCTTGAATCGGGTGCGCAAGAGCGGTTGTTCCCTGCACAAGACAGACTCCACCGTCAGGTACGTAACAGCTGGTGAGGTGATAAATGTGCAAGAAGCCTGAGCAGATTGCTAGAAAAGGTTTCAGTCTCCTGGGGGGTTGTTGCCCCTGGGAGATAGTCAGGCAGACAAGAGACCACAGCTTGGGCCTCAGATCCCTATTTCCTTCACAGAGGGTTAGTCTAAGGATGCTGGGTGGCAGACAGCTCTTGGGACACTGTGAGTAATGACTTAACTGGGGCCGATAGTTGGGCAAGTGCCAGAGGGGGACCAATTGCCAGGGGCTGCTTTATGGACTGCTGTTGTAGGGCAATCAACATCCTAGCCATACCCTGCTACCCCTAGAAAAGCTGCTTTTGGGAATATTAGAGGGAAGTTCATCCTTCTATTGTGATTACTGATCATTTGGCGTATCCTTTGACCTTAAACCCGTCTCTTGTTAGAGTTCCTTAGCAATAAACCCTAAAAAGAGGGGGGGGGATCCTGTTTACCCCAATGCATAGAAAGAAATTAAGGTAAAGACCATTTCGGCTTTAGAATCACTTTGTCGGTGTGCGTGGGACCATACTTGGGTGAGCTGCACCCTCTGTACTATCTAGGAGAACCTGTCTATCTTCAGCAACCCATTCAGGAGTGAGAGCTACATTACAATCCAAAACTATATAATACAAGGAGCTACCTAAATGATCCTATCATTTTTCTCTTATCATTCTCCTTCCACTCACTTGCAATTTTTTCCTCCTCCTATACCAGATAAATTTTCTTCCCCTGACCACCCAATGGGACTTTTCTCTCACAATGTTTCCAGGTCATTTTTTTAATTCCCAGGAAATACTGACCCCAGGGCATTTCCCCCTTTCACTGACCACAGACCTTTTTTCCCACAGCTGATACTGGGGAGTGTTTTTTCATTCACTGTACAGAAATGAAACAAGCCCTATGATACATAACCCTAACCGCTACTCCTGTTTGTTCTTAAGTTGAATTTGTTTGTACAGGTACATTTTTTAAGTGTAGATTTAGTCAAAGAAAATATTTTGAAGCTTTTTGGATAGCATAGGGAAGGGTTAACACCCCTGTAATGTTTGTTTTGCTGTCTAGGTTTCTGTTCAGAAGATTTCACCTCACTTCCTGTCCCAATGATAATTGGATTTTGAAAATGTTGGGTTGTTGTGGAAACAAGGATTGGTGATAAAGCATCAGTGGAGACCCCTTTTTCCCATAATAACTCTTACAGGAGTGAATTTCCCTTCCTAGGGGTAGATTTCCTGTCACTTCCTGTTGTCTTCCTCCGTTTGTAAGTAGGAGTCGTTTGTAAGTCGGATGTCTGTAACTAGGGGACCGCCTGTACTCTCTATTATGTATAGAATGTTATGTAGACTTGAGCCCTGCACTACATTTTGGGGTCTATGTATGTATAAAAAATTAGCAGTGCAAATTTGGCCATTATTTGCACAGGCACCACAAAGTTAGAAGCAGACGTGGTTGTTAAGTCACATACCCCCATTACTTGCATCCTCTCTGTTTTATGAAGAGCTAAAGTACTGTGTGTGTGTTTTTTTTTAATCCTAAAAACCTTTTCTCAACCCGCCGATCTGCACTCACGTGATCCCCCTCTGCTCTCCTTCCCCGATCTAAGGAGAGCAGCGGGAGAAGCTGAGATTCCCCTCTGATGTTAGCCGGCCAGCAGAGTGAGGTCACATGACCGTAGAGCAGCGCTGTGAAAATTGGGAATTTAGTTATCATTTTTAAAAACTGTACACGCAGTACTTTAGATCTTTATAAAACAGGGAGGATACAAGTAATGGGGGTATGTTTTGCAGCGGACATTGTGGCAGGAGGAGAGGAGAGGTGCGGGGAGCAGATCGGCTCTCACACACATACTGAGCTGACCAGCAGAGAGGGAGAGACTGCGGGCTGACGGAGGCATGTAAACTGACCATGGTATCATGGATCAGCAGCCATGATTACTGTGGTCAATTCACATAGGGGGACACAGGAACAGGCAGGATCAACCAGGTATTTTAGAACATAGAAACGGACAAACTACACTGCAAGAACACTATGCTGTTATTCATGCTTTAAAAGAACAGGAACTTTTATTCTTTAGGGTTACAACCACTTTAACTGTATCTGAGCACCACAAATTTAAAATGTTATTTACTTAATTATTTCTAATTTTTAATTATTTACTCAATTTTTAATATTTAAAACAAACTCACCATCCATCTGTAGTGCTGCCCTCTTGAGGGTCGCAAGATAAGTCAATCCCCCCTGGTTTCCCCGACTCTGGAAGTCCTTCACTACCTCTGACACACTGGGTTCACTCATATTGTTAGTTCTTCTTTAAATAATGCAAAGTAAATTAATACACAAGATTGAGGAAATCAAATGTGCTTACTCAAAGTATATTGCTTGGAAAGAATTGGTATTCAACTGGGTATATTAGTAATTCCCAAAATTGAACAAAAGTTAAACACAAGTAAATGACAAGATATATTACTTATGACTCTATAGGTTCATCCAACATGTATATAAGCAGGTCAGTATACTGTGCATGGGAGTGGGGCACAGGAGAGCAGGGGAATGACTTCTGAAGTGTCAGACCACTCTCTACTGCTCACTCACCTGACACCAGCAAACAGTAGGTGAACAAGTATAAAACCGGTAATAATACATAAACAGGTATAACACCAGCAAACAGTAGATAAACAAGTGTAACGCCACAATAACAAATGCAGTAATATTCAACCTGCCCTGAGGGAGAGAGTTCTTTGGTGAATACAGCTGTATAGAAAATTCTGGCAAAGTAGTCTAGGCTCACTAAGTGGGGGGAAGAGAATGAAGAGTAGTTGCAGTTCAATGTTCCTTGCTTGACAGTTCAGATGCTCTTCAGCTAGCTTTTATAGATTGATTGGTATATACCACACAAAGGCTGATGCAACAAAATAATTTCCCAGGAAGTGTACTGCAATGATATAAAGCACTTTTTTCTGCAGCAGAACTAGGAAAGCTTCACAGTGATCACTGACTTTAAGTTGTAGGACTACAAATAGCAGCAATCCCATATAGTGTATGAATGCTTGTACGCCACTTCTATTCCCAAAGTAACAGAACTAGGCCTTGAGTAACAAGAAGAATCTGGCTGTATATGCGCAGTGTCTGTAAAGATGGGCTTCAGCCCGCTCACCTCAAGGATCAGAGTATGCAGATGATGTATCCGCCACTGAGGATGATGATGATGACAGGCATGGAGATGATGATGATGTTGGTCACTCCAGTCTCTGGCTCCTAGGATCGGCCTCAACTGCCTTTCACCGCGATTCTCCAGGTTCGATCGCCCAAGCGGGATGTAGGGATCAGGAACAGGCTCTGCTTGGTACAGGGCAGGTCTTTCAGGCTGCTCACTGAAGTCCTGCAGAGTTTCTGAATTGCTCAGTCTGTGGAAGTAGACTGCGGATCAGCCACAATCTACACAAGGTCCTGCTTTGTCAATGTGCGCTGTCCAGAGAGAGCTTGCTAGGCCTCAGCCTCTGCTTAAATTGTCTCTCCAACGAGGCACCTCTTCTCCCAGGAACCCTCCTCTGCTGCACAGCCTGATGGGAGATGTAGTTCTACTGCAGGAAGGCCAGGGGGCGAATCTTCAAAAGCAAACTACAACCAAGCCTCCCAACTTTCTGCGATGGGAATGAGGGATACCTATTAGTAAAATTATGTACACCCCCTGCCACGCCCTCCTTAAAGCAGAAATTTACAACAAAAAAAAAGGATTGGGTAAACCCACAAGTTCTTTTTTACCACTACTGTTCCTTTATATTGATCTTTGGAACAAATGCAGTAATTTAAATTGGATGAAAGGTTTAACACTGGAAACACTTTTTGATAGCTAAATAGTGCATTGTATATATAGCTATATAGATCAGACCAAAATGAGGGACAAATGAGGAGGAAAGAGGGACAGTCCCTCTAAATCAGGAACAGTTGGGAGCTATGCTACAACCCCAGAGTGCATCTCTCTTGTTACTGCTAGAGTCACAGAACAGTCACAGAACAGTAAACTGGCACTAGGGGGAAAAAGGTGCATTAAGCCCAGAAACATCTCTGATGCCGGAAGGAGGCATACCCAGCTCCTGGCTACACATCCATGTGTCCAAAGTGGCTCCAGCTCCAGAAGGTTTTACCCACTTCCTGACCAGGCCATTTTTTGCGATATGGCACTACATTATTTAACTGACGGCGATCGTGCGGTCGTGCGACACTGTACCCAAATAAATTTGATGTCCTTTTTTCCCACAGATAGAGCTTTCTTTTGGTAATATTTGATCACCTCTGCGGTTTTTATTTTTTTGCGCTATAAACAAAAAAAGACTGACAATTTTGAAAGAAAAAACAATATTTTTAACTTTCTGCTATATTACATATCCAATAAAAAAATGTAAAAAATCAACTCTCTTAATCAATTTAGGCCAATATGTATTCTGCTACGTATTTTTGGCAAAACAGAAAATCCCAATAAGCTTATGTTGATTGGATTTATGGACTTTTGTTTTTATGCTTTTACTAGTAATGGTGGCGATCAGCAATTTTTAGCAGGTCTGCGACAAATATGACACTAAGTGACACTTTTTGGGGACCAGTGACACCAATACAGCGATCAGTGCTAAAAAAAAAAAAAAAAAATCACTGTAAATGTATAAATTACACTGGCAGGGAAGGGGTTAACATCAGGGGCGATCAAAGGGTTAACCGTGTTCCCTATGAGTGTTTTCTAACTGTGGGGGGATGTCCTTAACTGAAGAAAGACAGAGATCTGTGTTCCTGCTTAGCAGAAACACAAGATCTCTGTATTTCTTACTAGCAGGATGGCAGTCTGCCTTGTTTACATAAACAAACTGCCGTTCTGCCTCTCTACCAATGATGGCTGGGTTCGCCGGACCAACTGATTGGCTCCCGCTGTGTCCAATCACAGCTGGAGTGGTGCGTGTGCGCCCCAGACCTCAGAGAAGGAATTGCGTACAGTTACATGATTTTGCACTCAATGGTCGCTTTGCCACAGTAAGTGTATGTTGGGAGGTTAGGTCACTTACCCTCATTATTTGTATCCTCTCTGTTTTATGCAGAACTAAAATGTGTTTTTTTTTTTTAATTATAATCCTAAATACTTTTTCTCACACCGCCGCTCTGCGGTCACGTGATCCCGCTCCGCTCAAAGGGGAGAAGCGGGAGGAGCTGGGATTCCCCTCTGATGTCAGCCAGCCAGCAGAGGTAGGCCACATGACCACAGAGCGGTGAAAAGGAGGTATTTTGGATTATCATTTTTTAAAAATGGACACAATGTTTATTGTATTAGGAAATCACTTTGAAAAACATCCCCCTAGCATTTCCAGCTATGCCCAGATAAGGGCAGATAATTCATGTAGCATTTTCTTCCTGGAATCCCCCTGCCCTTAACTCAGGCGTGCAGGCAGGAGGGTGTGCTTAGCTGAGAAAATCCCTTCTCCTGATTAAAGAAAAAAAAAAAAGACTTCTGGAATATGTGTCATCATTTTGGCTTAGGCCAGAAACCATTAATCCTTTAGGTTTATGTTAGTAAGACTCTCACTTGTAGCAAAGGAATGATGCGCTTTGTGCATAGAAGGACCACCAATTGTGTACAGCATATAGGCTCAGATTCTTTTTAACCATTCCACGTTATGCCATGCCCAAAGTTTGGCATCATATACCCACGCTGTGAGCCGCATGTCTTCTCCATCACAGGGGGTCCCTCTTCCTCAAGTTCCACAGTTGGGAAATATGGATTATTATGTAAGGATTTAGCATGTTAGTTCTGATTCAGCTTCATGTTGGAAATGCTTGTGAAAGAGAGAGTTAAAAGCAATAAACTTGGCTGCGTTCTTCCCTGACAAATTAATTTCCACGTCCATTGTGCGCTAGGCAGACGATAGCTAGAGAACATCATTCCATTTATTGGGAAGGAATTGAAGGATCTGTATTTCAAACCAACTTCATTCAGCCAGTTTGACCTGCAAGAAACAGAAAGGAAGGTCAACGCTGGTGGACATTTACAAAAACACTTTATAACACTGGGTCACCTTTACAACATCAAAGGGTTCAAAATAAGAACTGTCTGTGTTCCCCCATAGCAAGCAATCAGCTTTGAACTAGATCCAAATCTAAACACTAAATTCCCATATGAACTTTTAAATGTTGATGTCATTTCAGTAATTGTTTTCTAACAATGTAAAATCTGCAGCTTTCATTAAAATAATACCTGGTATCCTGGTCACAAAGGTTCTTGTTCAGACACCTTCTGTTATGGAGTAAAAACTGTCTCCCAGTTGTTATTTTGCATTGCCACTTATGCCCCTGGGGGAGGAAAACTATATTTTATGGAAAAAACATGGACATTTTTGAATGATACACAGTGGTCTAGTGGTTAACACTTTCACCTGGCAGCAAAAGGGTCGCTGGTTCAAATCCCAACCAGGACACTACCTGCCTGGAGTTTGCATGTTCTTCCTGTGCCTGCGTGGATTTCCTCCAGGTACTCCAGTTTCCTCCCACACTCCAAAGACATGCTGGTAGGTTAATTTGATCCTGTCTAAATTGGCCCTAGTTTGTGTATGTATGAATAAGAGTAAGGCTGCATTCACACCTGAGCGACACGTTTTCAGGCATATTTGAATCGTTTTGTAGCACAACAACGGCCGTTTGCAAACGCCCGATGTCGCGCTAATACACGCGTTTGACGCTTTTCCATTGATTCTATATCAATAGAAAAGTGTTGGAAACGCCGGAACATGCCCGATTCGTGCGACAAAAATAGTTAGTTTGAGCTTCAGGCGTTTTCAGGCTTTTGGCTTCAGGTGTTTTTCAGTGGAGATGTGAACCATCTCCATAGAGAAACATTGATTTTTTTTTCCCCTTCAGCATTTTGTAGCTTCATGCTTCAGGCATATTTGAGCTACAAAACGCTCAGGTGTGAATGGAGCCTTAAGGACCTTAGATTGTAAGCTCCTTGAGGGTAAGGACTGATGTGAATGTACAATGTATATGTAAATCGCTGCGTAAATTGACGGCGCTATAGAAGTATCTGAAATAAATTGAAAAATAAAATAAAATTTCCCATTTTACATACTGTATAGATTTATCCATCCCCCTCCTGCAAATCTTGAAAGGGAAAACATAAAATCAGTATTTAATGTTGTCACTTACTCTAAGGCCAGTTTCACATGGCCGTCTCCTAAGTGGGCTCCGTTTTTCTTGGCGGGGATCGCTCCGCTGATCTCCGCTAAGCCGACGGATGACAGATCCATCTCCGCTCTCTGTGCAGAGACAGAGCTGTCAGAGCCCCCGCTCTCCCTTATGGGAAATCAGATGACAAAGGATTCGTCTGTCCATTGTCATCCGATCCGTAGACAGATGGAAAAATGGGTCTGGAGCGGATCGCAGAGCAATGAGTGTCAGCAGACACGTCGCCACTGACATCCATCACTCCATAGAGCTGCATGGAGAGTCCGTTCAGATCCGCCTGAAAAACGGACAGGCGGACCTGAACGGAACGTCCGTGTGAAAGGGGCCTTAATGAGTCCCCAGCCTGACTGCTGATGACAATTGTTGGCAGATAGCTGGATAAATATGGATATACTCATATTTATCATGTATTCCCGGAATAAAAGCAATTCACAAACTGAGTTTAAGGGGCACTTCTGTGTACAAAACACCTTCAGGTAGCCATATACAGAAAATTACAGAGCTGCAGATTGAAAAGGAAAACTTAGTGGTGCTCACTTTACCCATGCACATACATGTATTGCTTTTGATATAGTTTGGCATAAACCATGTAGCAAATACTCTTGTTGTATTATGCTTAATGTGATATGACATACTTGGATGTTTGTACTAACTATACTGTAGTGCTTTTATATATACAGTAAATGTTGAATACGATCTTATTGCAAAAGCATTCTTTAGATGTGGTGTGCTAACGCTATATATTCAATTATTGTGCTAGAAGATTGATAAGGCCGTATAGTGGTATACGCATCCCTAAATTTTTTAATTATTACCGGTAGTTAAAAATCAGTGCTGGTAATATGCAATTTTTCAGGGAATACACATTGTGAGTCTGAGATTCTAAGAGCCGGTTCACACTACAGCGACTTGGGAGGCGACTTGCGTCTCTCCAAGTCGCCCCAAGTCGCTTGACAGAAAAAATCCCATTGAAGTGAATAAGAGCAGTACACTACTGAAGTCGCTCCGACTTCAAAAAAGGTTCCTGTACAACTTCAAGGCGCCTTCTAACTGACTTGTGTCCATAGAATTCAATGGAAGTTGCCTCCAAGTCGGATCCCCATCTATATTGAAGTGACTTTACAGGAAGAATAAAATAATTTACTCAGTAAAAAAACAAGGCAACCCCCTCCCTCCCTTCTCTGATTGGCTCAGGCAAAGTCGCCTGGCATGGAGGTAGCTTCAGGTTGCGCTGTAAGTCGCCCAATGAGAACAGAATGAGTGGCGAGTGGCAGAGATAGTGCCGCATCCCTATTGCAAATACAAACAAGGGAGTACCCCTAGTGGGGGGACTTTAAAGGCACTGACACAGTAAATTACTGTATATACTCAAGTATAAGCCGACCCGAATATAAGCCGAGGCACCTAATTTTACCACAAAAAACTGGGAAAACGTATTGACTCTAGTATAAGCCTAGGGTGGGTAGTTATGCACAGGGGGAGGGATACAGGGGCAGTTATGCACAGAGGGAGGGATACAGGGGTAATTATGTACGGGAGTAGTTATACACGGGGGGTAGTTATGCACAGGGGAAGGGTTAGTTATGCACAGGCAACATGAGAATGGCCCACAGGGATTTGCCGCAACACAGAGTTCCCACTGGTATCGAAATAATATCAAAATGGTATAGGAAAAGTATACAATTTATTGAATCAAGGTTAAAAGTGATCACATGACAAATACATTAATTGTCATATGTCATCATGATAAAATATACAGATAGAACCAAATATTATACAGAGAAAAAGAACAACAGTGTGGAAGCTAGCAAACCAACAATTGGAATGTATCCAGGTAGTGAAGGCTTGGCTTCCTCTCCAACATGTTTCGAAGTTTTATCACATCAGTAGAGGAGATGGCCATCTTCATGAATCATGTCATAACCTGGCATAGATACATTGATGACGTGTTAATTTTCTGGGACGGTCCCGTAGAGGAACTTCAGCAGTTCCTACGGGCCCTCAATAAGAATCCATTCAATTTATCATTTACTATGACATACAACACTTCTTGCATTACTTTTTTGGATATACAAATTCTTAAGGACCCCACGGGACTTATCTCCTGCGCCCTATACCGGAAACCCACAGCGGGCAACAACATCCTACACGCGGCCAGTGCCCACCCACAACCTCTCATCAATTCCATACCGTACAGCCAGTATCTCAGATTAAAACGCAATTGCACTTGTCCAGAGACATTCCTCAGGGAAGCCAACGCCCTGAGGACTCGCCTCTTATCTAGAGGTTATAGTAGCAAATGTTTGAAAAAAGCTTTCAACAAAGTTACACGATCCACTAGACACCAGTTACTATATAAACCCAAAAAAGATATTGATGTCTTGCCCACCAATAGAATTATTACAAAATTCAATACTCAACATCAGGGAATCAGACAAATTCTCCAGCGCCACTGGCATATACTCACTTCAGACCCGGTGGTAGGACATCTAGTTCCCCCAAAACCTCTTATAACCTATCGACGAGCTACCTCTATAGGGGACAGGTTGGTGCATAGTGAGCACGCCGCACATGTGGGGGGGGACCCATGTACGTATCGGGGGACCTTCGCATGTGGGGCGTGCTCGCACTGCAGATACTTGGATACAAGAAAACATATCAAGTTGCCCAATTTTGGGCCATTTAAACCTCAACACTATGTGAATTGCCTCACCACTGGAGTAGTTTATCTACTGCATTGTGGATGTGGCTGCTTCTATGTGGGCAAAACTATGCAACAGTTTCGCCGTCGAGTGGGCCGACATGTCCTCAATATGAGGAACAACGACCCGGATACACCCTTGGGTCGCCATGTCAGGGACATACACGGTGGTATTATGCCATCGGTCCGTTTCGTGGCACTAGATAGGATACATACAAATACACAGGGTGGAGATATGGACAAAACTTTGCTACAACGAGAACTTAGATGGATTGTTACACTTAACGCCACGGCACCCCCAGGTTTAAACGGGGTGCTAAATTTCAAACCATATCTCCCAGGGTTCTCGTCGGGGGGTTTCGATCCGACATTGGTTGATGGTTAATAGAGACGATCTTGTTGAGTTAGACCTATGCTTTTTTCCTTTTTTTTTTTTTCCCTTTTTTTTTTTCTTTTTTTCTGGTATCTGTGGGGAACCCTGTATACATAGTGGATGACGAAATATCTACTCGGTACCCCACAATTGCAATGTTTTGTCATGTACTCATGTCACTTATGTACCATTGTTTGTCAAATGCATGCGAATCAGCGAACTTCCGTTGGTTCTTATTGATTCACCGGCTATCATGCCCCTGGGTGGTTTTTTTTTTTTTTTTTCTTCAAATCGACTACTATCACGTGATGTATAAACTGCCATGGATATTTTATACATCCACTTATGGCCAGTTTGCCCACCTTGGGACGCCCCCATGCTTCTTTCACATTGGGCAATCTGCCTATGTCTCCCCCCGGCGCGCCCAGTCCCTTAGGGTGGTTCTCGGCCTCCCCCGGGGGGTGTTTAGGCCGGCCGTGTCACCGGGTCCGCCCTTTCCATGGTGATTGGGCGGTCACCTAGTCACGGGGACCTATTGTAGCGCGTCGGCGCCGTGATGACGTCGGACGCGGCTGCGTGTGCGGCCGCGTGGGACGCCACCATGGCGGGGAATCGGCGGGAACACATTACAAGCCCGGATGCTATGAACACCCTCATCATAAGGTTAGCTCTTGAAGTGGGGCAGGATGACAGGCGGTGCATGAGGTGTTATGGCCAATTGGATTCCCCAAGCATGGGCCCCTCCCCCACAAAGGGGTGTGATCTAGAAGTTAATCTGCCCTATTTAACCAGCGCTATCACACACCATTACTGCAACTACGGGTAGACCATACCAGAGGCTACCACCACACCAATCATCACCGACCATCAGGGTAAGACACACGAAAGTATATAGATACCTGTCTAGGCACCTCACTCTGTTTATTCCCAATGGGGGTTTACCCAGTGTTTTTCCTGCTTTCCCCTCCCCCTTCCTTCCCTCTCCCATACCTTACTTGAAACCAGCTCCATGCGGTCAATGGCAGACCCTAATACACTGATAATCTACATTTAATTTATAGGTCTGCTCAGCCCCATCCCCTAAATATACTGTGTATTGGTAGAACACTCTACTACATAGTAAGTACAATCGGGATAGGTTTGCTGACTAACATCTATTTATATGACTGTTTATATTATAGACTTAAATCCATATATACTTTATCCCTATAGGCTGTGTCCATGTGTCTTCCGGGTGGGACCTGTTCCCTTCCATCGATTCTCGAGGGAGACAAATGTTGAAGAGCTGGAGGGAGGTGAAAGGGTGGGCCACACACGGATCCCCCACCACTATTTTTGGGGGTTCTTTCCTCACAATTTGATTACTCAGTCCTTTTGAAGATATATTCGGAGACTTTCTCTGATTTCCAGCCCTAACCCAGCTGGTAACTGTTTTCCACAAACCAGAGGGGTAAGTAACAACTGATGTTATCTGCTGATTCGCATGCATTATTTACAGCCATTGTATGCTCATATTTGTTAGTGCCATAAGAGTCACGCTATGTTACTTTAAGAAGATCCTAACTATACACTGGTCTATTTATCCGTTTTTCTACACTATGTTTCAGAACCAAAGTTTCACAGTGAGTTTTCTCCCTGAGGAAGAAGTTTATCACACATTTGAATTAAAACTTCGAAACATGTTGGAGAGGAAGCCAAGCCTTCACTACCTGGATACATTCCAATTGTTGGTTTGCTAGCTTCCACACTGTTGTTCTTTTTCTCTGTATAATATTTGGTTCTATCTGTATATTTTATCATGATGACATATGACAATTAATGTATTTGTCATGTGATCACTTTTAACCTTGATTCAATAAATTGTATACTTTTCCTATACCATTTTGATATTATTTCGATACCAGTGGGAACTCTGTGTTGCGGCAAATCCCTGTGGGCCATTCTCATGTTGTTTGTCAAATTTGGGGAGGCAACACAGTATCCCTGACTAATATAGTCTAGAATCAAAATTTGGGACCCCACCCTTTTCAAATTTAGTTATGCACAGGGGGGAAGTTATGTACGGGGGGGGAGTTATGCACAGGGGGAGGGGTAGTTATGCACAGGGGGAGGGGTAGTTATGCACAGGGGGGTAGTTATGCACAGGGGGGTAGTTATGCACAGGGAGGGGTAGTGATGCACAGGGAGGGGTAGTTATGCACAGGGAGGGGTAGTTATGCACAGGGAGGGGGGTAGTTATATGTCTCAATAAGAGTGCTGCTTGGCGCTCAGATCACTCACCGCATATCTCAGTCTCTTCTTCTCTCCACGGCTGACAAATGCAGGGGGTGGGCCCAAGCATGACGTCAGTTGGAAGGAGGCAGAGGGGAGCCCCAGGAGACCCACGAGTCATTTAAGCTCTTATTGGCTGAGGGGAGAGGGGAGAGAAGTGGCGTGCGGGAACAATGACAACCCCCACACGCCACTGACATACTCACTCGAGTATAAGCCGAGGGGGGCTTTTTCAGCATAAAAAATGTGCTGAAAAACTCGGCTTATACTCGAGTATATACCGTATATAAAAAATATCAAAAAGTTATTGGTACGTAAACTAGAGAACAAAACATGATTAAAATCTATGGCATGAAAGTAGAGTTAATCGCACATGGATTATAGATGATACAAAGACATAAAAAAAAACACCTCAATCGCCCAAAGCCGCGCTGAAGTTGCCCTGAAGCCGCGCTGAAATCGTCTATGAAGTCATGCCTGAAGTCGGTTTGCCCCTGTGTGAACCGAGTCTAATACTGCATTTTATTTTTTGTTTTGATATATTTTTACAGATGTGTTACATTGTTTCAGTTTTTCACCATGAGCCTTCATTGGCTTACAGAGCCTATCGTGATCCCCCATTGCATGGCCATCCATGAAAAGTTCATGAAAACCAAAACAGAGGGTTGAACGATACTGAGGATTTTGTGGGTAATAAACAGTATATATAATTATAAATTAACAAGACAGTACCATATCAACTATTTCACAACAGCATGTTTTCATATCAAATACTTCTCTATATACATTTATATTCTTATAGGACATACATTCTCTCCTTTGGTACACAATGTTTCTAGACTGTGTACATCTGTTCAAACAATACCCTGGAAGCCAGTGACATGGATAACTATGTGGAAACATCTGCTTCTGAGACTCACTGCTGTACAACAGCTGCTTATATATCCATGTCCAGGTAAACAGCAAGAGATTAAAATATATACTGATATACAGTATATAAGTATATATATGTTTGTGTATATATATATATATATATATATATATATATATATATATATATTCTTATTGAGGACATCAACCATTAATTATTATTTATTATAGAAGAATACATAAACACCCACAGGTAAAGATTTTTAGAGGTAGAAGAGGTTCTATTTAGGGGAACCCTCCGTGTAGGGCTATATTTCATACTGCCACCATACTACATCGAAATGATATCTCCCCTTTTTGCAAGCCCCACCTCTTGTGTCTTTTGATTATTTTGGTAAAAATGTATGCTAGAATGATCAATTGGAACCAGACCAAAATCAACAGGGTCAGATGGTTTAAAGCATTTTTTAAATAAAAGTGCAATTGTCCTTTAAAGTAAGAAAGTGTAAGGAGTAACACTTACTTTTCCTTATTGGCACACTTAGTCTGGTTAATTTACCTAAAAAAAGTTAACACCAGTGGATTAACATTATAGGTAGGCAACTGCTATCTTTAAAGTGGTTGTAAATCCCATTTATGAAATTTGACCTAGGCACATATATCTGTAGTGTTTATTTATCTCACTCCAAAGCTCGAGGTGCCGTTGCTTTCTGCTGCTCTGTTCCTCTGTTATCAGCAGAGTCACTTCTGACAAGTTCTCTGACACATGAGATAACAGTAGCTGGAAATTTGTGTCAGGGGAGGGAGATTAGAGGCAGATAAGCAGGGAACTGGTCTATTCACAGTACAGCTCTGCATGTTTCTTCTTTCCTCTGCCTATGTGGAGGGGGGTGTGTGCCTTTCCTCCAATCAGCTCTCACACAGTGTAAGCCCAGATTCCCCTCCTACTGCTCAGTGAGGAAACAAAATTTCTAACACAAGCTGCACTTTTCAAAGAGTGTAGAAAAGGAAAGACAGCAGATATACAGGTAAAACATATTTAGGGAGATTTGTTTAACCGCTTGCCGACGGCTGATCGGCAATTGACGGCGACAGTGTGGCTCGATAGCACGGATCGCCGTCATATGACGGCGGCCGCGAGATCGAGCCCAGTGAGCGCGTGCGCGCCCCTGGAGGCGTGCCCGCGCACTCACTGTGTCCGGGGAGGGCCAGGGGGCGGGTGCGGTGGATTCGATCTCCGCCGGCCACCCGCAATGCCCCCCCCCGGAGTGAAAGAACGGAGGTCCGTGTAAGTAAACACGGACCTCCGTTCTGTGAGGGGGGAAGAGCTGTGATCACAGCCTTCCTCTACATGGAAGGTGTGATCGCTTCCCTTCCCCAGCTAGGGCAGTCCCCCCACAGTTAGAACACGCCCAGGGAGCGCCCCTGCAGGTTAACCCCTTCACTGCCAATGGCATTTACACAGTAATCAGTGCATTTTTATAGCACTGATCGCTGTATAAATGCCAATGGTCCCAAAAAAGTGTCAAAATGGTCCGACATGTCCGCTGAAATATCGCAGTACCGCTAAAAATCGCAGATCGCCGCCATTACTAGTAAAAAATTAAAAAAATAAAAACCCCAGAAATGAATTCTCATCATCCGTAAACGCGGCCACTTTTGCGTAAACCAATCAATAAATGCTGATTGCGATTTTTTTTATCACAAATATGAGGAAGAATATAAATCGGCCAAAACCGGTGAAAAAAAATGTTTTTTTATATTTTTTTTTTGCATTTGTATTTTAGCAAAAAGTAAGAAATTTGGGTTTTTTTGCAAAATTGTCGCTCTTCTTTTGTTTATAGCGGCGATCAGAAATGACGCAGCGGTGATCAAATACCACCAAAAGAAAGCTCTATTTGTGGGAAAAAAAGGAGGCAAATTTCGTTTGGGTACAACATCGCACGACCGCGCAATTTTCAGTTAAAGCGACGCAGTGCCGAATCACAAAAAGGGCTCCGGTCCTAAAGCTGGAAATCCTTCCGGTCCTTAAGTGGTTAATCTCTGTGTATCATCTGAGGGTGATCCCTTCACTGAGTATAGGAGAGGGTTTACAATCACTTTAAAGCTAGGTCAGCAGTGGTTGCCTCCATGCCCCCCTTAGATTAATCTTTAACATGAGTTCCAGGCACACTCTGGGTACTGCTGGTTGGACAGGGTCACTGCAGTAGGTGGGATCTCAGTACAGGCAAAGCCACTAATGTGCACTTTGTGTTGGTGTGTATGAGCCCTGAAATGCTAATGCAGTAGGAAAACAGTGGCACACATTCCTTCAATTTTTCCGCATTTCCGCATGTATTGTTATAGCCTTGAATTCAAATCGTTTTTAATGCAGTTTATTTTAAGTGGATATACATATTTCCCTCATTATTTACAAATTTAAAACATGAAAAAGGCTTAATTGTATAGGTATCCACCCCTCTGCTGTGAAAACCCCCAAATAAGCTCTGGGGAAACCAAATGCCTTGTGATGTTTCTTACTGCAAATAATCCCCAAATGCTTCGCTATAGCTTTATCGCCCCCCGCTACACAGACAGAAGGGTGCCAGCTCCACACAGTCTGTGACCAGCTGAAGATCATGGAGTGGATTTCCTAAAGGCAAATAGACTGTGCACTTTGCGGTTGCTGCAGAGCTTAGTAAATGAGGGAAAGCTCTGCTGACTTCCTTCATCCAATCAGGTGCAAGCAAAAACACTGTTTTTTATTATTTATTTTACTTGCATGTGATTTAGTATTCTTTGCAGGGTGAAGTATTACCTCATATGCTAAGCTTTGGAGCAATGGCACTTGCAAAGTGCACAGTCTATTTGCCTTTAGTAAATCCACTCCTATGATGCAAAGAATAGAAGTGGAGCCACTAAACCTTAGATTTCAAAATAAGTTTATGAAAGTTACCCAATACATGATAAATCCACCTGCTCCCAACTTACATGTTTCACTCCATTGGGAGTTTATTCATAGTGTGTTGAGTATGACTAAGCTCTGGATGGGGTGAAACACGTAAGAGAGGGCCGGTGAATTTATCTTGTATCGGGTTACTTTATGAATCTATTTCAGACTCTGAAGTTGAGCGTCTCCGCTTCTATTCTTTGCCTTATGTACTCACCTTATTAGTCAAATGGAGTTCACCTCAATACAATTAAAGCATGACATAAGTGAAAGTGTGAATGAAGCTTGAATTTTCTTGACTGATTGAGATAGTTATCCAATTACCAAGTTGTGTTGCTCTAGATTTGACCCATCAATTTTATGTTTTGTTCACGTGGTTCAATTTGTTTTATCAGATTTGTGAATAACATTTAGAATTGTGCTGAACGAAACAATTTGTTTTTTTCTGTTATTTACATAAATTTGTTTAGTTAAATTCATATAATCTGTTTAATTTGCTTTGGGAATTTGTTTTGTTTATTTATATTCTAATCAATCCGAATTTTCTGAATTCCGTCGATTCGAATAGTTTTCCAATTTCCAAAGAGAATAAAATAGAATAGAATAAAGTAAAACAGAACAAAATAGAATAGAAAATAAAAGAAGAGAATAGAATAGAAACTAATAGAATAGAATAAAAATAGAATGCAATAAAATACAAAGAATATAATCATCTTCTGAAATTCTAATAGCAAAGAATAGAATAGAAAAGAATAGAAGAGAATTAAAAAAACAATAGAATAGAATAAAAAGAATATAACCATTTCCCAAAATTCAAATAGAATCAATTTGAATCTAGAATAGAAAAGAATAGATTAGAATAGAATAGAAAATACTGAAATAGTATAGAAAAAATGAATAGAATAGAAAGAATATAACCATCTTCCTATTCTAGTCTATTCTTTTCTATTCTATTCAAATTGGAATTGATTCTATTTGAATTATGGGAACTGGTTATAGTCTTTCTATTCTATTCTATTTTTTTATTCTATTCTTTTTCTATTTGTTTATTCTAATCTATTTTATTCTTTCCTATTCTATTATTTTATGTTCTATTCTATTATTTTATTTTCTATTCTATTCTTTTCTATTCAAATTCAAATTTATTCTATTTGAAATTGGAATTTCGGAAGATGGCTATATTCTTTCTATTCTATTGGTTTTCCTATGCTATTCTGTTGTTTTCTATTTTATTCTAATCTATTATTTTATATTCTATTCAAATTCAAATTGATTCTATTTGACTTTTGGGAAATGGTTATATTCTTTTCTGTTCTATTCTATTATATTGATTTTTTTTTTAAATTCTGTTCGTTTCTATTCTATTATAGTCTATTCTGTTTTATTCTATTCTTTTTCCTATTCTATTCTTTTCTATTCTATTCTATTCGTATGTATTCAAATTCAAATATATTCTATTTGAGATTCGAATTTCAGAAGATAGTTGTATTCATTCTAGTTTATTCTATTCTTTTTTATTCTGTTTGTTTATATTCTATTCTATTCTTTTATTTTCTATTTTGTTCTGTGTTACTGTATTATATTCTATTTCTTTATTTTCTGTTATATTCTTTTCTATTTCATTATATTTTTTCTATTTTCTATTCTACTTTTTCTTTGGAAATTGGAAAACAAATTGAAAACTATTCAAATGTGAAAACTATTTGAATTCCAATTCGATAACTATTCAAAATTGATTTGAAAACAAATCGATTCAAATCGTTTCGAATTCAAATTGCGTTCAAATTTTTTTTTTCTTAGTTATTTTGGATTCGTTTAAATTTGGTGCTACTGTAATTTGGAAATTCGGATACATCTGACTTTCCCGAAAAACAAAAATTTGTCAGAATTTCAATTCAGAACGAAACAAACTGCACATGTCTAATAACATTCATTACCCATATTTAAAGTGAGATTAAACCCTGTCCACATAGCTGCCAGCAGTGATCATTGCATAGTGACTGTGGGAAAACCTGTGTTGCTGGGAGAATTGAGTGATTTTCTGTGGTTGAAGGAAAGAAAATAGCATAATTTATTTTATTTTATTTATCTTATATATTTATTTCAGCTGCTTATATAGCACTGTCAATTTATGCAGCGCTTTACATAATCTATGGCCAGGATTAACTGTTATGCAGGGTTGGCTTTAAATGTATTTATGACCTCAAAGATCATACTACTCCCTGTGAGAAAAGCGGTATCTTCATTTCTCCCCAGAAGGACTGCGCCATCTATGTTCAGGCATCATCTACATTTAGCACCCACTTCCTTGACTGAAATTCTTCCCCTGGATGACAAAAGAATGTAAATTTCAATGCATGAGCAGTAGCCTTTATGCTCTGGCTGTATATGCTGCCTCTCATCTTATATGTGTTAATGACATTTACTTCCGTGCTGTCCTTCCAGAGACCATCCTTCCTCAGATACAGCTGTGTGAAAATTCTGATGGGAACGTAGCAGTACCATTAGTTAACGCCTTCCAGGCTCTGCACACTCTGCTTTCACTCCTAGTTTTCATTTCATTAAAATGAGTCATTGCTTTGGTGACCCCATAGACTTCTATTGTAGCATCTAATTCCATTGAAATAATGAAGGGAATCGGATGCAGACTGTGCAGGGACCAGGAGTACATTCATATTACTACTTTGATCTCATTGAAGTTTTTGCAGCTGTACCTCTGGAAAGGGCAGCATGGAGTTAGGTGTAATAAATACTAAAATTATATGATCTTTCTAAAGATAATTACTGGAGTTCTCCTTTAAAGTGGTAGTAAACACTTTTTTTAATGTGTACCTACAGGTAAGCCTATAATAAGACTTACCTGTAGTTACAGTGAAAATCTCCTAACCTTGCACTGTTTAGCAGATATTCACAGCCGGTGATGTCACCGGTGCATGCACTCTGGAGGGGCGGCATACCCATGCTGTCCCTTGAGAGCTCCATGCTGCGGTCCGTGACTCCCATGGAGTGACGTCATCCCGGCTCGGCCATTCAGATGGCTGGAGCACGTGAACCTGGAAGGAAGACTGGGTGAAGATGGAAGCGCCTGTCAGCGGTCACAGTGTGCTGCTGGAGGGCTTTGTTCTAAGGCAGTGGTTCTCAACTCCTGTCCTAAGGACCCACCAACAGGCCAGATATTAAGTATTACCTTGGGGAGATGCAGACTAGAATACTGCAATCACTGAGCAGCAAATGATATCTCCTGTGATGTATTTCAGTTATCCTGCAAACCTGGCCTGCTAGTGGGTCTAGGGTTGCCACATCATCCCTTTAATCCAGGACACATATTAATTACACAGGTTCTGTGGCTGATTAAGGTGCTAATTAAACTCACTTGGTGCCTTATCTGCATTAAATTAGCCTCCGAACCTGTGTAATTCATGTGTGTCCTGGATTAAAGGGATGAGGTGGAAACCCTAAGTGGGTCCCGAAGACAGGAGTTGAGAACCACTGTTCTAAGGTAAGTATTCCATAATGTGCTGGTATGCAATGCATATGAGCAGGGCAGCCATCAGAAATTTTGGGGCCCCTTACGCAGTTTTAGACCTGGGCCCCTCCCCCCCGTCTGACCACCATGACCACCATGACCGCCAACATTCTCCAGGGCCCACCCACTAGCCATCCCACCACATCCTCCCACTGGCCAGGGGTGTACACATGTTGCAGCCGCAGTAGGAATTATACACCCTGTCACACTTACCAGGTGTAGCCTGCCAAGCATGACCCATTCAAGTGAAGTGAAGTGTGCAATGCATGCTAGTGTGGGATCCAAGGGGTCAAAAAAAAAGTGCACAGGCAGCACAGCCTCACTTGATCTTGCAATAAGACCCCACGCTAAACCATAGGTGCTGGAAGTCCCCTCTATGTGACCTAAGTTTGGTGTTTTTAACGCCTATGGTTCGGGAGAATGGTGTCCCTAAACCAGGTATTCCCCTCCCATAAAATACAAAATGGTATTCAGCGCAAAATAAATACTTCATCCACTAATATTGTCACAACACCATTAAATGACATAAATCTATAAAGTGCAGCGCTATGTTAAATGGAACATCACATAACATACATTTTCATTTCAACAAATAAAGTTCATAAATGTCCTTTAGATGGTAAACTTTTTGGTATAAAAATATCCTCAGAACCGACATAAGTTGCCGCTCACCTTACAACTGCAGGCTAAAAAGCCTCAAAAGTGCCTTCCCCTCTGGGGCTCAAATCTTTGCACAAATCCTGCAGGTATGGTCAGCCGTATATCCTCAGTGTATATATAGAAAAAGAAAGGGATACACATCTAATCAGTGGTGTATTTAGGTTCTGTGCTGCCCTAGGCCTGACCAAACTCGTGTCCCCCCACAGTTGCAGAACATCGGCTGCCTGCACAACTCATTGGTTGGGGTCTGCCGCCTGGCCCCTTTGGGACGCCTGGACGCCCCACATGTGTATAGGCTGCCCCCCCTCTGATGGCGGCCCTGCCTGTATTATCATACTGGCAGCACTAAAAGTGCAAGCCGCCGGGGACTCTTTTCGCGCTGCCCCCCTTCAAAGTGCTGCCCTAGGCCTGGGCCTTGTTGGTCTAGGCCAAGATACAGCAGTGCATTCGAGTGCATGAATTGAAGCGTTGTAAAGTCAGTACATGCAGTGATGACACTAAGATGGCCGCGGGTGACGTCAGACGCCGCTCCTCCATGTACGCGTTATGTCCTGGGCGGGACTTCCTAATCGCGGGAGCACGGCATCACCCAAACAAATTTATACCCACAGCGCCGTACAGATCACACGTCACCACAAGAGGACGATCACATGACCGGGATATGACCTCAGAATACCGAAGCTAACAGAGCCACCGTTGTTACAGCCTCAGTAAGGGTAATCACTCCCCCCAGTGATGTGATCCAGAATGGCACTCAGTTAATAGTCACTGCATGTTACTTATATATAAAATATATATTCACTCAAAATAAATGATAATTAAAAAACGTCTTCGGTCATCCCACAACCATTCCTAGAAACAATGTACCAGCACCAAATAAAACATATATATATATATAAAATGACAAAATATAAAATGACAAAATATAAAATTACAAAAGACAAAATATGATACCTCCTAGATTGTAAGCTCTAACGAGCAGGGCCCTCTGATTCCTCCTGTATTGAATTGTATTGTAATTGTACTGTCTGCCCTAATATTGTAAAGCGCTGTGCAAACTGCCGGCGCTATATAAATCCTGTATAATAATAATATAATAATTGTTATTACACATACAGAGAGCATTAGATGTGTATCCCTTCCTTTTTCTATATATACACTGAGGATATCCGGCTGACCATACCTGCAGGATTTGTGCAAAGATTTAAGCCCCAGAGGGGAAGGCACTTTTGAGGCTTTTTAGCCTGCAGTTATAAGGTGAGCGGCAACTTATGTCGGTTCTGAGGATATTTTTATACCAAAGAGATATATTTTTATACCAAAGAGTTTACCATCTAAAGGACATTTATGAACTTTATTTGTTGAAATGAAAATTTATGTTATGTGATGTTCCATTTAACCACTTCCTTACTGGGCACTTAAACCCCCCTCCTGCCCAGACCAATTTTCGGCTTTCAGCGCTGTCGCATTTTGAATGACAATTGCGCGGTCGTGCGACGTTGTACCAAAATATAATTTGCGTCCTTTTTTTCCCACAAATAGAGCTTTCTTTTGGTGGTATTTGATCCCCTCTGCGTCATTTCTGATCACCGCTATAAACAAAAAATTAACGACAATTTTGCAAAAAAGAACAATATTTTTTACTTTTTGCTAAAATACAAATCCATAAAAAAAAATTATTCATCAGTTTTGGCCGATATTTATTCTTCTACATATTTTTGGTAAAAAAAATTGCAATCGGTGTATATTGATTGGTTTGCGCAAAAGTTATTGCGTCTACAAACTATGGGTATTGATTTATGGCGTTTTTATTATTATTTTTTTGTTTTACTAGTAATGGCGGTGATCTGCGATTTTTATCAGGACTGCGATATTGCAGCAGAAATGTCGGATATTTTTTACACCTTTTCGGGACCAATGACATTTATACAGCGATCAGAAATTTAAATATCCACTGATTACTGTATAAATGTCATTGGCAGTGAAGGGGTTAACCTGCAGGGGGCAGTGAAGGGGTTAACAATGTTCCCTAGGTGTGTTCTAACTGTGGGGGGGGGGGGGGCGGGATGGCCGGGACATAACAGATCTAACTGATCCCAGTGACAGGGATCAGTAGATCTGGTATGTCCCCTGTCAGAGAACGGAGAACCACCGTGTTTACATCGGCGGTTCCCCGTTCTGCAGCTCTGTCAGGCGATCGTGGGTCTCGAGCGGACATTGAGTCCACCTGACCCACGGGCACGCCCGCGCAGCGTGCGGCGGCATTTCAGATCCGCGCTGGAGCCGTACTTCGGCAATAGCGCGGATCTGTAGGGGTTAACATAGCGCTGCACTTTTTAGATTTATATTCCCCTCCCATAGACTCCAATGTAAAAGACTGCTAAAGTCTTTGTTGTAAGGGCCCCTTGATGGCGGCCCTATATACTGGCCCATTATGCCATTGTTTTGCAGGGTTTAAAAGAGTAAAAAAGTGTGGTTTACTACCGCCCAAAGGCTACTTTCACACTGGGGCATTTTGTTAGGCAATAGCGCCCTTATAGCACCTGAACCCCCCCCCCCCCATCCACCCCAGTGTGAAAGTGCTTTCACACTGGGGCGATGTGCTTGCAGGACATTACAAGAAGTCCTGCAAGCAGCATCTTTGGGACGGTGCGGTGAGCGGTGTTTACACCACTCCTCCACCGTCCCTGCCATTGCAAGCAATGGGCAGCGCTTCCGAAGCAGCTGTACAGCGCCTCGGAAGCGCAGCGCGCCGGCACTTTTAACCTCTTTTTAACCCCTTGTGGAGGATTTAAAAGCGATGCGTTCCCGCCTGCATAGCGACGATTTACCGCTACTGTCCGTCCCAGTGTGAAAGTAGCCCAGCTTAAGGTATTTTTTAATTCAATTTATTTGTGTTATTGGTTTTGTTGATTCGTTTTTTTATAGTGCAATGTGCAAAATGTATAAGTGTCTTCATTCAATTTATAAACAACTTTGCCTATGCTTTGTACCAAAAACATATTTCAAGCATCAATATAAACAGAACAAAATAAATAGAACGAAAAGTGCACTTTTTTAATACTTGACGTTTTTTTGATTTATAAATAAAATAGTCAATTGCAGGCAATAAATCAGAGTTACAATAATTTCCCTAATTTTACAAAGTGATTGCATAGGATCTCTGTGAAGGACCGGTTCACCCCAGAATGCAGTGCAGGAAAGGCTTGTTTTGTGCGCACTTCCTGCACCAGAGGTGAATGCACTGTCCTTGATACTGCATACAGGTGACAATATATTGTTAATGGTACCCCAAAAGCAAATTGAAAAATGCAGTGCATTTGTGGGCACCGAATCGCATGGTACCACAATACCATGTGGTTCAGTGCAGTGCATTTTTAAAAGTAGTGCAAGTATTTCTTATTCCACAGCCCAGTGTATTTCACAGCCCATTCCAATGAACGGTCTGTCAAAATGCACTGCACGGGAATTACACGATCTTGATGTGAACCAGGCCTTAAAGATAAATGGTAAAATATATTAACATTGTAATAATGGTCCAGCTTGGACCGATGTCATTATGCTCATACCATACCCAGTGGCGTCTGGTGTTTTTTTATTTGGGGGGGGCGGCAAGTTGGCCGGTAGCACCCCCCCATTCTGTCGGTCGGGTCACCCCCACATCTCCCTAGGTCGCGGGCAGCAGCTTCCATCGTGTCTCCTCCTCATCTGCATCACGGCGGCTTCTGCCATGCGTCTCCTCCTTCCCCTAGGCGTCCAATCGGATCGCCTTTCCTTTGAGCCAATCGGGTGATGAGTCTCAGGACCTGCTTCTTGAATGGCTGGGAGGAGAATCAGTATGACAATAGCGAAAATTAATTTGCCATTGTCAATCCCATTGGAATCCATGCTTCCGGCGCCCCGCATGTAGATTAGGGTAAGGTGACCAGATTTTTAAAATGGAATCCGGGGACATATTTTTTTTTTGTTTTTATTGGAAAATAGTAATCTATTTTATAAGCATATTTTCCTCAAATGATATATGCAGTGTATGTGGTATGTGTTTATGGAAAGATTGTATGATATATACATTATCAAAATATTTTTGCAGGGGGGGTGACACCACCACTACTATATTGCAATACATTGGTTGATTTGCACTGGATAATCATTCATAGGTTTTACCATTGCACTTCTAAGTCCATTTGTTCAATTTTATAGATTAAAGCGGAGGCATGCCACAATTGGCATGTCATTTTTTTTTGGGGGGGGGGGGACCGGGGACCCTGTTTTCACAGGCTCCCAGGTCCACTTCCTCTCCTAGAGCCGCAGAGCCAGAAAGAAGTTCACCTTCCTCCCCCTCCCTCTCAGCGATCTTCTGGGACACATAACAGGTGTCAGAAGTTACGCTTGAAGCGTATCTTGAAGCCAAAGCCGGATGCGCACACTTGTGATGCCAGCGCCGCTGAGGGGAAGGAGAGAAGAGCGAGCCCTCGGGCGACCGCATCGCTGGAGCCTGGGACAAGTAAGTGTCCGATTGTTAAAAGTCATCAGCTACACTTTTTGTAGTTGCTGACTTTTAACTGGGTGGAACTCCGCTTTAAGTGTAGGGCTGCGCTGCATTTTTTTGCTTTTATTGATTGCATTAGATAAGGGAACCAGCTAACAAGATTCTCTTATTACTTTCGAGATTTTTTAGTTGCATGGTAGTTATTTTACTTGATTTGTTATGTCCTCTGTATACTGGTAACCACTCGCTGTGCATCTTGGTGGTCGGTGTGCCCCTGTATGCTGGTGGTCAATGTGCCACCTGTATGCTGGTGGTCAGTGTGCCCCCTGTATGCTGGTGGTCAGTGTGCCCCCTGTATGTTGGTGGTCAGTGTGCCCCCTGTATGCTGGTGGTCAGTGTGCTCCCTGTATGCTGTTGGTCAGTGTGTGCCCTGTATGCTGGTGGTCAGTGTGTACCTGTATGCTGGTGGTCAGTGTGCCCCCTGTATGCTTGTTGACAACGAGCCCCCTGTATGCTGGTGGTCAGTGTGCCCCCTGAATGCTGGTGGTCAGTGTGCTCCCTGTATACTGGTAGTCAGTGTGCCCCCTGTATGCTGGTGGTCAGTGTGCCCCCTGTATGGCGGTACTATGTGCAGGGTGAAGGAGGATGCTGGGTGCAGGGTGCAGGAGGATGCTGGGTGCAGGGTACAGGAGGATGCTGGGTGCAGTACGCAGGAGGATGCTGAGTGCAGGGCTCAGGATGATACTACCTGTAGGGTGCAGGGCTCAGGAGGATGCTACGTACAGAGTGCAGGGCTCGGGAGGATGCTACGTACAGAGTGCAGGGCTCGGGGCTTGCACTACATACAGGATTCAGGAGTGCACACAATGCAGAGATCAGGAGTGTGCTATGTACAAGAGCCCTGGCTTGTTACTAAAGTGTTGGAAACATACGGTTAGTGGAATGACATCAGGGGAGAATATCCTTTAATTTTTCAATCCATTCTTCTTGTATTGTGACATAGCAATGATGAATGGATGGATGGGTGGATGGATAGATAGATAGATAGATAGATAGATAGATAGATAGATAGATAGATAGATAGATAGATAGATAGATAGATAGATAGATAGATAGATAGATGGATGGATGGATGAATAGATGAAAGGATGGATGGATGGATGTATGAATTAGACGGATAGATGAATGGGTGGATGAATAGATGGATGGATGGATGGATAAGTGGATGGATGTGTCGGGGAAACCTCATGCTCTTAGGTTTCAGTAACATTTTGACTGCTGAAGCCAGATTGAAAAATAAACATATTTATTATACAGGGCTGTAGCTAGCCACAGTCAGGGAGAACAATGAAGAACATGGCAAATGGTCTCAAAAGAATTGTTCTGCTTTTGGCTACAATTGCAATACAATTTATGCATTCTGAAAGGGGGTTGGCACCTAGCTAACTATTCTTTGAAGTCCATTTGATTCTCTGATGACTTCTTTTGATATGTAGATGGTCATTCACATAGTCTTGTCACTTCCAGGCTTTTTGTTTGAACAGGTAGTCATGCTGAGATAGCAATCTTGCAAATTACGGGGTATAGAACTAAAGTTAAACTGGCATTTTCACATAGAAAGGAAAGACAATATGTAACATCATCTGCTTTATCACCAATGTACTTTATAAATCAAATATATATTTGATTTATACCTAAAATGGATGTTCCTTCTTCTCACTCAGATGGATAGATAGGTGGATGAATGGATAGATAGGTGGATGGATGGATGGGTGGATGGATAGGTGGATGGATAGATGAATGGATGGATAGATGGATAGATGGGAGAATAGGTGGATGGGTGGGTGATTTGGTGGGTGGATGGATGGATGGATTGGTGGGTGGATGGATAGATGGATGGATGAATTAATGGATGGATAAATGAATAGATAGATGAATAGATGGATGGATGAATGGAAACGTGGATGAAATGGGCATTTAAATGAGAGGGAGGTTGGGGTGAATATAATGGTTGTAAACTCTGAACAGGAATTAGAAGGAAAGGCTAAATAAACTCACGTAGAAGCATGCTGTACACTTTTTTTTTCTGAAAAAATCACGATGTAAATACCTTTTCTTAATCAGCTCCGGCTGCTCTGTGTCGATAAGCAACTGGTGGGAGTGAGTTCTCTCCCTGTCAATGGTTTGTGTAATTCAGCCCCGTTGTCAAACCCCTCATTGACACAGAGCAGTCGAAACTGTGCTGCCATGTGACTGCCCCAAAGCTATTTAATGTGGAACCGCTATCAAAAGCTGCGAGAAGGCGGGCTCTTTATTGCACAAGAGACATGCACTTTCTCTTCTGTAATAAAATACACCTACCTGCCTGCTCACTGTCTTCTCCAGCATGTAAACTGAACTGTGCATGTGCAGCTCAGCTTACATCTCTAGCACGGCCCCTGTGTATCAGGATAACTGACTCCTGCTCCAGTGAGGGACAGGGACCAATGAAGGAAAGTTACATTTAGCTCTGCTTTAAACTGTTTGTAAACTCACAGGGAACAATGTACATTATCCTCTTGGTTGATGAATCTAATGTCCCCCTGTGACTGTGATTTATAAAAAATGCAGCTATATACCTTGTTTACGGAGCACAAATCGGCGCTCACGTGACCCGCCGTCTTTCTCCTCTTTTGCATGTCAGATGCAGCGGACGGGGCCGAGGATCCCCTGCTGGCGTCAGTCAGGAGGGGAGGAGGAGAGAGCCGGCCCCGTCTGCTGCAAATGTGAGAGGAGAGAGGCGGCGGGTCACGTGAGCACCGATTTGTGCTCTGTAAACAGGTATATAAATGAATGTTTTATAAAGCACAGTCACAGGAGGGCATTAAATTCATCAACCAAGAGGATAATGTAAATTGTACCCTAATTTGAGCAGCAGAAGGGGAGGAGGCGGGCACGGACGCAGAGCTCACAGACCGGGAGGGGAGGGGGTAGGAGGACAGAGAAGACAGAGAGCAGGGCTGCAGATGACGGAGGCAAGTAAACTGACCACGGTGTCAGGGCTCAGCAGCCATGATACACCGTGGTCAGTTTACAGGGGGGAAGGCAGAAACTGTCAGGATCAGGCAGGTTTTTTAGGTGTTACAGGGGGCCAAATGACACAGCACAAGCACTGTGCTGCATATAATGCTTTGACCACTTGCTGACCAGCCGCCGTGGTTTGGCAGCGGCAGGTTGGCTCTCCTGCGCAAATGGGCATCATCTGAGGGTGGGCGCGGGAGCGTATATCGTGGGCTGCGTGCTGCCGGAGGCGCGCTCACTGGCTAGCGGGGGAGCCAATCAGCGGGTGGGGAGGACTCGATGTCCGCTGGCCGCCCGTGATCGCTCCCCCGTAGTGACAGAAGGGTATCTGCGAGTGTAAATAAGCAGATCTCCATTCTGACAGGGAAGAGAAGTGTGATTGTCTGTTTCCTGTGTTAGGGAACAACAATCTTTCTCCTCCCCCAGTGAGTCCATCCCTCATACAGTTAGAAATACTTCCCATTGAACACTTAACCCCTTGATCGCCCCCTAGTGTTAACCGCTTCCCTGCCAATGACATTTATACAGTAATCAGTGGCTATTTTTAGCTCTGATCGCTGTATAAATGTCAATAGTCCCAAAAAAGTGTCAAAAGTGTCCGATATGTCCACCGCAATATCGCAGTCCCTTTAAAAATCGCAGATCGCCACCATTACTAGTAAAAAAAAATAATAGTAAAAACTCCATAAATCAATTCCCATAGTTTGTACACGCTATCAATTTTGCGCAAACTAATCAATAAATCAATATACGCTTATTGCAATTTTTTTTACCAAAAATATGTAGAATATATATCGGCCTAAACTGAGGAAGACATTTTTTTTTGAATATTTATTATAGCAAAAAGTAAAAAAATATTGTTTTTTTTTCTCAAAATTGTCGCTTTTTTTGTTTTGTTTATAGCGCAAAAAATAAAAACCGCAGAGGTGATCAAATACCACCAAAAGAAAGCTCTATTTGTAGAAAAAAAAGGACGTCAAATTTATTTGGGTACAATGTTGCACGGCCGCGCAATTGTCAGGTAACATGACGCAGTGCCATATCACAAAAAATGCTCTGGTCAGGAAGGGGGCAAATCCTTCTGGGGCTGAAGTGGTTAAAGGAACAGGATCTTTATTTTTAATTTTTTGGGTTAGCAAACACTTTAAGGGCTCATTCACACCAGATGCTTTGAGACTGCGCTGGGTATAAGACAACGCAAAAAGCCTTGTTTCCTATCAGGCATGTTTATAACACTGCATTGTGATGGTGTTCACTGACATGCAGTATTTTTTTCAGTACAGTATGGTGTGATATAAACGACTGCATTGCACTAGGCTGCGGCAAGTAGAACTTAAAGTGGTTGTAAACCCTCACATATACCCAGTGAAGTGACTGACCTGGTGCTACACAGAGATTAAACAAATCCTCCTACATACAGTATCTCACAAAAGTGAGTACACCCCTCACATTTTTGTAAATATTTTATTCTATCATTTCATGTGACAACACTGAAGAAATGACACTTTGCTACAATGTAAAGTAGTGAGTGTACAGCTTGTATAACAGTGTAAATTTGCTGTTCCCTCAAAATATCTCAACACACAGCCATTAATGTCTAAGCCGCTGGTAACAAAAGTGAGTACACCCCTAAGTGAAAATGTCCACATTGGGAGGTGTCAAAATTTTGTGTGGCCACCATTATTTTCCAGCACTGCCTTAACCCTCTTGGACATGGAGTTCACCAGAGCTTCACAGGTTGCCACTGGTGTCCTCGTCCACTCCTCCATAACGACCTTACGGAACTGGTGGATGTTAAAGACCTTGCGCTCCTCCACCTTCTGTTTGAGGATGCCTCACAGATGCTCAATAGGGTTTAGGTCTGGAGACATTCTTGGCCAGTCCATCACCTTTACCCTCAACTTCTTTAGCAAGACCGTGGTTGTCTTAGAGGTGTGTTTGGGGTCGTTATCATATTGGAATACTGCTCTGCGGCCCAGTCTCCAAAGGGAGGGGATCATGCTCTGCTTTAGTATGCCACAGTACATGTGGGTATTCATGGTTCCCTCAATGAACTGTAGCTCCCCAGTGCTGGCAGCACTCATGCAGCCCCAGACCATGACACTTCCATCACCATGCTTGACTGTAGGCAAGACACACTTGGCTTGACACCATCTGAACCAAATAAGTTTATCGTGGTCTCATCAGACCACAGGACATAGTTCCAGTAATCCAGGTCCTTAGTCTGCTTGTATTCAGCAAACTGTGGGCTTTCTTGTGCATCATCTTTAGAAGAGGCTTCCTTCGGGGACAACAGCCATGCAGACCAATATGATGCAGTGTGCAGTGTATGGTCAGAGCACTGACAGGCTGACCCCCCACCCCTTCAACCTCTGCAGCAATGCTGGCAGCACTCATTGCTGCCAGCAAGGTTGTCTATTTCCCAAAGACAACCTTTGGATATGACGCTGAGCACGTGCACTCAACTTCTTTGGTTAACCATGGTGAGGCCTGTTCTGAGTGGAACCTGTCCTGTTAAACCTCTGTATGGTCTTGGCCACTGTGCATCTTGGCAATCTTCTTATAGCCTAGGCCATCTTTATGTAGAGCAACAATTCTTTTTTTCAGATCCTCAGAGAGTTCTTTGCCATGAGGTGCCATTTTGAACTTCCAGTGACCAGTATGAGAGAGTGAGAGAGCGATAACACCAAATTTAACACACCTGCTCCTCATTCACACCTGAGACCTTGTAACATTAATGAGTCACATGACACCTGGGAGGAAAAATGGCTCATTGGACCCAATTTGAACATTTTCACTTTTGTTGCCAGCGGTTTAGACATTAATGGCTGTGTGTTGAGTTATTTTGATGGGACAGCAAATTTACACTGTTATACAAGCTGTACACTCACTACTTTACATTGTAGCAAAGTGTCATTTCTTCAGTGTTGTCACATGAAAAGATAGAATAAAATATTTACAAAAATGTGAGGGGTGTACTCACTTTTGTGAGATACTGTAAGTTGTACCTGTTTATCTGCAGTCTTCTCTTCTCCACATCCGTTCAAAGTGCTAAATTATAAAGCTTGTCTGAGAGTTCAGGAATAAGTAGGTGGAGAGCTGAGGTTACACTCTGCAGAGCTCAGTGAGAAGAGTTCTGAAAGCTGAGTGGAGGGAAGACTCCCCCCCCCCTCCACACAGCACACAGGAACAGAGCTGAGGCTGTCAATCGGGTGGAGGTCCCTCCCCTGTCACCTTTTTTCTCTTGGTGTCAGGAAAACTTGTCAGAAGTGACTCATACTGATAGAAGAGGGAGGAAGCAGTAGAGAGAAATTATACTTAGCGCTCTTAATTGAGACAAGTACACACTATACAGGGATGTGCTTTGTTCATACAGTATTTCATATCTGAGGTTTATAACCATTTTAATGAAACGCCACTTTTTTAGCATTTCAAAAAAAATATGCAGAGAAAAAAAAGGAAAAAAATAAATAAAAGTGTGTTGGGCTGGAATTGGCACATTACACTTTTTACATGACCAGCAGTCATGCATTGATTGCAGCTGCATGTGTAAATGAGCCCTAAAACTGTATTTACACTGTGATTTCATAGAAACAGTATACAACATGGGTAAGAGCAGTGGGGGGTCAACACTTTAAATGTACTTTTATTTAGTGTTCCCCTCTTTTTTAATAAATTTTTTGCAGTCATTACGACACATCAGGAAAGTTTTGCAAATAAGAACTACCTATCACTGAAAGTCTGAAGCTATCACAAGGCTGCCAAGAATTAAGTGCAGCCATTTCTAATGTGACCCCAACTGCTTCCCCTAAGTTGGTGTTGCAAAGACAGCTGTAGCACAGGCTGCTTGCATGTAGCTCTGGCTGCATAAATGAACATCTCTTCACACAGTGCAGGCCTCTTCATCAGTGTGAATGAGCCTGTAGGCAGATGCAGTCTGTATTCTCCACTGCAGGTGGTGCTCAAATGCATTCCTTCAGTCATAGGGAGGCAGCGATCCGATTGGATGTTGATGTCCCATGTGCCTCTGACAGCCATTTTGGGTCAGGCAGGGTATATTTAAGACTCCGGCTCCCTGGCTTGGTGCGATTTTTGGCTAGCGTAGGGAAAGGAACCCTGTCCTTCAGGGACAGTACTAGAGATGTGCTTCCCGCTGGGCCACTGTTTTGCCGAACTGTTCTACAATACACTGTTACTGACTCTGCCTAGGCAATCAGAGTGGAACTTCTCCCCCCGCCTCTCCCTGCCCGCAACCTTCTTGGGCATGTCACAGGTCCCAGGAGACTGCGGGACCATTCACAAAGTACAACATGATTTTCGCATTCACAGTTGGAAGCCGCAAGGAGTCACAGCCGGCTTCCCTTAGTAAACATGCTCGCCCTGGGAACCCGAAGACTGGTGAAGAACACGCCTCACGTGAGGACAGCGATGGATCCCAGATAAGCATCCTTTTATTAAAAGCCGACACCTACAGAATTTGTAGCTGCTGACTTTTATTTCTTTCTTTTTTGATTAAAGAAGTAAAGCCAAAGCTCGTTTGGCTGTACTTCTCCTGTGGATCACAGGAGTGCAGTTTGTTCTGCACTCCTGTGAACCATTTTCAGCAGACAGGGGGCTGAAGTCTGCTATCGGCTGATGCCACAGAGCCGGTCCAGGCTTGGGAAAGATTGCGACCATATGGTTGGGATCCCTCCACATGCCTGGACCATCACCCAGCTCAGCCTCTCAGCGAGCCACTGAGAGCCTGAGTTGGCCACTCCCGTCCCCTCCACAGCCCAGTGCTCCAGTGAGTGTTGGAGGGGCAGCGCAAATAGCGGTGACTGATCGGTGGTGTTTGATCACTCGGTTATTAGTCTGCCACCCAATCGCTCTCACGCACCCCCCGTACCAGCGCCTCCCCACGCGCACGGCTGGAGGGGAAGGAGAAGAGTCCCATCTCCTCCCCTTTTTTGTGTGGCACGAAAAGAGGCCTCTCTGACGTCACTTCCGGGTCAAGCTATCCATGTCCCCGGCTAGCTCAGCCAGGAAATCATGTTTTGCAATGCGATCTGCATTGCAAAACATTTAGTGGAGCACAGGGGAGACATGCAGGGTCTTTTAGAGGTGCCTACTCCCTATGCGTGAAAACATCAATTGCGATACTCATGTAACATATCGCCGCACACGCCGGAGTGAGAGCAATAAATCGTTTAACGCAGACCTCCTTAACACTAAACTGATACCTATAGGGGGCTTCTGAAGTGTTATCTATTGAAAATGTAGGGTACTGAAGTTTGATGCCATTTCACAGGGCGCACAAAAATGTAAGGTTTGGTATGTTGGGTATCTATTTACTCAGTGTAACCCTGTCTTTTATATTTTACCAATAATTTGTGTAATTTATTGCGTTTGTTTGCCCTAACATTCACGTTAGTGTGTTTTTTACTGAAATTTTGCGTTTCCTAGACTTTTGCGGTAATATCATGTGACATAAAAAATTGGAACTACCACAATTTTAATCTGTAGGGTGTCTGCTTTCAGAAAATATATGTTTAGGGGTTGGGGGTTTTGTGTAATCTTCAGGCCTAAAATGTTTTTATAAACGTGTGCAAGAAAACGCAAACTGCTCTGATAGCGAAAGGGTTAATTTGTATTGTAACTATAGTGTCTCCCTTTCATAGATAGCAAGGATAACTTGGCACAAATGTGGGGTAGTGCTGAATTGTAACTCTTGCAGCTCATTTTCACTGGCAAGTTGTACACTTGCAGAGGGCTTGAAGTTCTAGGTGACACTTTTCCAATTTGTAGCAAATTTGCGTGGCAAGTCTCTAGCAAGAGCAAAGTTGCAGTGGTGAGACTACAGCAAGAGCTCTGCAAGTCTACAGCATGAAAATTCAGCCCCAGTGCCCCCAGTGGTGGGAGGACTATTGCACAACATCACAACCAGAATTTGCAGTAGAATGTTTGTAAAGAAAGTAGATCTGGACTGGAGTCATGCAATGCAGACTTGCTGCAATTGTGCAACAAACTTGTGAAGCCTGGCGAGTCTAGCAATAGCTTAGCAAGTCATTTCCAAACTTGCAGCACAATTTGCTTGCTATCTGGGTTGCTTTGTGAAGCGCTGCATAAACTGTCATGACTCTGTGAGCCTTCCAGCTGTATTCATGGGTTAAATGAAATCTCCAGCTCGCTGATTTCTGCCCAGGGGCGTTACCACCGAGAATATTATTAAATATGGAAGGGGGAGGGGAGGAGAGAGCCAGCACAGGGAAGTGTGTTCAGGAGGTCAGAGCATTGTGGGAAATGTAGTTTTCCCCTCATTCACTCCCCTGTAGTTCTATACTGAATACTACACACAGACTGTCTGCAATAGCATAGAGCCAGCCATTGCACAGAGAGCCATGAGGACATGGAGAAGACAGCTAATAAAAAGTAAGTTTGTGTGTATCTGTACATCAGCTGCTTATGTCTGCTCCATGAACACTCTATGCACATTGCTGCCATGTCTTTCATTTTAAAAACACAAACCCCAGCAAAGGTGGAGATGTGCTTCAAGTAAAAAAACAAAACAGGCAGAACTTCCCAGTGACTGCTGCAGAGTGGAAGCGCTCCTAATACTGGTGACGTCATCTTCTGGCGACCCCTCCCTCAGGCCGCCGGGAGTGGGCGGGGCCGGCGTGGAAGGTTGCCCTGGGAAGTTGTGCGAGGCGGAAGGAAGAGAGAGAGGAAAGGTGACAGAGCTGAGCCTGGGCTCCTCTTGACCTGCGTGGGGCACAAACAGGCTGGCAGAGCCATGACCTGTGTGCTAGGCACGGTGCCCCTGCAGAGAGGAGGCAGGTTGTCCTATGTGTGAGGAAAGCCTTATCTCCAGGTACTTGCTGTGTCTGTGTATAGTCTGTGTATATGTCACACAATGAGGAAGCCTAGGTGCACACTGTGTATATGTCACACAATGAGGAAGCCTAGGTGCACACTGTGTACAGTCTGTGTATATGTCACACAATGAGGAGGCCTAGGTGCACACTGTGTATAGTCTGTGTATATGTCACACAATGAGGAAGCCTAGGTGCACACTGTGTGTAGTCTGTGTATATGTCACACAATGAGGAAGCCTAGGTGCACACTGTGTATATGTCACACAATGAGGAAGCCTAGGTGCACACTGTGTGTAGTGTGTGTATATGTCACACAATGAGGAGGCCTAGGTAAACACTGTGTATAGTCTGTGTATATGTCACACAATGTGGAAGCCTAGGTGCACACTGTGTATAGTCTGTGTATATGTCACACAATGAGGAAGCCTAGGTGCACACTGTGTATAGTCTGTGTATATGTCACACAATGAGGAGGCCTAGGTAAACACTGTGTATAGGAAGAAGGAAGCCCAGGTCTGCACTGTGTGTATAGAAAGAAGGAAGCCTAGGTGCACACTGTGTGTATAGGAAGAAGGAGGCCTAGGTGCACACTGTGTATAGTCTGTGTATATGTCACACAATGAGGAAGCCTAGGTGCACACTGTGTACAGTCTGTGTATATGTCACACGATGAGGAGGCCTAGGTGCACACTGTGTATAGTCTGTGTATATGTCACACGATGAGGAGGCCTAGGTGCACACTGTGTATAGTCTGTGTATATGTCACACAATGAGGAGGCCTAGGTAAACACTGTGTATAGGAAGAAGGAAGCCCAGGTCTGCACTGTGTGTATAGAAAGAAGGAAGCCTAGGTGCACACTGTGTGTATAGGAAGAAGGAGGCCTAGGTGCACACTGTGTATAGGAAGAAGGAAGCCCAGGTCTGCACTGTGTGTATAGAAAGAAGGAAGCCTAGATGCACACTGTGTGTATAGGAAGAAGGAAGCCTATGTGCACACTGTATAGAAAGAAGGAAGCCTAGGTGCACACTGTGTGTATAGGAAGAAGGAAGCCTAGGTCCGCATTGTGTGTATAGGAAGAAGGAAGCCCAGGTCTGCACTGTGTGTATAGGAAGAAGGAAGCCTAGGTGAACACTGTGTGTATAGGAAGAAGGAAGCCTAGGTCCGCACTGTGTGTATGGGAAGAAGGAAGCCTAGGTGCACACTGTGTATAGGAAGAAGGAAGCCTAGGTGCACACTGTGTGTATAGGAAGAAGGAAGCCTAGGTCCGCACTGTGTGTATAGGAAGAAGGAAGCCCAGGTGCACACTGTGTGTATAGGAAGAAGGAAGCCTAGGTGCACACTGTGTGTATAGGAAGAAGGAAGCCTAGGTGCACACTGTGTGTATAGGAAGAAGGAAGCCTAGGTGCACACTGTGTGTATAGGAAGAAGGAAGCCTAGGTCCGCACTGTGTGTATAGGAAGAAGGAAGCCTAGGTGCACACTGTGTGTATAGGAAGAAGGAAGCCTAGGTCCACACTGTGGGTATAGGAAGAAGGAAGCCTAGGTCTGCACTGCGTGTATAGGAAGAAGGAAGCCTAGGTCCACACTGTGTGTATAGGAAGAAGGAAGCTTAGGTCCGGACTGTGTGTATAGGAAGATGGAAGCCTAGGTCCGCGCTGTGTGTATTGGAAGATGGAAGCCTAGGTCCACGCTGTGTGTATTGGAAGAAGGAAGCCTAGGTCCGCACTGTGTTTATTGGAAGAATGAAGCCTAGGTCCGCACTGTGTTTATTGGAAGAATGAAGCCTAGGTCCGCACTGTGTTTATTGGAAGAATGAAGCCTAGGTCCGCACTGTGTTTATTGGAAGAAGGAAGCTTAGGTCCGCACTGTGTGTATAGGAAGAAGGAAGCTTAGGTGCACACTGTGGGTATAGGAAGAAGCAAGCCTAGGTCCGCACTGTGTGTATAGGAAGAAGCAAGCCTAGGTCCGCACTGTGTGTATAGGAAGAAGTAAGCCTAGGTCCACACTGTGTGTATAGGAAGAAGGAAGCCTAGGTCCGCACTGGGTGTTTAGGAAGAAGGAAGCCCAGGTCCGCACTGTGTGTATAGGAAGAAGGAAGCCTAGGTCCGCACTGTGTGTATAGGAAGAAGGAAGCCTAGGTCCGCACTGTGTTTATAGAAAGAAGGAAGCCTAGATCCACACTTGTGTGGGTCAGGAATGCTTACCTGTTCCCAACCTGTAAGGCAACATGCACTGCTCTTCATCAGACACACAATGTTCTCATAATTCTCAAAGTGGTTGTCAACTTGTGACAACCACTTTAACATACAGGTAAGCAAATGATAAGGCTTACCTGTAGGTGCCCTGCATATCTCCTAAACCTGTACGGTTCAGGAGATATGCAGTGTACTAGCTGTGCCGACGTCCTTTCGGCACATGCGCAGTGAAGAAACAGCCTCCATAGTAGCCCATTATGCTTCTACTTTACAGCGGAAGGTAGAGGCAGTAAACCCCATTTGGGTTTACTTCCTCTATAATGACACCCTCACACAGTGGCAAATGTGGTGCATTTACTTGATCGCCAAATCACAGGGTGCTGTCTGGTTTAAGCACTTGCCTACTGGGCAGTTTTACCCCCTTCCTGCCCATGCCAATTTTCAACTTTCAGCGCTGTCACTGAATGCAATGACAATTGTGCGGTTATGCCAGTGTTGCCAGCCTACCAGATTGAAATTTACTGACATAACACCCAAAATCTACTGACACAGCTGTGTTCTTACTGGAATTTGCAAAAGTTACAAAATAACAGTTTTAAGTGCAAATTTCTCTCAACTTCAGGTTGTCCATTCAGTCCAAACAACACTGATAGTTCCTGCTCCTGGTTTGCCTTGATCCCATCCCGCAGAACTGCACACGAGTCTCCCTTGCACCCTGACTTCACATGACACTAAGGCACTGCCTCAGACAGACCCCGCCCCTTCTGGCACCGCTGAACACACTGCAGCAGGCAGTCGGATGGTCTCGGCCAGTTCCGAGCCAAGCGTCACAGCCATATTTTTTACTGGCAACCTTTTCCTGTCACTGGCATTTACTGCTAGGAGAAAAGTGCCCATTTTTTTAATGGCTACCAGTAGAAATACTGACGGTTGGAAACACTGGGTCATGCTGTATACTGTTGCCATATGAAAGTTTGTATTGTTTTTTTTTTTCTCACACAGATAGAGCTTTCTTTTGATGGTATTTAACCACTTGACGACCGCCCATTGTGTTTATACTGCCGCAAGGTGGACTCATTGTTCTGGGAGGGCATACTATAACGTCCTGCCACAATTGCACTCCTGTGCACCCCATGGGGCCCGCACCCGGTAGTATCCATGACCGCCTAGTACAGGGGACCCGGCGCATCACAGTAAATGCTCGCTGACATCGGCCCTTTACTACGTGATCCCTCCGTTAAATGACGGAGCGCTCAGATGTAAACAAGCTGACAGATGTCCGGTTTATCTCTCCCCTCTCTGCAACGATCAATGCAGTGTGAGAGGAGAGGGGGAGACATCGGAGGCGGCAGCACCGTGGGCTGGATCTGTAGTGCCCACAGCGCTATGTGCCAGTCTGCACTCCATCCATCCAGCCGTGCTCACCCATCCAGCCATCCATGCTCACACATACATACATGCTCATCCATCCTCATCCATGCTCAGTCATCCCCATCCAAAATGGGGTAATTTTTTGGGCATTTCCATTGTCCTGGTGCTCCAGGACAATGGGAACGCCCAAAGAAGAGGAAGTCAAGAAATGAGATGTGTAATTTATGCTGCTAGAACGCTTTATAGTGCTCCCTGCTTGTTGGGCCTCTGTATGTGGCCAGGCTATTTAAAAGTCTCACACATGGGGTATCGCCATACTCAGGCGGAGTAGTAGAATGTGTTTTGGGGAGTAATTTGGGGTATGCATATGATGGGTGTGAGAAATAACCCGTTAATATGACTATTTTAAGAAAAAAATAAATCTTCATTTTGCAAAGAATTGTGGGAAAAAATTACAACTTCAAAAACCTCACAATGCCTCTTTCTAAATATTTTGGACTCTGTCTACTTTCCAAAAAGGGGTAATTTGGGGGGTATTTGTACTTTCCTGGCCATCGGTGTGATCAATTTTTAGTGATTGGCAGCATAGCTTGTAGACTCTATAAGGCCCATTTCACACAGGCTTTCTGTTCAGGTCCGCCTGTCAGTTTTTCAGGCGGATCTGAACGGACGCTCCATGCAGCCCTACGGGGCGGCGGATGTCAGCAGAGACCTGTCCGCTGACATCCGCTGCTATCCTGTCCGTGAAATCTAGACGGATGGAAACCCTATTTTTCATGATGAGCACACTCATCACTGGAATTACTGTGAATATACAGAATATTTATTTCAATCATATCACAGATATTTCAGGACTATATTTGTTCGCTACTTAATAAGACTCTTTGTACATTTATCACCACAAAGCGCTGCACACCATTTTTTTGTTTTATTGTCATATCTGCATGCATTGCTCTCTGTGTAGAGGTGCAGTGGGGGGGAGCAGAGCGGAGGAGGGGAACAGTGCACTGTGTGGATGCCGGTCGAGAAGGATGGAAAGCAGTCCGCGATGACACATTGGCAGGTGAGCGGTATGGTAATAAGCGGGGTGGCATCTGGAACAGTGTGATATGGTGACAGGTTGGGGGGGTAATGGTTGGCTTGAACAGGACAGTCTGGCACCTCCCTTACCATGTCCAGTCTTCTCAATGTCCTCCCCGCAGCCCCCTCACCTGGCTCTGCTGCTCTCCCGGCTTTCCTCCGGCTCAGACTTGTCATCCTCCACCGTCACACATCTGGCTGAGAATGCCGCGGCCGCCCCAACCCTTCTGGGACCAGAGTACTGATGGCTCCGCTCTCCTCCCAGGAGCTCCATGTGCCGCCGCTGTCACTCTCAGCAGCAGCAGCGCCAGCACAGCACAAACAGGCCAAGCCACCCCCAGCTCCGGTCCTCCATGTCCCCGCCAACGTGCACACAGCGTGGCTTCTCATCACCTTATTCCGCCACCATGACCCCTGGATTTACTTGCTATTGGCTGGTGAGGGGGCGGGACAGTGAGGGGAGAGGGAACAGGATTGGTGGAAGGCGGCAACACAGAGGTAGCCAGGTTTAAATGTCTGCTAAGCTGCCATTAAGATGAATGTGACGAGGGGGAGGAGCCGCGATGACGTCATCGTACATCGCAATTCAGCTGATCTCTGCATCGATGCAGAATCGAGCAATGCAGAATCGCGATGCATCGATGCGCCGATTATTTTCAACACCCCTAGCTGTGACTGACAGTCTGCAGCTCTCTGCCCACAGAGCTGTGAAAATCGAGTGATCGGTGGTGTTCGCCCGGTTCTCAGTGTGGGGGACAAATGGAGCATCAAACCGATGCTGCATACACCTAGGTAAGTATAAATGGGGGGGGATCTCATACATCTCTTTTAAAGGGTAATTCCACATGGGAAAAAAATGTTTAAAAGTAATGTAGCATATACAATTGTGACACAAAACCTATTGTAATTGAATGTTATTAAACGGATATGAAACATACAATGTTTAATTGCCATTATCTCCTCTTATCACCCACTGTATTTCATTTTATATAAGTGCCAGGAGGCGCACAAGAAAGTGCTTCACACTTGAAAAATAAGCTAGACAAAGACTAATTGTGGGTTCAATGATGTTCAGGCCACTGTAAAAAATTAAAAAATAAATAAATATACATTTTTTTTTTTTCACCTGCGAAATCAAGTCCATTTATCTTAAAAATTTACCTCCAGATGCTTGTTTGCTGTTTATCTTCAGAGCTTCTGCTGATCTCCAAAACTCTAGAACTTTTATTTGGCAATTCTAAACAAATGAGAACTGTTGTCATTTCCTTTCCCCTCCATACCCTATTGACCAGAAATCTCTGTAGTTGGTAGTCTTCGTGTTTGGGTTTTTGAGATCTCCAGGTTCTCTGAAGATAAACTGTGCTGATAAGCAGGAGGTACCTGGGGCCACCTTACAATAGAAGGTGAGCTCACAGCTTTCCTCTAAAAATGATCTTTGTTATACCTATACTTTTTGTTTTTCTATAGATGAATCTACGTTTTCCCCGGGCTCTAGTGGGACAATGCAATCCAAGAAAACTCTACAAAGCAAAACCCATTTCAGGACCATTGCCCCAAAAGTTGCACCAAAGATTGTTTCCCCCTGTCCTCCCTCTTTCTCGCCCTCTGTAGCAGACATCACTGCCTCTAATGTAAAACCCTTGCTTATGCAAACTCAAAACTATGCTTTAATGAAAGTCACTGGCCAAGATGGCACTTTTTCCTTAGTAGCTTTGCCGCAGGTCTCTCCATCAATGGGAGGACAAGTCATTCAAACCACTGGCATACCTTTGCAGGAAAATTTAAAATTGCCCATTCCAAGGTACCAGCCTAACCGAAAGTCATTGTACAAAAAGTCAAGGGTACTAAACAAAACAAAATTAGAAAAATCTGCTGTAGGTAAAATTGAAGACCATAAGGAGAGCATTATAAAAGCAGATCCTAAAGAAGAGGCTTTAGCACCAAAACCTGCTTCTGTGACCACCTCTGAAGGGGCTGTGTCTGAAAGTGGCATGTTTCCAGGTGGGGGAACACAAGTTGCTAATGTAACAAATTCAGACTTTCCATGCATTGATAAAGCAGCTCCTTCAAATATACCTGCAACTAGCCCTGCAAAGCTCAATGCTGCCCTTGAAAGTAAAGCGGTCCTGAAAGACAGTGCGACTCCAGTGAAATGCAAAAATGCCATAGCGACGGATTTAACAAATCCTGCAGCAGTTCTCTCTTCTGTGGTTTTTGGCAGTCCAGTTCATCTCCTTTCATCTGTGCCGAGGGGAAAACTGCCCATCTTGCCTTACTCAAAAATCAAGAAATCAATTATTTCTAATTGTAAACAGCCAGCAGGCCCTTCCAAGTCATCACAGCCAAATGTAGTGCAGAGTGGAATGCAGGCATCGGCAAGTGATGTCAGGGCTTCTCCATCAGTCAGCATATCACAAGTCCCCACGATGGGTAGTCCATACAAACCAGTCCCTAAACCCGATGGCGATTTAAACCAACAGAATGGTGTGCCAAGTAAGAAAAGAGGGAAAAAACGAAAAGCTTCAAGTGAGATTTTGTGGTATCAGACTAAAATGAGACTGGTTGGAAGCAGGCTAATTCTGTGCAAGGAAAGGGTCAGATCTCAGGCAGCTGAGGCCAATGATAAAAAGAATGCAATAGTGAAGAAATACAGAAGCATTATGCCAAAGCCTATTGTTGACATTCAGGGCTTGGCATCACTTAGTGGCTCTTCCTCTGTACTACAATCTCAGACAGGTGAATTTGCCCTTAGAAATCGGATGATAGGTGTTAGAACACATAGGTGGAGGCAGACTGACACTTTGGCAGTGGCTGAAAATAACTGTAAAATCCCTTCCTCGTCTGCAAAAACGCTTTATAAATGTCACATCTGTGATCATACCTTTCAGTTTAAGCACCATCTGCAAGACCACCTAAACAGTCACAGCAACAAGAGACCCTACCACTGCCGATTATGTCGCAAGGCCTATGTGCATTCAGGCAGCCTGAGCACACATATGAAGCTTCACCACAGTGACAGCCGCCTCAAAAAACTCATGTGTTGTGAGTTTTGTGCCAAGGTGTTCGGACACATCCGTGTGTATTTTGGTCATCTCAAAGAAGTGCACCGCGTTATTATCAGCACAGAGTCATCGGCTAAACAAGTGGAGAGGAAAAGTCAAACCCACAAAAAAGAACCCAATATATTAGATGGGTAAGTGTTCTTACATATATGCATTTGTTTTAGGCTCTTCAAACACCTTACTTGCAAGCTTGAGTCTTAAGATTCCAGTTTCTGAATTTGCATTCAGTAATGGATTTGCAAGCATTCATAGAATCCCAAAATAACTTTGCAAATAATCAAGTTACTTCTAGTGGTTAAAATGTATGTATACCCAAAACTTTTTTTTTTTAAAGTGTCAACTACTTCAGCCCCGGAAGGATTTCACACTTTAGGACCAGAGGACTTTTTGCGATTCGGCACTGCGTCCCTTTAACTGACAATTGCGCGGTTGTTCGATGTTGTAACCAAACAAAATTTGCGTCCTTTTTTCCCCCACAAATAGAGCTTTCTTTTGGTGGTATTTAATCCCCTTTGCGTCATATCTGATCACTGCTATAAACAAAAGAAGAGCGACAATTTTGCAAAAAAGAACTAAATTTCTTACTGTTTGCTAAAATACAAATCCAAAAAAAATATATAAGAAAACATTTTTTTTCATCGGTTTTGACCAATTTAAATTCTTCCTCGTATTTTTGGTAAAAAGAAAATCAATCTGTGTTTATTGATTAGTTTGCGCAAAAGTTGCCGCATTTACGGATGAGAATTCATTAATGGGGTTTTTATTTTTTTTACTAGTAATGGCTGCGATCTGCGATTTTTTTTTTTTTATCGGTACTGCGATGTTGCAGCGGACATGTCGGACCATTTTTAAATTTTTTTGGGACCATTGCCATTTATACAGCGATCAGTGCTACAAAAATTCACTGATTACTGTGTAAAATGCCATTGGCAGTGAAGGGGTAAACCTGGAGGGGAGGCTCTAAGGGTTAACTGTGTTCCCTGGGGGTGTTCTAACTGTATGTAGGCTGGGCTGGCAGGGGGAGAGGAGTGATCACGGCTTCCATATACAGGAAGCCTGTGATCACAGCCCTTCCCCCTCTTTGAGAAGGGAGATCCTGTATTCTGCAAAAATCCTGGTTGATCGTGCTGTTCTGTCTCCCCTTCTGCCCAAGTTCCCAATGCAGTTGGGGATTTTACAGAGCAGTGTTGGCAGCTTCTGCACATGCTCAGTTTTCAGTGAGTTTCTATGTTGAGCATTTTCTCCCTATCACATCGGAGTAGCCCATGTGAATAGAGTCACACATGTGGGTGTATACACAGTGGTTAATGACAGCCCACTCCTTCCCTCCTCCTCCATGCCCACTAACCAGATAAATACAATAGGGGAGGGATATTACATCTTGATCGATGGAGGCTTCCCATCCCTGTTCTAAGACACAGGCTGGATGGGCGTGACATAGCCTGTGACTGCCAGAAATCCGCCCACATCATGTTGTTTAAAAAATGTAAATATTTTATTTCTAATATATATTCGTATGGCCATTTAAAACAATTTTTTGATATCATTTATTTTTACTCTGTATCCCAAAGGCTGTTTTCTTTACTTTAAACATGTGACCAGTAGCAGAGGACTAGAAGCTTCTCCTGCTTATGTTTCCCTGCAGACAGGCTGGGAAAGATCTCGGTCATGTGACAGCTGTATATAGATTAGGAAAAAGGTACTTAGATTTTATTTATTTTAATTAAAATAGTGTCATCATCCACATACAGAAAGTGAAGGGACAATGTAAATTGACTAGTTCCGGACCGCCCGTCGTCGTTATACGTCGGCACTTTAACGCTAAATACCGTTGTTATTGCAGCAGATAGCTGCCATAACCCCCTTTTTTTTTTTTTTTAAACGGTGGGCGGTCTGCTTTATGATGAGAGTGGTCATCGTGGTGCATTTGCCGCGAGATCACTTTTGTCGGCAGCGTGAGAGGTGCTCCTCCCGCTGCGTTCCGGTGGTTTCCACTGCTTACCGGATCCATTGGTAGCGGCAGAGACAATGCGATCCATTCCACTGAGAGGCTGGAAGTCAAGTGAGGGAAAGATGGCCCCCCACTCGACTCCATGACGGAAGCGATATCGAACATCACTTCTGCCCAATGGTCTTAAATAAATTTTTTTTTTATTGAATGAAAGACTTTTCTTTTTTTTTAATTGCATTTAAGTGTAAATGTGAGATCTGAGGTCTTTTTGACCCCAGATCTCAGATTAAAGAGGTCCTGTCATGCTTTTTTTCTATTATTTGCGTGGGTTCCCCCCAAGAGATACCAGACTCTTCGGTCTGGTATGGGTTTTAAGGAGAAACCCCCACACCAAAAAAAAAAATAGCGGGCGCATGCCTTCATCATTGGGGGGGGGGGGTGCTTTGGGGCATGGGCCCCACACCCCAAAGCACCTTGTCCCCGAGTTTGACGAGGACAAGAGCCTCTTCCCGACAACCCTGGCCGTTGGTTGTCGCGGTCTGCCGGCCGTGGGCTTATCGGAATCTGTAAACCCCCTCTAACAAGGAGGCCCCCCACCCTATGTGAATGAGTATGGGGTACATTGTACCCCTACCCATTCACCTAAAAGGAAGCTGTCAAAAATCAACACATTACACAGGTTTTTAAAGTATTTTATTAAATCAGCTCTGGTGTCTTCTCCCTCTCCGGCTCTTCTGCTGCCTCCGGCGTCGTCTTTCTTCTGATCTTTTGCAGGATCTTCTTTCTTCTGCTCTTTTGCTGGTTCTTCTCCCTCTCCACGCCGTCTTCTGCTCTTTTGCTGCGTCTTCTCCACTGTCTTCTCCCTCTGTTCTTTCAATGTTGACACGAGGCTATCTCCTGCACCAAAGGTGTCTCCATGCTGTGCGTTGACTTATATTGGCATGGAGCGGGACCACCCGCTGATGTCATCAGGAGGCCCCACCCCCTTATGACATCACCACCCCATCATGCATCGGGCGGTGGCGTCATAAGGGGGCGTGCCTCCGGATGACATCAGCGGGTGGCCCCGCCCCATGCCAATATAAGTCAACACACAGCGTGGAGACACCATTAGTGCGGGAGATCGCGTTGGCTCAACATCAGAAGACCCGGCAGAAGATGGCACAGAGAGAGGGAGAAGAACCAGCAAAAGAGCAGAAGAAAGAAGACATCGGAGGTGGCAGAAGAGCCGGAGAGGGAGAAGATGCCGGAGCTGATTTAATAAAATACTTCTTTAAAAACCTGTGTAGTGTGTCTATATTTGACATTTTGCCTTTTTAGGTGAATGGGTAGGGGTACAATTTACCCTGCCAAGAAAAAAAAAACTCTCTACCAATACACACCAAACTGAGAATGTGCAGCATGCCTCCAGGAGTGTTATATCAGCAGATGGATTGTGGACTGTGGAAGAAGGGGAGATCAGAGAAGACAGGATCAGGCTGGGTTCACACTATTGCGAATTTGCAATAGCAGGAGAGCATGGAGCCGGTTCACATATCTCCACTGTGGGTCCAGAGCGAATTTGCACAGGAGCCCCGTGCGTCTTTTGGTCCATTTCAGGTCTGAATTCAGCCAAAAATTCTGGCCAAAACTGGACCTGAAACGGTGAACTAGGATGCATCGGACCCCTGCTGGGAGCTGCATGCGGCGATAGTATGAACTCAGCCTCCCCCCTTTTTACACAATGTGGGGGATTAACCCCTTAGGTTGCTCAGTCAGTATAACAAGCATGCTTTACTGCATATACAGACTGATTTTAGTGTTGTGGGTTTAGGAACACTATACACTTTAATTGTTTCTATAGTGTTGTCTTATAGATGATTGTAATTATGATTAAACAGGATTTTTATAGTGCCAACAGTTTGCACAGCGCTTTACAAACATGAGGAAAGACAGTACAGTTTCAATACAGGGGAGTCAGAGGGCGCTGCTTGTTAGAGCTTACAATCTAAAAAGGAAGTTAATTGATACAAAAGGTTAGAATTGTGGAGGATGAGTTGATAGAGAAAACAAATGTATGGTTGATGAGTGGAGGCAGGATAGGCTTCTCTAAAGAGATGGGTTTTCGGAGATCACCTAAAAGTGGACACAGTAGTAGATAGTTGGACTGATTGGAGTAGGTAGTTCCAGAGGATAGGGGAGGCTTGGGAAAAGTTCTGGAGGTGGTATGGGATGAGGGTGACAAGGGAGCTAGAGAGGAAGAAATCTTGGGAGGAATGATTAGGTCAGTATTTTGAGACTAGGCTTGTGATGTAGCGGGGGGCAGAGTTGTGGATGGCTTTGTAAGTTGTTAGTATTTTGAATTCCATTTGTTGGGTGAGCGGAAGCCAGTGGAGAAATTGGCAAACAGGCGTAGCAGACACTGAACGGTTGGTGAAGTGGATGAGTCTGGCAGCCTGGTAAGAATGGATGACCGAACACCTCAAATCCTGACAAACTCAGTTGTCTTTATTTCCATCAGCTAAAACAGGACATCCACACACACAGACAGCTGATGTCCTATTTTTAACTGATGTAAATAAAACTGTCTTTCTTTTCAAGTTGTGTTAGTAATTCTAGCTGGTTGACTGTTGCATAGATTCTATAGATGCAAAGAGCAGTGTGCTTGAGTGTTGGTGGGTAAATGTGCAAAACGTCTGCTACAGGTGTAGCAGTCTTTATGGCAGTTCAATCTTCAGGGAGCCCAAATGGACAGATCTTCCTCCTCGAACAACAACCCAAAATAGGACACTGTAGGTCACTCCAACGCATGCGCGAGAGCTGCGGTCAAAGCACAGGGCTCTGAAGAAACGGCACAGGTAGCCAGTCCTTCAGAGAGCATGCGCCGATGATGTCATCAGCTACATATACAGTAAATATCTCCTAAACTGTGCACGTTTAGGAGATATTTACAGTACCTATAGATAAGCCTTATTATAGGCTTACCTATAGGTACAAATAATCGATGGAAGTTTACTTCCTCTTTAACATTCACAGGCATGGGTCCTTATGCTGTGAGAAAAATAATGTTCATACTGATAACTAGGAATGTGCACCTAGGTGAGTTCCTAGTTCTCTGAACACACTGCCTGTTACAGCTCTGGATTTAACTCTAGTGATTGCAAGGTAATTGCTAATTCACAATCACATGAACATCATTCATGAGCAAAAATGACTGCCCCTCCTGTGTATGATATATATATATATATATGTATGTGTGTGTGTATATATATATATATATATATATATATATATATGTGTGTGTACCATACAGTAATAAGAGTATTTATGTCAAATGGATCTGTATATTGCTGAGAATATTGGAAATGCTATACAATCCCTTCAAAACCAGAATTAATTTGGGTAGAATAGCCATATATTGGTATATGAATACAGTTTAGGAACCCCTGACAATTTCCCTGATTGTCATTTATAAATATTTGGGTGTTTGGATCAGCAATTTCATTTTGATCTATCAAATAACTGAAGGACACAGTAATATTTCAGTAGTGAAATGAGGTTTATTGAATTAACAGAAAATGTGCAATATGCATCAAAACAAAATTAGACAGGTGCATAAATTTGGGCACCCCAACAGAAAATTCACATTAATATTTAGTAGAGCCTCCTTTAGCAGAAATAACAGCCTCTAGACGCTTCCTATAGCCTGTAATGAGTGTCTGGATGAATGCATTTTGGACCATTCCTCCTTACAAAACATCTCCAGTTCAGTTAGGTTTGATGGTTGCCGAGCATGGACAGCCCACTTCAAACCACCCCACAGATGTTCAATGATATTCAGGTCTGGGGACTGGGATGGCCATTCCAGAACATTGTACTTGTTCCTCTGCATAAATGCCCGAGTAGATTTTGAGCAGTGTTTTGCTCCAAGGGTCAGATAACTTCCGCTTTAAGGGGAGGTGACCCCCCGACATGCCACAATTTGCATGTCATATTTTTTGGGGGGGGGCTACTGGGACCCTGTTTTGACAGGGTCCCAGCTATACTTTCTGACCTGAAGCCGGAAGGAAGTTCACCTCCCTCCCCCCCGGCGATCTTCTGGGACACGTCACAGGTCCCAGAGGATACGCCGGCCATTCACTAAGCGCAACGCGACTCGCACATGCCTTGAAGCCAAAGCCGGGTGCCCACACTTGTGATGCCGACCGCACCAAGGGGAGGGGGAGAAGAGTGAGCCTTCGGGCGGCCGCATCGCTGGAGCCTGGGACAGGTAAGTGTCCAATTGTTAAAAGTCAGCAGCTACACTTTTCGTAGCTGCTGACTTTTAACTGGATGGAACTCCGCTTTAATGTTATCCTCCTTCGAGGCAGTTCCATATGCCCAATTTTACTCCAAACAGTTGCAACCAGTGGGTGTAGTCTCTGGATTGTCCCATGTGCCTGACCAGCTTTACCTGGCTTGCCCTGATGCAATGGGTCACAAGCTTGGCATTTTGGAATCTGGGAAATTTTCCTAATGGTTTGGAAGGTACTCACAAAGGATGCCATCTTATTGGACTAATATGGAGTTCCAAATACTCTTTTACAAGAGACTTGGTCATTGGAGGGCGTTCTGCTCCAAATCAATATTCTGGAACTCTGGAAATACAGTTGTCTAGCAATGCATGACCCAGTGACATATCCTCCAAGGGCGCAATGTGTGCAGTGTAAACAAGTAAAAATAGACCCATCTACCACTGTGCCAAAGAATAAAAAAGTGAAACGTAACTAAATTTCGTTTGTAGCTGCCACTTTCAATAAACCAAAATTAAACCTTGTCACTTAAACTCAAAACTATGAGTAATTAGTGGCGCTCGAGTGCATATTAAATATACATTAAAATTGATGTAATGTTGCTTACTGCAAACGTAACAATCAATATAAGGTGAATGTAAACATCATAATGTATAATACATTGCACATTACATAATTGAAGCCAAATAGTGCAATCACGCGAGTGATAATGGACCTAATAACGTATACAATGCACATATATGTGACAAAAAACATAAATTGAGTGCAAAAAGTGCCGAAGTGCATAGCAGCAATCCTCCAAAGAGGTGATGAGTTCTGCACACCACACCGTTGGTGCACTAAACACCTCTTCCAATAAGATGTAAACGCTCCAGAGTTATTTGCCTTACACTCATGTGTTTGGCAGTTGAGCAATTTACCCAAGAATTTTACAGGTAAGACCAATATTATTTTTTGCTATACTGTAGTTGCTTGATAAAACTTAAAATGGTTGTAGACGATTACCTTGTAAAACAACCCATTCAGTTTAAAATAGATTTGAAAGGCAAAACATTTTTGTATAGATATAAAAAAACTTAAATACCTAGTCTGACCATTGGAGGAGAGCACACGGAGTTCCCAGCACAACTAGAGAACCGGTGTGCTCTCCTGCTTAGTGTGTTCAGTTTTTAATACCAAAGCAAGGGAGCTAGCAGGAACACCAGAGATTTCACATAAAGGAAGCAACGCACAGGGAAGGGAATACTTTCTCATGCAAGTACATGGTGCAGCAGGCACATATCAGGAATATAAAGTGTTGGGGTACCAAACACTTTAAGTTTTGTCCCTCCCACAGCCTGTTACTGAACAGTGAAGGAGAAGCAGTATGCTAATCAGCTTATTTTTATGTAACTCTGCTATCTTCTCCTATCAGCATGCTACTTGTAAGCACATGGGCACTGCAGCACATCTGATTTTTTTTCCCCCTCAAACCGGAGCTCTGCTATTCAGTATTTGCAAATAGCTAGTGAAAAACCAAGATTCTTGTACTGCTTGTATAAAGAAAATCTATTTAATGACTACAAAGCTGCATTAATTATCTTGTATCTGCAGGGACGGGAATCAGAATGAAGATGATGTTCTTCATGGACAAACGGATGAGATTCAACTGCAGATAAAATGTGGACGTTGTCATTTTATCACTCCTACATTTTCAGACATGAAACTCCATATGTTTTGTGCACACGGAGATGAATTTAAAGAAATATTACCAGATGGTGTCCTAGAGAACAGACAAGGTGCTCAGGAGGAGGTGGTCAAACATGCAACTCACCACTGGAAGTTGCTGAGTGAGAGGCGGAATGTGGTCAAGTGCTATAAATGTGATGAGGAGGTTTTTGGTTCCAGCAGACTGAGGAAACATGAATGTGTTTCAGACTCTACTCTTGGTGAACATAAGGAAACTGAGATCACTCCGCCAGTGGAAGGACAGAATGAACACCTTCCATCTGGATCTTGCACTGAAATTAAATTTCACTGTGATAATGTTTTTAACTGCCTGTTGTGTAAACAAGTATTTGAAATGCAGAATAAGCTCTTTGAACATTGGGAGACAAAGCACAACTGTGATGATCCCTTTTTACTTTGGACAATTTTTAGTTCTTGTGCCAAAAATGATTCCAAATAGTCTATAAGTAATACTTTTCTTTATGGAAAGCAGCACATGCACTATGGATCCTGAATTCCAGCTTGGTTTTGAACTGTGAGATTTTTTTTTTTTTATTTAAAAGTAAGATTTTATTTGTTCATTTGAACAGTTTGCGTTAGTAAAGGCAAAATATACTTTTTATATACATTCTGGAAATTGGTTTCACCAAAAGAGATGAGCTTTAAAACTGTTTTATAACCTTTAGTTCCAGAGACATGCAAGGCTGACCTGTTATCTGTAGTTCCACAAGCTAGTGGTCTGTTTGTATCAGGTGGCTGTACAAGCCCTATAACAATGGGTGTTGCAGCCTCTCTTGCTGATATAATCCTCTACACAGTCAGTCCTCTCCTAGCCTGGCTATGTGCCTCTTTATTTAAGTCATGCTTAGTAAGAAAGAGGTGTGCAATAGGTCTTATTCAAAGTACCTTGTTCAGAGAAAGTCTCCTGTTCCAGAGTTTCTAGCATCTTGGCGCTCTTAGTGCTTTCAGTAGTCCCGGCCCCTTGAATATTCTGTTTCCCCAGCTTTCTGGTAGCCTCCATCATCCTGTTTCTGTTTTCCCAGTACCCCAGTTCTGGAAGACTGTTTGTGTACCCAGTGCTGCAAGAGCTTTTTGCATCTGTGTGCTCCCAGCTCACTCCTGTGTTTGTGTGCTCCTAAAGAATGCTCTTGTTTGTTCCTCTGTTTTTAGTACCTCAAAAGTGTCTTTAATTCTCTATGACTCCAGAATATTCCTGTAACTGGTCAACTGTAGCCTGCACAGTTGTGTTTGAGGGCTGGAACCTGGGCGCTGTTATGCAGCAAAGCCCATCATACCTTGCAGAGGCGCTCTGGTGAATACCAGGTGCTCCTTATACACTGCACCTCAGGAACACCGCCATCAAATACACAGGTTTCACAATGTGTTCACAAAATGATTGTCATGCTCCAGGATTGTAGGAATGGCAGAAGGCCACATCATGCTTAGGGTTGTTTACTGGATAGGAAGATAGAAACTTTTTTTTTTTTCTGTCAAATGTTCGTCAGACCAATTCCTTTTGTGTCCACTGCTAAACTATGGCAGTGAGACGATGTGGATAAGCAGTAAAAAAAAAAAATGGTTATATTGGTTATTCAGACCCCAAAAAAATGTGAAATGCATAGCCAGTTTTACATATCGTCTACGATTGTTTTTTTTGAATGACACTTACATATTACACCACCAATAAAAATAAAGGGGCGCTGTAGTGTCCTACCCTATCTCAGTAACAGTAATACGGCAATATCCAAAAAAAAATGAGAATAGACCGTATGTACTTAATAAATAAAACTTCTAAATGCAGTGTCCATAATATGAAGGTGTCTATGAGAATAAAGCTCTTCTGCGTATTCGAATAAATAAGTATATATCTCTTCCGCCGTGCGGTTTACTTCACACCCAATGTGCTCATGTAAATGGATTACTCCCCAAATGATGCCGCCTTCAGCAAAAAGGTCAATTAGTGCTTTAATACTTTATATCTCCATTCTCTTCTTTCTCCATACTGGCTCCTTATAGAAAGATGTAGATAACCAATCCTTTCTCTGAGAAATGTTCCTATTTGGGCACCGATACCTGATCTGCCCTTTGTCTCTTCCACTCCACCATGAAAACCAAAAGATGATTGTATATAGTGCTGTAATTTTTATTTAAAAAAAAAAAAGTATTGATAAATATTAAAAAGAATGCTCACGGTAATAAGTGCCCTTATATTGGCACCTTATGTAACCCGCCTGTATAGAGTTACAAGAGCGCTTCCGCTCATGTCCTGGAGCTGGCGTACGTTCCACTGACCTAAATATATATTTATTGGAATACACTGAAGAGTTTAATCTTATGGACACTGCAATTAGTAGTTTTTGTTAAGTATATATAGTATATTCTCATTTTTATGGATATTGGCATATTACTGTTACTGAGGTAGGGTGGGACATTTGCATCACTACTAGCGCCCCCTTTATTTTCATTACTCACCTTTAAGTGTAGTTAATCAGTGTTGGGTAGCACCTGGTCTGGTATTCATTTTATAGATCTTTATTTTTTGTTATCACGTAGCTTGGTCTGGGGGTTTTGCATATTTAACATATTACACCACCAAAGCACAAAGTTTTAAGCCAAGGTTTCCCCTTTCTTATATTCTTCTGTTAAGATAAATGTTGTGAATAATAGAATTTTTGACTTGCCAGTAAAATCAGTTTTTCTGTGTGAGACACTGGAACTTTAATTATTACCATGAGATATATGCAGCTACCTTCAGGTTGGAAACTGGCAAGAAAAGAAGGCTGCAGGGTCATCCCCCTAAATAACCGCTCCCAGCTAGTCTCAGTTTTGTACATTTATTTAGACGGTGCAGCGCTATCAAAACAGTAAATGAGAAATCTGTCAACTCAAGGCCCCATTCACATATCTGCATTCTGAAAATGCGTGCAGAAACGTGTGTTTCTGTGCCTATTCCAGGAAGCACAGATCTCACTTATGGTACCGATTTTTATTAATGACACCCTAAACACTGCTAGGAATCACGTGACTAAATGTGCACTATGCATGGTAAACTCCCGAAAAATGTACATGAGCTACTTTGGCACATTTGTTGTGCGTAGGGCAACCCATTCAAGTAAATTGGCTGCCATGCACTGTTGCAAAAAAAATAAATGCACTGATGCGTGTCGTGCAGGTGTGGATTGGGCCTAAATCAAAATATACAGGTGCTGGTCATATAATTAGAATATCATCAAAAAGTTGATTTATTTCACTAATTCCATTCAAAAAGTGAAACTTGTATATTATATTCATTCATTACACACAGACTGATATATTTCAAATGTTTATTTCTTCATTTTGATGATTATAACTGACAACTAAGGAAAATCCCAAATTCAGTATCTCAGAAAATTAGAATATTACTTAAGACCAATACAAAGAAAGGATTTTTAGAAATCTCGGCCAACTGAAAAGTATGAACATGAAAAGTATGAGAATGTACAGCACTCAATACTTAGTTGGGGCTCCTTTTGCCTGAATTACTGCAGCAATGTGACGTGACATGGAGTCGGATCAGTCTGTGGCACTGCTCAGGTGTTATGAGAGCCCAGGTTGCTCTGATCGTGGCCTTCAGCTCTTCTGCATTGTTGGGTCTGGCATATCGCATCTTCCTCTTCACAATCCCCCATAGATTTTCTATGGGGTTAAGGTCAGGCGAGTTTGCTGGCCAATTAACCACTTTAAGACCGAGCCTCTTTTTGGAGTTTGGAGGTTATCAGCTAAAAACAGGTTTTTTTGCTATAAAATTACTTAGAACCCCCAAACATTATATATTTTTGTGTCTGACTAGGCTGAGGTACAGTGCAGTGTAACGACGTCATTAAGTCCGTTTTCCTCGGGGTTGATTCATAACTCACGACATGTAAGAGTATGAAAAGTACAAGTA
>BLSH010016834.1:200240-213223 GCA_018402905.1 Glandirana rugosa | reverse complement strand
AAAAAAAATGGCAGGGGAAAAAAAAAAAATGTCCCCTTTAAGAGCATTGGGCGGAAGCGACTTGTGACGTCGCTTCCGCCCAGCATTGTTATGGAGCCGGGTGAGCAGCTTCAGCCGCTCACTCGGCACACGGACACCAGCCTGAGAGGACGCGATCATCTCCGCCGCTGCCGGCGGGTCCGGTAAGCGGCGGAGATGACCGGAAAGCGGCGGGAGGGGGGGGGGGCACCTCTCCCGCCGCTGATAAAAGTGATCTCGCGGCGAATCCGCCGCGGAGATCACTTTTATCCGACGCAGAATCGCCGGCTGAAAAAAACGATACCGGGGTTATGGTAGCTATCTGCTACCATAACAACGGTATTCCACTTCAAAGTACCGCCGTCAAACGACGTACGGCGGTCCGGAAGTGGTTAAGCACACGGATACCATGGTCCTTAAAGCAGGTACTGGTAGCTTTGGCACTGTGTGCAAGTGCCAAGTCCTGTTGGAAAATTAAATCTGCATCTCTATAAAGTTGGTCAGCAGCAGGAAGCATGAAGTGCTCTAAAACTGCCTGGTATACGGCTGCATTGACCTTGGACCTCAGAAAACACAGTGGACCAACACCAGCAGATGACATGGCACCCCAAACCATCACTGACTGTGGAAACTTTACACTAGACCTCAAGTAACGTGGATTGTGTGCCTCTCCTCTGTTCCTCCAAACTCTGAGACCCTGATTTCCAAATGAAATGCAAAATTTACTTTCATCAGAGAACATAACTTTGGACCACTCAGCAGCAGTCCAGTCCTTTTTGTCTTTAGCCCAAGCGAGACGCTTCTGACGCTGTCTGTTGTTCAACAATGGCTTGACACAAGGAATGCGACAGCTGAAACCCATGTCTTGCATACGTCTGTGTGTAGTGGTTCTTGAAGCACTGACTCCAGCTGCAGTCCACTCTTCGTGAATCTCCCCCACATTTTTGAATGGGTTTTGTTTCACAATCCTCTCCAGGGTGCGGTTATCCCTATTGCTTGTACACTTTTTTTCTACCACATCTTTTCCTTCCCTTCTCCTCTCTATTAATGTGCTTGGACACAGAGCTCTGTGCACAGCCAGCCTCTTTTGCAATGACTTTTGTGTCTTGCCCTCCTTGTGCAAGGTGTCAATGGTCGTCTTTTGGACAACTGTCAAGTTAGCAGTCTTCCACATGATTGTGTAGCCTACAGAACTAGACTGATAGACAATTTAAAGGCCTTTGCAGGTGTTTTGAGTTACTTAGCTGATCAGAGTGTGGCACCAGATGTCCTCAATATTGAACCTTTTCACAATATTCTAATTTTCTGAGATACTGAATTTGGGATTTTCCTTAGTCGTCAGTTATAATCATCAAAATTAAAAGAAATTAACATTTGAAATATATCAATTTGTGTAATATGAATGAATATAATATACAAGTTTCACTTTTTGAATGAAATTTGTGAAATCAACTTTTTGATGATATTCTAATATGACCAGTACCTGTATAATGCAATGCTTCATAAACACAAATATACACACATATTCAGTGCTCTAAATATAAAATATTAAATAGTAAATCACTTTATGCACATTTTTTTATGCTCCATAAACTGTGTTCCAGCTGAAATGTCTTCTTTTCATGTCTTCTTTTTCCAATGTGCCACAAGTCAGTGTTCCACAATAATTGTAGTTATGGAGAACACCAATGTGAAAAGTCATGTGAGTTTAATACACACTCCACAAGCGTCAATCCAAAATGCACCTCCTCCTTTGTGCTTACTCCCCGCTTGACCATGCACTCACCAGAACTGCAGACCCCTTAACTTAACCACTTTCAGCCTAGGCCAATTCTGACATTTATCTTACATGTAAAAATCTACATTCTGGTTGAGTTCTTGCACCTATTCTCTGAGAAAAAAAGCCTCGGATAAATGTATATATTTTTACAGATACAAATGGCCCTTTGAGGCAACCATAATGCTAATTCGGCCTGCAATGAAATTGAGTTTGACACCCCTGCCCATTTTTTTATGCCACATGTTTTTTGCGCAGTTTTTTTTTTTTTTAAATGCTAATTTTTGGGAAAAAATACACTTTAATGAATTTTAGTGCACACAAACACAATATAATGTATTTTTTGTAAACTATAAAAAATTATGTTACACCAAGTTAATTGATACCTAATGTGCCATGCTTTAAAATTGCGTACACCTGTGGAACGGTGCCAAACAACGTTACCTACAAATCTCCATAGGGGCCACTTTAACCGCTTCACGCCCCCGCTATAGCAAAATGACGGCTACATGTTTGTGTATTAATTTAGTTTTTTACATTTTAGCTTGGCCCAAATGGACTATTTAATTCTAATGAAAGCTGGGATTCTACTTTAAAGTCATATTATACACTCAGCATTTTTTACATGGGTGACTTCCTGTCTGCAGCCGAAACAAAATAGGATCAGCTTGAATGCTCCTCCACCATTAGAAGCTTTATATTTTTATCAGTGAATTCAAGGCTTCCTCTGATTAGCCAAGGTGGAAAAATTGGCGCCATCCGCCCCACCTCTCCTCCTCGGCCAATTTGAGGAAGCCCCGTATTCACTGATAAAAATACAAGGCTTTTCCTTAATGGCAGAGAAGCAGTCAGACTGACTCTGTTTTGTTCAGGCAGCGGATATTAAGTTGCCCATGCTATTGCCATAACACCCGCATACTGTATGTAGGTAATGCTACCTGTTATATGATACAGCAAACAGAGTGGCCACCATAGTAATATATTAGAAATGGTCTGGGCCAGCTTGGCCCCAACTATTTAAAGTCAAACGAAAGCTAAAAGTTGAGAGTGAGAGGTCCTAAAGAGGATCTTTTTTGGCACGCCATGCTGATCCGATTCCTCAGAAGTTATTCTCCTCTGGTAACGTGTCTGGAATGAAGGCTAAGTCAAAAAACAATTCAGGGGGGAGGTCAAAGGGGCACAGTTTTGACCCCTGCTATCAATGGCCTCAACAGAAATTTTGCTCATTAAATCTGACCTTGAGGACCTGTCTAGAGGGAAAAGAGAAAACTTGTGTGGCAAATAGGCCAGCAGAACGGCCAAAGGAAGGCAGGATCAGATTGGGGGCAACCATCAAGGTGGTACTAGGGCCTTGAGTAGATAAATTGTCTTTGGAGCGAAGTGCTGAGCCTGAGCAAGCAAGACAATCTGACCCTTTTCCTTTTTGCTTGTGCTCTTCCATGCTTTGTAAAGTTGTACCCCTGAGGGGTTCTTGTGACCTCTGCTGTGGAAAAGGGAGGAGAATACCTCAACCAGCACTTGTAGACTGCTGTGAACTCAGGTTGTGTGGTAAAGGCACTATGCTGTGCCAAAGGAGGAGTGCCAGGAGCTATTTCCATTTGGAAAATGTACCCAAAAAGCGTTAGGACATGCACGCTCAGTAACATAATTGATAGTGCCAGGGATGTGCAGGCACGCTAGGGTGCCACAAAGGGCACCAGTTGTTTTTTTAAACAAACCACTACTCTTGGCTCCAAGCTAAAACCATTGTAAGGATGGTTGTTGGCACAAATCACACACCACAAAGGGGAGGGGGGGGGGGGGTAGAAGATAATATGGCATCCTGGGCATGAATGTTTAAAGAGCTTCCACCTTGTACTTATAGCTGATGCTCTGCAGGCATAATTAACAGGGGAATATACTTCATCCTGGCTTTGCTCTCCATCCCAGTCTTCAGGAACGGGGCTGCCCTGGATCTATAAAGCACCCTGCAGCTAACTCTGCATGTTTCACAGTATGCCAAGGGTGTCACTTGCAGCAAGATCCAGTGCATTTTAGCAAATTCCCCCAAGGCACAGCCGAGGAGTCAATCTATCCAAAAGCCACAAAAGGACTCTGTGGCTATCGTGCAGCCAGAAATCTTGATGGGAGAAATATCTTGGTTGAACAGTTGGTAAAAGAGAGAACATCTTCACTGGAAGATGTTGACCCTCTTTCAGAGAGGAAAGGTCCATCACCCACGACACTAGCAAAAATCTGAGGTTAGCTCGGAGTTAGAGGGGTTATATAGGGGTAAGGGGGAGTTCTGCAGCTTTCCCTTTTTTGCTAGTGTCCAATTACCTGAAAGTAGCTGCATATAACCCATGGCAAGGACTACAGATCCTGTGTCCCATACTGTACTACTAAGAAATGGCAGCTAGATATTTTGCCTAATTTGTATCTGCCTGCTATTCACATCAGTTTGATGAGAGAACTTTGTGTATCAAGGGGAGTCTTTTCAGAAAGTAGAAGCCACCAGTATCAATCCTGCATTAGGCCAGTTATTGGAAGAATAACTAGCCTAGTGTTTAGGGGGTTTCACCGGTATCACTGCCAGTGTTAAAGCACTCGCCAGTAAGCCTTTGACATTGCCCTTTCTCTTGCAGCTGAAAGAAAACCCAGGCAGGTCCCTGGTTACAGTCTCATAAACTGTGTTGCCTTTCTTACACCCAGGAGTGTTTACTTGTGCATTATGTACATTTACTAGTGCTGGAATATTTGGTGTTCATATACATTACGGTATAGTAAGCTGTAGCAGAAAAAGGATGTTTTCTACTGTAACAAATAACATGTTTTGTAATTGTGCCTTTGTAGGAGGAAATGAATTCCTGGTACAGGATAACAAAAGGGTTTAAATGTAACTACAAAGCAAATGAGCCTATTAAAATAGCGTGCTAATTTAGCTTTTGTTTTCCCTGAAGTAGCTCCATGCTTTTCATTTACATCAACTAAATGTGAAAGCAATTGATATGGCGTTGGAAATGCTGAATAGTCTTGTCTGTGCAAAAATATCTTTTAATAGTATGAAGTGAACATTTAGTAATCATTTTTTAACGATATAACATGGTAGCAATATCTTCAAACTTGATATTTGGTAATATTATCTTAAGCAACAACAAAAAAAACTTAAACATGGTTGCTGGCAAGTTTTTTCGCTGTCACTACCAGTGCTGAGCTGTCATTTTAAACCTGCTAGTTACCTGGCCATCATGCTAATCCAAATACAGTACTGTGCAAATGTTTTAGCCAGGTGTGAAGAAATGCTGTAAAGTACGAATGCTTTCAAAAATATATATTTTAATTGTTTATTTTTATCAATTTACAAAATGCAAAGTGAAGGAACAGAAGAAAAATCTAAATCAAATCAATATTTTGTGTGATTACCCTTTGGCTTCAAACCGGCATCAGTTCTTACAGTTGCACACTTTGTACACTTGCACAAAGTCAGGGATTTTGTAGGATTAGTCAGGTGTATGATTAACCAATTATACCAAGCAGGTGCTAATGATCATCAATTTCATATGTAGGTTGAAACAATCATTAACAGAAACAGCTGTGGAGGAGGCTTAAAACTGGTTGAGGAACAGCCAAACCCTGCTAGTAAGGTGAAGTTGTGGAAGACCATTTCATATCACAGGTCATACACCATGGCAAGACTGAACACAGCAACAAGGCACATGGTAGTTGTACGACATCTGCAAAGTCTCTCTCAGGCAAAGATTTCAAAGTAGTCTTGGGTCTTAAGATGTGCTGTTCAAGCTCTTTTGAAGAAGCACAAAGAAACAGGCAACGCTGAGGACTGCAGATGCAGTGGATGGTCAAGGAAACTTAATGCAGCAGATGATATGCACATCATGCTTACTTCCCTTTGACATCGAAAGATGTCCATCAGCACAGAACTGTTGGAAATCAGTGAGACCTAGATACATGGAAGAATTGCAGCCAAAAAGCCATACCTCCGACGTGGAAACAAGGCTAAGCGACACAACTATGCACAAGAACATAGGAACTAAAGTGCAGAAAAAAGGCACCAGGTGCTCTGGACTGATGAGTCAACATTTTGAAATATTTGAGTGTAGCAACAGGCAGTTTGTTCTTCAAAGGGCTGGAGAGCGATACAATAATGAGTGCCTGAAGGCAACAGTGAAGCATGTTGGAGGTTCCTTGCCAGTTTGGGGCTGCATGTCTACATGGTGTCCTTAATGCTGAGAAATACAGGCAGATACATATCCATGATGCCATACCATCAGGGAGATATGTGACTGTCCCCAAATTTATTCTGCAGTAGGACAACGACCCCAAACATGTAGCCACTGTCATTAAGAATTATCTTCTGCTTAAAGAAGAACAAGGAGTACTGGAAGTGATGGTTTGACCCCCACAGAGCCCTGATCTCATCATCATGGAGTCTGTCTGGGATTACATGAAGAGACAAGAGGGATTTGAGGAAGCCTAGATCTGTGGTTAGTTCTCCAAAATGTTTGGAACAACCTACTTGCCAAGTTCCTTCAAAAACTGTGTGCAAGTGTACCTAGAAGAATTGCTGTTTTGAAGGCAAAGGGTGTTCACACCAAATATTGATTGGATTTGGATTTCTCTTCTGTTCATTTACTTTCTATTTTATTAATAGAAAAAATGAACTATTAACACTCCTATTTCTGAAAGCATTCTTAATGTACAGCATTTTTTTCCACACCTGCCTAAAACTTTTGCACAGTAGTGCATGTTAACAGGAGAAAGTTTGCAGATCCATAGTTAGGTCTTTCCTCTGCCTTCACTAGCTGCTTGCTTGTTTTGGGTTGTGAAAGTAGTGAGGCCAGGGACAACCAGACCGCTATAATATTCAGAAGGTCAGCAATGACTCTTTTTCTTCCAGTGCAGTTCTCCTTTAAAGTCGTGAGATATTACTACCATATCGCCCAGCTTTGTCGCCATAATAAAGCCAAAAATGAATATAATAAAAAATAAAGCCATCAGACTTTCCTTTCATCTTGGTTATGATGGTGTGGGACATGGCAGGGTCACAGGCCATTGTGGGAAAGTCTTGTCGCTGGAGTCTCTTAAAAAGCTGGCATATGATTTAGTAAACCAATCGTTAGTGAAAGCTCAAACCTAAAATATTGCATTTGGATAGAGTTGGCTTTTACTGTAGTGCCACAAATATTATTTATTATACACAGTGAAAATTGTGAGGCTGTCTGAGTATAACCTGTCTGTTTTGGAGAGTATTGGATGTGAAGGTTAGCTGCACATACTGTATGTGGGGGGTAAAAAGCATATAAATGAATGATCACTCTGGTATATGGACCCTATAGCTTTTTATACTGAGCATTAATCCACATGTGCTGTAAGGAATGTGCACGCACAATACTTAGCACAGTTGGAATTATTGACCAGACAGGCATAAATGGCACAACAACTGTGCTGATTTCAGGTGGATTATTGAAAATCAAACTTGGTATTAGACGGTTGTGTGTGCTCTTACAAGTCCTACTAGGTAATGCACTTCTACAGCGGCCACTGTATAACATTCTGCATATGCAGCTAATACATTTAGAATTCAGAGAATTGTTTTAACAAAAAAAGCTAACAGGTACAAAGTGATGAATAAGTATTGAACATGTCACCATTTTTCTAGGCAAATATATTTCTAAAGGTGCTATTGACATGAAATTGTCGGTAACAACCCATGCAAGAAACCAAAACAAATAAGTTCAGAAATTAAGTTACATGTAATAAAATGCAATGGCACAGGGAAAAAGTATTGAACACACTAAATGAAATTTATTTAATACTTCGTACAAAATTCTTTGTTGGTAATGACAGCTTCAGGATGCCTCCAGTATGGAGAAATTGGTCACATGCATTAGTCAGGTTTTTGGCCCATTCTTCCACACAAACTTCAAATCTTGAAGGTTCTGTGGGCCTCTTCTATGAGCTCTGATCTTTAGTTCATTCCAAAGATTTTCTATTGGATTCATATCAGGTGATTGGCTGGGCCACTCTAGCCACTTTATTTTCTTTCTTTGAAACCAATTGAGAATTTCCTTGGCTTTGTGTTTGGGATCTTTGTCTTGCTGAAATGTCCACCCTCATTTCATCTTCATCATCCTGGTAGATGGTAGCAGATTTTTATCAAGAATGTCTTGGTACATTTTCCATTCATCCTTCCCTCAATGACACAAACTTTGCCTGTACCCCGTATGCTGAAATACAGCCCTACACCATGATGTGTCATCACCACGCCCCCAAACTGCACTGTTGGTATGGGGGTGTTTTTGGGGTGATGTGCAGTGCAATTTGATCTCCAAACATGGTGTGTATTATGGCATCCAAACAGTTAAATTTTGGTCTCCTCTGACCATACTATATTCCCCCAGTTTTTCACAGGCTTGTCTAAATGTTGTACAGCATACTTTAAATGAGCTTCAACATGCTTTTTCTTCAGCAACGGAGTCTTGCATGGTGAGCGTGCATACAGGCCATGGCAGTTGACTGCATTACTTATTGTTTTCTTTGAAACAATTGTACCCGCTAATTCCATGTCTTTCTGAAGCTCACCACAAGCGGTCCTTGCCTCTTGGACAACTCTTCTGATAATTCTTTTCATTCCTCTGTCAGAAATCTTGTGAGGAGCGCCTTGTCATGGCCGATTTATGGTGAAATGATGTCGGATTTTTACCCCAAAAGTACTCACTGGAACATTTAGAAGTTTAGAAATTCTCCTGTAATCAATACTGTCAGTATGTTTTGTAACAGTAAGGTTGCAAAGGTCTTGAGAGAGCTCTTTGCTTTTACCCATCATGATATGTTTGTGTGACACCTTGGTAATGAGACCCCTTTTTATAGGCTAGCAGTTGAGACTGAACCAGCTGATATTTGCACAAGGGGCAGGATTGCTTTCTAATTACTGATACATTTCAGCTGGTGTCTTGTCTTTCCATGCCTTTTTTTCCCCACCTCCCTTTCTTCATGCGTTCAATACTTTTTTTTTCTTGTTTACTGTGTCATTCCATTTTATTACACATAACTTAAATTCTGAACTTATTTGTTTTGGTTTCTTTGTATGTATGGATTGCGTGGACTGTTACTGACATGTGGTGAACAGATCATGTCTATAACACCTTTAGAAATATATTTATCTAGAAAAATGGTGACTGATCAATACTTATTTTACCTGCTGTATGCAGCAGCTTTCAGCCTACTAGATCTACCCAAATCCCAGGTGATTTTTACTGAGCAAAGCAATCACATTACCTGCTAGTGTTACTTTTGACCCATTGCTTTGATGTGCTGTCTTACTGGCCCCAGAAGAAATGTGCGGGATGGGAAATCTTCGACAAAATCAGGAAGTATTGAAGCTGTGCCCAATCAGAACTGTTCAGCAGTTCACTATGGTAAACCTACCTTCCCATCACTTCTATCCCCCAAACAATTATTTATTTTTTGAAAGCAGAGGCCCTGTAGAATAAAGTGGTGGCAGTTGCAATTGTTTATGTTGAACAATATTTGTACAAATGTTTCAGTACAAAATACACTAAAATTAATTTTATTATACACAAACACAATATAATACACTTTTTTGGTAAAATATGAAAGATTGGGTGCATTGAGTAAATAAATACCAAACATGTCAAGCCTTAAAAATGCACGCACCTGTGCACCCTTAACGCCTGTGCAAAGTCAAAAACTACAGTAATCCGAAATTGTCCATAGACATTTTAAAACCCTTTTACAGGTTATTGATTTAGAATTGAGTCATGGCCCTAAAATTATTGCTATCACTCAGATGTTCATGGTGATACTCATGTGTATGTCACAAAAACTTTCTATTTATATTCACCAATCTTTCGGGTGAAATAGCTAGCCAGCAATATTTAGTGGAAACCAATAAAATGTTTTAGCATAAAAATAAGTTTTAAGTGCAGCATTCTTTTAGTAAACTTATCTAACAAAATAATCAGTGCAAATCAATCAATAATGTGCATATATACTGTATGTTAATTCAAAAATACTGTCCACATTCCATGTGATAGTCCACGTTCAATGGTGTTTAAAAAAAAACTCTTCCATGCAACATCTCTTGTGTACTGTTGCATGTATGTGCTCCACTGTGGTACAACTCCTCTTTCAAAAAGTGTAGCTGCTGACTTTTAATAAACATACACTCACCTGTCCCAGGATCCAGCGATGTGGACACCCGAACCGTTGATTGTCTCCCTCTCCTCTCCCCTGCACCGGCATTTCAACTATGAGCACCCTGCTGTGACAGTTTGCGGTTTCACAGCCAGGTGAGCACTTCACATGCGTAAGTCGTGCTGCCCCTGCTGAATGGTCTGACAGTCTTCTGGGACCTGTGATGTGACTCCCAGAAGACTGCACGAGGGAAGGTGGAGAGGAGAACTTCCGCTCTAATCGCCTAGGCTATCGGAGCGGAAATAGGAGGGGGTGCCTGTCAAAACTAGGTACCCACCCCCCCCCCCCCACACAAAACAAGTGACATGCCAAATGTGGCATAGGAGGGGGAGGAGTGCTTAAAGCAAAACTTCTCCTTTTGGGTGGAGCTTCACTTTAATCACTTCAGCCCCGGAAGGTTTTACCCCCTTAATGACTAGGCCATTTTTTGCGATACAGCACTGCATTACTTTTTTTTTTTAATAGAAAAGTTTTATTAATGCATACATAGGTATACAGAGCAGGTATCATACAAAAAGATACATGACAGAAAGTAAAAGAACGATAGCAATCTGGTACATAGAGAAAAATGATCACAATAGGTCAAATTCAATTGCAGACAATACTAATAGGTTTAGATTAGGGAAGTTAAGCTACATATAGAAATAGGGAAATTTCCAAGTGTTATTTACCCTGTTTATACATATGTCCGTTCTATATGACAAATTCCCCGTCCTTGCCTATGAAGGATAGTGTGAGCAAAGGGTATTCATTCTGAGCTAAGAGGGGGTGGGGATAGGGGTTGGGAAGGCTTAGTTTAACAGCACAGATACATCAGAAGGGGAGTCTGGGGGATTTTTTTTATGTATGCCATTCAATGATGGAGATAATTTAGAGATCTGGAGATCTAGTATCTATCCAGGCTCCCCATACTTTGGTAAATTTCTTGGGGCATTTGTGCCCCATATATGTAAGTTTGTACAGGGGAAGTACAGAGTCCACCAGCAGATGCCACTGCTGGACCGTGGGTGGAGCATCCAACCTCCACCTGCACAAAAGTACCTTCCTGGCGTAAAAGCACAGATAAAACCTCAGTAGTTTGGTGTGAGTCACTACAGGTCATACGAAGGTAGATGGAGGATAATACCCTATCTACATTTCGAGATATGAGAATATGGGCTGCATTGCATGATTGATATCAAACACTGCCTTGCTGAAGACTCTCAAACTGTTGTTTATACTTGTCTATTGAGGTTACACTTACTTTTATTGTGGTGTTCTGGCCAAGATCAAACACCTATGCTTATCTTTCAAATTCTGGCTCTTCCTTAGCAATTTGTTTTAGGACAGAAAACCCCCACTTTTCCATGTGCCTTTTGATTAGCTCTAAATTGAATAATTGTTAACCTCCCCCAACCCCATCCCAGTATAAATTCAGTTTATGTTTTGGGATGGCTGGCGAGGGGATAGGCTGGCCACTGCTTGGTTAAAGTGCCACTGCGCGTTTAAGTGTGGGCACTTTTAAAACGGCACTTTAAATAATGCACTACTTTAAAGGCAAGTACAAACATTAGCTATCTATTTCCAAGTCTGTAAATTTACACTTCTCTTTTCTACCTCACTTTTTCCCCTCTCTACCCTCCAACATGCTCATACTTTTCTTCTTTGCAGTAACACCCTCTCTCCTCAAACTCTCACTTCTTAACCCCCCTTCACCGCCACACAGCCTATACATATCCCCCTCACTCTTGCCCTCCCAATACTACTGCACCTATCACCTCCGACTCATTCTGAGCCAACTCCTACCCCCAGAAGTGGCAGTCTAGCTTCTATGACAATAGCCGTAACTCCCACTGTCTTACCTCAATTCCCCTGATTCCAAGAGTCAGCCCCCCCCCCTTATGTGTGCCCTCTGGAATGCCCGCTCTGTCTCCAACAAACTTGCCTCCATCAATGACCTTTTCCTTTCCAACTTCCTCAATTTCCTTGCTATTACCGAAACCTGGCTCCAGGAATCTGACACTGCCTCTCCAGCGGCCCTCTGCCATTGTGGCCTCCTCTGGACTCACTCACCCAGGTCCAGTGGACGAAAAGGAGGAAGTGTTGGACTTCTCCTCTCCCCAAAAAGCACCTTCCAGGTTCTTCCTACACCCACCTCTCTTTCCCTCTGTTCTTTTGAAGTGCACTGCATTCGCCTATTTTCTCCTGTTTGTTTTTAGGGTTGCAGTCATTTACCGACCCCCTGGCCCTGTGTCACGCTTCCTTGACGACTTCTCTGCATGGCTACCCTACTTTCTCTCCTCTGAAGTACCTGCCATCATCCTTGGAGACTTTAACATTCCAGTCAGTGCTAAAACCTCAGCCACTTCCCAACTACTCAATTTAACCTCCTCCTTCAACATAACACAATGGACACAAACCACCACTCACTCCAATGGCAACACTCTTGACCTTGTATTCTCCCACCTCTGCACTCCCTGCAACATTTCTAGCACCCCTTTTCCTCTCTCCGATCACAACCTCATCAGTTTCACACTCTCCCTGTCTCCAACCTCCCATGACGCCAACCCGCAAATAGTTACCCGCAGGAACCTTTGCCAACTCAACCCTCCCCTTTTTCATTCTGCTACTGACTGCCTTTATGATGAAATCAGTCCCCTCAACACAGGTAACACAATACAACTTCCTCCTCCAATTTAACTCATCAACCCTTCACCGACTCCAAAATCGTGACTGACCTTACAATTTCAGAGGTTCCTACTACCGTCCATGAAGTCTCCTCTCTTTCATCCCATCGGTACGTCTCTTCAGCAGTTCCTTCGCACTGTGTCCCGGTCCCCCAGCCATTTACTGACGTTGGGATTTTTGTTTGTCCTCTTTTATCCGCTTACGTCACGTGAAGTTTTCTTGTCTCCCTTTCTCTCCACCCACATCCTTCTTGGACCTTCCACGAAAAACCCCTCTCCTCTTCAGGTTGTGAAGGAGGAAAAGCAGG
>BLSH010016834.1:150806-193386 GCA_018402905.1 Glandirana rugosa | reverse complement strand
GCCCCCCCCCCCCCCCCCCGCCAGCAGCTCCCCTGCTATCAATCTATCCAATCAGGACCCGAGACACCGGATGGAGCTGCCAGGCTCGTCCCCGGCGTGGAAACGATCGGGCTCAGGTAAGTAAACGGGGGTCTGGGGGCAGCTGCAACAAAAAAGGTTTTTCATCTTAATGCATAGAATGCATTAAGGTGAAAAGCCGGGAGGGTTTACAGCCCCCTTTAAGCTTTATGTACAAGTTGGGGCAGGGTGTTGTGCCACGGGGCCCTGAACAGTGTATATAGTACTGAGGCTGTTGCTGTCTATTTACTACTATTTTTAAACCTGCTTGTCTGCCCCAGAACATTCAGTCATCCAGCAGCTGGCGAATCCCAAAAAAGCTGTGTGTATGCTCTTGCCATGTGAACAAACTCTGACAGTCCTGAGTACTCCGAAGTTTAACAATAATGTTTCTGTATTATAAGTGAAAAAAATAATACTGAAGTAACCCTTTCATGCCTAAGCTTTTTTCTGACATTTGTTGTCTACAATTTAAAATCCATATTTTTTGCTAGAAAATGACTTGGAACCCCCAAACATTATATATACAGTATCTCACAAAGGTGAGTACACCCCTCATATTTTGTAAATATTTTATTCTATCTTTTCATGTGACAACACTGAACAAATTACCCTTTGCTACAATGTAAAGTAGTGAGTGTACAGCTTGTATAACAGTGTAAATTTGCTGTCCCCTCAAAATAATTCAACACACAGCCATTAATGTCTAAACCACTGGCAACAAAAGTGAGTACACCCCTCAGTGAAAATGTCCAAATTGGGCCGAATTAGCCATTTTCCCTCCCCGGTGTTATGTGACTCATTAATGTTACAAGGTCTCGGATTTGAATGGGGAGCATGTGCGTTAAATTTGGTGTTATCGATCTCGCTCTCTCATACTGGTCACTGGAAGTTCAACATGGAACATCATGGCAAAGAACTCTCTGAGGATCTGAAAAAAAGAATTGTCGCTCTACATAAAGATGGCCTAGGCTATAAGAAGATTGCCAAGACGCTGAAACTGAGCTACAGCACAGTGACCAAGACCACAGGACAGGTTCCTCTCAGAATAGGCCACGCCATGGTCAAGTGCACGTGCTCAGCGTCATATCCAGAGGTTGTCTTTGGGAAATAGATGTATGAGTGCTGCCAGCATTGCTGCAGAGGTTGAAGGGGTGGGGGGTCAGCCTGTCAGTGCTCAGACCATACACCACACACTGCATGAAATTGGTCTGCATGGCTGTCATCCCCGGAGGAAGCCTCTTCTAAAGATGATGCACAAGAAAGCATGCAAACAGTTTGCCTAAGACAAGCAGACTAAGGACATGAATTACTGGAACCATGTCCTGTGGTCTGATGAGACCAAGATAAACTTATTTGGTTCAGATGGTGTCAAGCGTGTGTGGCAGCAACCAGGTGAGGAGTGCAAAGACAAGTGTGTCTTGCCTACAGTCAAGATGGTGGTGGGAGTATCATGGTCTGGAACTGTACACTCAGTACTTTACATTGTAGCAAAGTGTCATTTCTTCAGTGTTGTCACATGAAAAGATAGAATAAAATATTTACAAAAATGTAAAGGGTGTACTCGCTTCTGTGAGATACTGTATTTTTTTTAGCAGAGACCCTAGGGAATAAAATGGTGATTGTTGCAATATTTTATGTAACGCGGTATGTGCACAGCGGTCTTTCAAACGCAAACAAAAAAAAACATAACGTTAGCCCTATTTTTTGTATAATGTGAAAGATGATGTTACGCCGAGTAAATAGATACCTAACATGTCATGCTTTGAAATTGCGCACACTCGTGGAATGGCGACAAACTACGGTACTTAAAAATCTCCATAGGCGACGCTTTAAAAATTTCTACAGGTTACCAGTTTAGAGTTACAGAGGAGTTCTAGTGCTAGAATTATTACTCTCGCTCTAACGATCGCATTTGCGGGCACGACTTACGCATGTGTTCGCTTCTGCGACTGAGCACAGAGGTACAGGGCGCTTTACATTTTTTTTTCTTTGGCTGTTTTGAACACTGACATTTTTTAAAAATCTGACGCCTTTAAGGCATCGCTTCCGGGTTACTAGATCCGAGACCCGATCAAAGCCGATTCCGGGCTTCATTCGGGTCTCAGGCTAGCCAATGGACGTGTCAGCTGATCGCCCAGGCCTCCCGGTGGTACGCGAGAGCCGCAGAAGGCAGCGAGAGACGTCCCCTCCCGCTCCTTGGGATAACAGCCAAGCAGCTTTTAGCCAAACTGGTTTTCACCCCAAAAAAGCCGACCATCAGCTCTAAAAAATGGTTCCAAGGTGATGTGTGCAGCTGCCCCGGTACAACTCCTTCAAGCCGAGGCTGCATATTTGCATAAAGTTGGCATGAAGGGGTTTATACCTTTCATTTAGATAAATCATGCACTTGAAGATGTGCATCTTTGCAGTGTTCATCAAAGAAATTTTCCAAAAGATGTGGACTGAAGACGAGAATCAGGTATGTTTTCGAAAGGTTTATAAAAAAAAAATATTGACCCCAAGCCATTATAGATTCTCTTTAAATACAAAAGTACTCATAAGTTCCTTCTATTTTAACCACTTCAGCCCCGGAAGGATTTACAGTTTAGGACCAGAGCTCTTTTTGCGATTCGGCACTGTGTCGCTTTAACAGACAATTGCGCGTTCGTGCGACTTTGTACCCAAACTAAATTTGCGTCCTTTTTTTCCCACAAATAGAGCTTTCTTTTGGTGGTATTTGATTGCCTCTGCGTCATTTCTGATCACCGCTATAAACAAAAGAAGAGTGACAATTTTGCAAAAAAAACAGTTTTTCTTACTTTTTGCTAAAATACAAATCCAAAAAAAAAATATAAAAAAACATTTTTTTTCATCGGTTTTGGCTGATTTATATTCTTCCTCATATTTTTGGTAAAAAAAAATTGCAATCGGCGTGTATTGATTGGTTTGCACAAAAGTGGCGGCGTTTACGGATGATGAGAATTCATTTTTGGGGTTTTTATTTATTTTTTACTATTAATTTAAATATCCACTGATTACTGTGTAAATGTCACTGGCATTGAAGGGCTTAACCTGCAGGGTGTAGTGAAGGGGTTAACTGTGTTCCCTGGGTGTGTTCTAACTGTGGGGGGGGGGGGGCTGGGCTACCATGGGCATAAGAGATCTAACTGATCCCAGTGACAGGGATCAGTAGATCTCCTATGCCCCCACTAACAGAGCGGGGAACTGCCATGTTTACATCGGCGGTTCCCCGTTCTTTTGCTGTGGCCGCTCATCGCGGCTCACAGGTGGACATCGGGTCAGCCCAAGCCGCGGACACACTCCTCCTAGCGGCCACCCGCAGATCGCCGCTTATTTACGGAAGCAGCCACACTGCCGCCGTGAATATACGGTAGGCAGTGTGGAAGCAGTTAAAGACCGCCTTAATAATAGGATTTTTGACTTGCCTGTAAAATTCTTTTCTTGGAGTACATGACAAGACACAGGAAATGGTTACACAGTTTATTTGAAAAACGACACCAATCCATCTAGTTCAAACAATGAAAGAGGGGAAAAAACAAACTTACAGTCACATATACACAATCCTATACCCACAGTTGATCCAGAGGAATTCTGAAGATTAATTCCTTTGCTTTGCCTCCAGGTGATTTGCAAAGTGCAAAGCTTATTTCAGCCCTGCATAACCACTCCAGCATTGCCCCAGTTGTTAGCAAGCAACATCAGTGAGAAAACATGGGAGTAACTTGTTTACTCTGATATACTCCAATAAAGATATTGATACTGGTTTGTCAAACGACGCAAGAAATTGTTCATTGCTAGACCATTGGGACATCCAAAACCAATCCCATGAGGGGCTGGCAACCTAGTAAACAGTAGCTAACAGGGACACCAAAAAAACTCTTGTCAAGAAGAAAAAACAGCCAAGGTCTCTACAGGGTCACCTAGAGCAGTGTTCCTCAACTCCAGTCCTCAAGGCCCACCGACAGGTCATGTTTTCAGGATTTCCATTATTTTGCACAGGTGATTTGATCAGTTTCACTGCCTTAGTAATTACCACAGCCGATTCATCTGAGGGAAATCCTGAAAACATGACCTGTTGGTGGGCCTTGAGGACTGGAGTTGAGGAACACTGACCTAGAGGACCTTCAGACATCAGAGGCCTGAGCAGGTGGCAGTCTTTCCTTCAGAGACAGGGGTATAATTTTTCCTCCTGTGATCTTCTGGGTAAATGTATCCAAGGCATTGCTGTACAGGCACTCACCTTTGAAGGGCATATTGTCCAGCTGTTTCTTGCAAGATAGCTCCAAGCTCCACTGACCATCATTTCAGCCATAGCACATGCCTCATACAAAAGACAGGATCCAGACGGGAGTAGCCAGATGGGTTCTCCAAACCCATCTACACAGAAGCACAATGCTCTGGAAAGTGCTGACTAGCTAAATAAATCTACCTGAAGTGTCTTTGGTTGCTTAGCCATGCACTTTGGCCAAACCAATAACACAGGGCAAAGCCTTATGGAGGCAGTCATGGGCTGCATAGCCGCACCCACCATTCAATAGGATGCCTTGAGGAGGGATTCAAAGTTTTTGTCCACATGATCCTTAAACACCAGAATATCATCAACTGAATCTGTAAGCATCTTATTTAAGTAAGACACGTGGGGTCCACAGCCAGAGCTGTTTGCTTCTTTTGGAAAGTGTCCTGCATTGGATATTGTTGTGTGAACCATTTTGGGGGTGGAAAAATCTTGTCCAGTTGAGCCAAGTCCTTTTACAATTCCTTTTCTGTACGAGGGTGTAGCAGAAAGGATTTTGCTGGTGTAGGAGCCCTCAAAGACACAAACTCTGGCACCTTTAGTCCAGCTGACATGCACCCCCCTCCCTCTGCATTGTTCTTCCAGTTGACTCTTTCTGAAGAGGTTAAATAAGCACCTAGCAACATTGGACAAATAACTGTTGGCTTTCTGTTGGAAGTGATTTACAAACTCCTGAAGTTACCACATCCATTGCCCAACTAGCACTGCCATGTGTCCCGCCCTCCAATGCCCCTCCTGTGGCTTTAGGTCAGGCACGATGGGTGTCAGCAGGTGGAATGTAGAAAGATCAGCAAACGTCCTTTAGCTAATCTCCCCTCCTGTGATTGAACCCAGAGGTAATGAGAATTTTGATACTTCCAGGTTCACATCTGCTATTCCTCAGCTGCTTGGGCCAAGGAAGAAGTTGATCAAACATGATTTTTGGTTGATAAGGGTCACTTGGGTCCATAGCTGTTGTATCCCTAAAGAATAATTTCAGGCATAGGTATTTTATACAGTTACATTGGTCCTAGGTGTGACTGTGCAGGACACTTTGTAGGGTGTGGATGGAAAAATGAGGTTAGGTCATGATACCAACATCTCTGCAAATTTGCATCCCCACAAAGTAGGATGCAGGAGCAGCTTAACACCAGAGGGTGGGTCACAGCGATAGGTGTCGATCAACCTAGGGAATTTCTCTAGGTCAGTGCACTGTCACAACTAATGTGGTTGGGGGCCAGAGGGTGGATTCATCAGCAAAGAGAGGAAGCCATAAGTAGGTGCTTTTTGAAATTTCCGGACCCACAAGGGTATTCTACTGCCCCCTTGTGGGCCAGTCTACCCCAGCTTGCCATTTTTAAAGAGATTCTGTTAGTGGACAGAAGAGGGGCAAACATTTGCAGGAAAGAATTGCAGAAACCTAGGTGTGCACATATCTGGAGCAACCTCCCAAACCTTTCTGTCACACTCGAATGCAAGCATAACTTATCTTCTCTATATTTTTCCCATCCTCCCTGCTTTGCTGCTTGAAATTATGATTTCCAAGTAGGCTGAAAACTAAGATCAAACGTCACACTTAGAACTTATCTTAGAACTTTAGGTGCTTTGGTGCAGTTAAAGGAGATCTCCACCTCCCCAAGCTTTGCTTCCCATTGATCTAGAGCTGAACACATAAAAGGTTTTCTGTGGCTTTTTTTATCTTGAATAATGTAATGTGATGAAAAAACATTCTCTGAACATTCCGTAAGGAAAAAAAATCAGGGTTCTGCTGAATAGTACATCATACCATCCTATCTCAATAATACATGATACCCCAAGTGATCATGACTTGTCTTTCCAGCAAATGTATTTTTTAGAATGTGTCTGTTTTTTATAGTCTATACTGTGCTTGTTTTTATTGTTCAATATTGCCTTGCCATTGTTTTACCTTTCCTTACACTGCATTGTGGAGTACATCGCCATCTTTTGAATAATTGATGACAATAAATAATGTATCTTTTAACCACACAGTTAGATTGGCACCAAACAAGATATTTCATAAGGGTCCTCAGGGGAGGCTGTGTACTTTATGCCAACTTCAATTAGTATCCTCGCCTGTTGTAAAAATGCATATTTCTGTTCCTGATTTCCAGCACTACCTCTTAATGCACACTATACATTTTTAGTTACTTTCCATTCTGTTGCGTACATTCCTTTTTGAACTTTATGAACATTTTATTAACTGTTTGCTGACTGAGTCTGAACACTTCTAATCTAATACATTTAACAGAACCTTTGCAACAAGTCAGCCAATGTATTGATAATTCAGTCCAGGAAACCCTGAATTGGTGCTAAATCCAGAAATAGAGCATCGCTGAGCTTTGTTTGCACTCCAACAACCCAACACAATCACATTTCAAACTTTCCATCAGGCTTCCACACAGTATTGTTTCAAATGAAAACCAGGGGTACAGTTTTGGGCACCATATTGTTAAAGGACACAGGAGTTTTTAAAAAGGTTTAGAAGAGGGCAGCTTCATCTGTGAAGAAAGAGAGGGATTTATGTGACAAAGTCCCAGGACCAATAGTGTAAAAATAAATATAGACATAGTAGAGATCTCACGGAGTTTGAGCAGTACTGCTCAGCCATGGAACCCCCGTAAGAACACTATCTAAGATGTACGCATTAGTTAACCTCCCGGCAGAACAGACAACATTGCCCTGCATATTGAAATGGGAAACAGAGCTTAATTGTAAGGTTATGGATCCTCAGGTACAAAACATAATTAACTTCTCATTGAAAACCTCAATTTGCACCAAGATACAGGAAACGAATTTCAAACTACTCACAAGGTGGTATTATACCCCTGTGAGACTGCTGAAGTGTTTTCCCAACATGACTGATCGCTGTTGGCAGTATCACGGGGATAGAGGAACGTTGCTGCACATCTTCTGGTCTCGCAAGAAACGAACTGACTTCTGGGCGGGGGTGAGAACGACAGTGCAGAAGTTTACGGATTTTCAAATACCGAATGATCCTGCCTTCTTTCTCCTCCATGTGTCAACCATTTCTCCTAAGAAGTACAAAAAATCTGTCCTCAGACATCTCCTGAACGCTGCCAAGGCTTGTATCCCCCTCTTCTGGAAGAGAGACTGACCGCCATCTATATCAAGCTGGGTAGACAGGGTGGAAAACATCAATAAGATGGAAGATTTGGTTCTTTTATCTCAACATAAGAGAGAAACCTATAATAAGACATGGGGACTGTGGAACATGTTCATACTGTCCGATAAGGGCAAGGCCCTGATAACAGCTTGACCTACCAATAGACAAACCCCGCCAGCAATCTGTAGTATTGGGAGTTTTCGTCGCCCTCCTGCGAGAATCTTTTTTCTCTTCTTTCCTTTCTCTCTCTGCTTTCCCTATTCTTTTCTCATTTCGGCTCTGTCTTATTTCTTTTCTTGGACTTCTTCTCCTTTATCTCTAATATATTCTGTGTTCACTTTATTGTTTGAAAGTGGAAATGGAGGTGAGGCAGGAGCCTTTAAAAAAAACTCGGGGTACTTATTTTGGAGAGTAAGAGGCACCCTAAAGGACGAAAAGAAGTCCTTAATGGGACATAATAACATTGGGCTTATACACTTTATTTGCATAATTTTTCCTTTTACGATTCATGATCTCTGAATTATGCATTGTAGATTTCTTGTACCTCAAAGCTCTAATTGTACCTGTACAGTAACACTCCTGCCAGAAGTTAATAAAACCTTTAACTGAAAAAATAAATAAATAAATATAAAGTTAAAAATGAATCACTTCCACTCTCGCACCTATATACCCCTTAGGGAACAGAGCGTTTACATTTCCAGTGTGGGGATAACTTTATCAATACTTAAGATAACAAAGTAATACATACATTTTTGGGGATAATAATTGCCTTTGGCAATATGATCTTGCAAAATATGTTATTTTTGAAAAAAAAATTGCACATTTTTCTAATTTGACCCCAAGTAGTGATACTGTAGATTAACCACTTCAGCCCCAGAAGGATTTACCCCCTTCCTGACCACAGCACTTTTTTGCGATTCGCCACTGCCTTGCTTTAACGGACAATTGCATGGTCGTGCAATGTTGTACCCGAACAAAATAGACATCCTTTTTTTCCCACAAATAGAGCTTTCTTTTGGTGGTATTTGATAACCTCTGCATTTTTTATTTTTTGCGCTCTATGCAAAAAAAAAAAGAGCGTCAATTTTGAAGAAAAAAACAATATTTTTACTTTTTGCTATAATATATATCAAAAAATATATATATAAAAAAACAAATGTATTCATCAGTTTTGGTCAATATATATTCTTATACATATTTTTGAAAAATAAAATCGCAAGTGTTTATTGATTGGTTTGCGCAAAAGTTGCCGCGTTTACAAACCATGAGAATTAATTTATGCAGTTTTTACTATTTTTTTTGTTTTTACTGGTAATGGTGGCAATCTGCGATTTTTATCAGGCCTGCGATATTGCAGCGGACAGATCGGACTTTTTTGACACTTTTTTGAGACCACTGACATTGATACAGCGATCAGATCTAAAAATAGCCACTGATTACTTTATAAATGTCACTGGCAGGGAAGGGGTTAACCTGCAGGGGGCAATCAAGGGGTTAAGTGTGTTCCCTCACTTCTAACTGTGAGGGGGCTTGGCTGGCAAAGGCATGACAGATCTAACTGATCCTGATGACAGGGATCAGTAGATCACTGTCATGCCCACTGACAGAACGGGGAACAGCCGTGTTTACATCGGTGGTTCCCCATTCCTCCTCTGTAGAAGGCAATCGCAGGTCACCGGCGGACATTGAGTCCACCCGACCTGCAGCCACACTCACACAGAGTGCGGCTGGCCCGCAACTGCAGCTGCACGGATCGCCGTTTATAGACTGTGATCAGCGCAGAGGAGCCAACTTGCGACAGTAAATGTACGCGAGGAGGTCGGCATGCTTTATTTTATAATTTGTCCCTTTTATGATAACACTGAAATGACGCTTCTGGTATAAAGTATGGCAAAACTATTTACAGATTAAATAAAGACACCCTTTTTTTTTAATTAGCTCATTTTCGATGCTAAAAGAATGAATGAACAAAATGAATGAAAACACAAAAAGTTTAAATATTAAAGGATATGTAAATCGTAAAAACTTTTGGTTGATAAATCTTAATGATGAATTTTAGGTATGGTATAGTTTTACAGCTTGGACCAATGTAACTATGTATATGCCATTCCTGGTGGATACCCCTATAAGATGGAAATCACCGAAGTAGACACCGCTATTCCATTGTCTCTATTAGGGATGGAGGTATGTCACTGTGGTAGTGTAAGATCAGACTTTCTTTCTACAAAGTTTTTTGGGTGGAAGACACCCCTAGTCTCTCGTGATCTATCACACCACTACTGTAGATGAGCCATACTTTCTCGTCTAGTTTCTCTTATATTGATACAATTTTCAATTCATAAACAATTTCTTTTCCTTTGAGACTTACTCTTTCTTTGTCATGCTATTACAATACCCAGCCTGCGGGTGGGAGTTCGCCTTGTCTTTGCCTGTCCCGGAGCTACGATGCATGGCAGGACCTCCCCGCCCCCTCCCCCTTGGGGGGGAATGTCTTCCTATGCCTGCACGCTCACCTCGCTGCTGTCTTCTGACGCAGCGCTATGAGGGCCGTTGTTTTTCCATCTGACACTTAGGATTGGATGGATGCGGATGAATGTCCGGCGCCTGTGCCATATCATCAGTCTGGCATCCACAGCTGTTTCCTAATAGCTAATGGTATGACGCTGGCAGGGACCCGCCCTCACCTGGGGTATATCTAGCTAGGGTTGGCTAGCCCACTACTTCCCATGCCTCTGCCTTGAACAGCACGCCATGCATAGCTCACCTACTTTACAATCAGGTAAGACCTTCTAACTTGGTTCCTCCACGTCTCCTCTTTTTTGTTTCCTGCACGTTGCGCACTTGATGTTAACTGTTTGCTGGGGTTCCTCATGAACCCACCAACTCACCTTTACTTCTTTCACTTTGGTTTTGCACCTGCTCTTAGCCCCCCACGCCTTTTATCTTTCACTCCACTTAAATTATTGTCAGCGGCATGGCATATGGGTTTTTCTTTACCTCTATCTATACACACTCTCTATTGCTCCTGGTGGTTAGTTTGGACACTCCCCCTAGATATTGGTATAGCTCATATACCAATGTTACCAATTATACACATATTATAGTATTCCATATATACATACACTTTCCTTTGATCTTTTTCAGAATCTAAAGGGGTAGATGTGTCCTTTGTTTCGCTTCCCTCCCGGGCATTCCTTACTCATCTATATTGGATTTTTGGCCTGGCCATCCCCCAGACCTGGATGGGATCATCCCTGCCTCAGCCCCGGGTCAGACACTGTCTTGGCGACTCTATCCCCCCTCCCCTGCAGGCTGAGCTACACGTTTTTTACATACAAATTTTTGAGCTGACATGTAAGTACTCAAACCTTTTATGCAGTTTCTGTGCAACCTACTAAGAGTTTGACCAATTTACCATTCCTCTATTTCTTACAGCTGAAACTTTGAGCATTGCACTCCTGATGAGTGGCTATAATACCACGAAACGCGTAGAGTCATACAATGCCTTTACAATCTGATTGTTACTATATACATGTCTTATTGCTCATACATATTCTATCATGAATGTAATGGAATCCTCACCTCAGCCATCATGTATTGTGTCAGCTCCCTAGGGCCCTTGCTGGCCTAATTACTGTATTGTATGATCATGCTTATTGTTACTATGTTTAACCACTTCCCGACCGCCGTATGCAAAATGACGGCCGGGAAGTGGCTCAGTTATCCTGACTGGACGTCATATGACTTCCTCAGGATAACAAGCCGCCGCGCGCCCGGGGGGGCACGCATCGCGGCGATCGGTGGTGTGGGAGGTCAGTCTGACCCCCGCAATACCGATCTCAGTAAAGCGCTTCGATCCGAAGCACTTTACCATGTGACCAGCCGTGACCAATCACGGCTGGTCACAGTGTAATACAGGAAAGCCGTTTATCTGCTTTCCTGTACTCAGGTCTGCAGACCTGAGGAGGGGAGAGCCGATCGGCTGCATCCCTGACAGGGAGAGTTTGTGCTGATGATTTATCAGCACAGCCCTCCCTCGGATCACCACCCTAGACCACCAGGGAGGCTGCCCAGGGACCACCAGGGATGCGCCGACCAGGGACCACCAGGGAGCCGATCTGGACCACCAGGGAGACCCCCCCTAGACCACCAGGTAAGTGACATACTGCCCAATGTGGATGGCACTCAGTGCCACCTTTAGATGCCACCCTAGACCACCAGGGAATGAGCCCCTATCAATGTATATGCCCACCAGTGCCCCTATCAGTGCCCACAAGTGCCCCTATCAATGCATACCAGTGCCACATATCAGTGCCCACCATTGCCACCTACCAGTGCCCACCTATCAGTGCCACCTATCAGTGCCCAGTGCCGCCTATGCGTGCCAATTAGTGCTGTCTATTAGTGCCCATCAGTGCCGCTTAGCAGTGTCTGTCAGTGCTGCATATCAGTGCCCATCAGTGTTGTATATCAGTGCCACCTCTCAGTACCCGTCAGTGCTGCTTATCAGTGCCGCCTAACAGTGCTCATTATCGCTGCATATAAGTGCCTCATCATCAGTGCCACCTCATCAGTGCCGCCTCATCAGTGCCATCAGTACTGCCACATCAGTGCCCGTCAGTGTAGCCTCATCAGTGCCCACCAGTGATGGAGAAAATTTACTTATTTACAAAGTTTTGTGACAAAAATAGAGATTTTTTTTTTTTTCTAAATTTTTCGGTCTTTTTTTATTTGTAGTGCAAAAAATAAAAACCGCAGGGGTGATCAAATACCACCAACAGAAAGCTCTATTTGTGGGAACAAAATGATAAAAAATCTGTTTGGGTGCAGCGTCGCACGACCGCAGAATTGTCATTCAAAGCGCAACAGCACTGAAAGCTGAAAATTGGTCTGGTAGTAAAGCGTTCTAAGTGCATAGTATTGAAGTGGTTAATTTTATTTGATATGCAGTAAATTTATAATTTTGATACTCCCTGTACTTATTTTCTTGTAAGCGACATGCCTCATTTAAAGTCCCATGACCCACTTGCTCTGTTTGTTTGCCTATTAGGGATGGAGGTATGTCGCTGTGGTAGTGTAAGATCACACTCTCTTTCTACTTTATTATGTAACAGGGTCTCAAGAAATCATGTAAACAGGGTAGCCTGTCCACCAAATGAAACACAAAGAAAGGATGTTGCCTATTCCCAGGCTGGTTCGCCTTATATAGCAATTAACCCCGCCCCACACACACACACACACACACACACCTGCGGGAGTGGTGTCCTCATCTCTTCACCCTGCATGAAGGGAGACAGAAGATATCAGCATTGCCGCAGTCCCCGGTGTTCCAGACAGAACACGCATGCCCACACACATCATGACGTCACCTCCAGTTCTGGCTGAATGACACCGGAATGTCTGGATTGCCGCCGACTGACTGATTACCGCACTGAATCTTCCCAGAGTTGGGTTGATATCCAGGGCTCCTCAATGGGCCAAGCCAACATCCCCCAGGACCAGCCAAAATCTGCCCCAGGAATTGAGATGGGAAGGGCCATATCCACTGGGAGGTCCTGGTGTTCCCAATGGAGGTGGTATGCTGAGGCAGACTTGGGCTGGTCCTGGAGGATGGTGGCTCATACAATTATCACACTGAATCTGCCCAGAGTTGGGTGGATATCCAGGGCTCCCCATTATAACTTTACAAGAATACCTTGTCAAAATACAGTAGTGGGCAGTGAAATGGCAGATGAGGTTTCATGTAGTAAAATCTAAAGGAACTCGGGAGCTAAAAATATCAATACAATCTAGGTGGAGAACCTCTAGGGGAGACGAGGATAGAAAGGATCTGGGGGTGCTTGTAGATCATAGACTCAGCAATAGTATTTAATGCCAAGCTGCAGCAAGCAAGGCCAGCAGACTTTTGGCATGCATTTAAAAGGGTATATATTCAAAAGATAAAACAATGATTCTACCAAGGCTATGATTAGGTGCTAGCTTGAGCAGGAAAACGCGTTATCTTTTGGTTTTCTTCCCATGTGATGCGTACAGTGCGTTATCTTAAATGAAACCATATAAGTGCGTTTGTCCAAGACTTTTTTTTTTGGACAATGATTCTGCCGCTTTACAAAATCTGGTTAGGCCACATCTTGAGTAGGCCATCCAGTTTTGGTCACCAAACCTCAGGAGGGATGTTTTTGAACTGGAGAGTACAAAGAAGGGAAACAAAGCTAATAAGGGGACTGGAGGTCCTCAGCTATGAGGAATGACTACAAACATTAACCACTTCCTTACTGGGCACTTAACCCCCCCCCCCCCCGCCCGGACCAGTTTTCAGTTTTCAGTTTTCATCACTGTAGCTCTTTGAATGACAATTGCGCGGTCGTGCAACGTTGTACCCAAACAAAATTGACATCCTTTTTTTTCCCACAAATAGAGCTTTCTTTTGGTGGTATTTGATCACCTCTGCATCATTTCTGATCGCCGCTATAAACAAATAAAGAGCGACGATTTTGAAAAAAGAACAATATTTTTTACTTTTTGCTATAATAAATATCAAAAAATAAAAAAAACTAATTTATTCATCAGTTTACGCCGATATATATTCTTCTACATATTTTTGGTAAAAAAAAAATCGCAATTGGCGTATATTGATTGGGTTGCGCAAAAGTTATAGCGCCTACAAACTATGGACATTAGTTTATGGCGTTTTTATTATTTTTTTTTTTACTGGTAATGGCGGCAATCTGCGATTTTTATCAGGACTGCTCTATTGCAGCGGACATGTCGGACGTTCTTGACACTTTTTTGGGACCAATGACATTTATACAGCGATCAGAAATTTAAATATCCACTGATTACTGTGTAAATGTCATTGGCAGGGAAGGGGTCAACACTAAGGGGGCAGTGAAGGGGTTAAATGTGTTCCCTGGGTGTGTTCTAACTGTGGGGGGCAAGGTTGGCAGGGGCATGATAGGTCTAACTGATCCCAGTGACAGGGAGCAGTAGATCTGGCATGCCCCCCCCCTCACAGAACGGGGAACCGCCGTGTTTACATCGGCGGTTCCCCATTCCTGCTCTCTGTGAAGAGATTACGGGTCTCCGGCGGACATCGGGTCCGCCCGACCCGCGAACACACTCACGTGTCGTGCGGCGGCGCGCTCACGCGGTGCCGACGGGAGCGTGCCCAGCACAAGCCAAATGGGAGGACTTCTATTGATGGCCTCCCAGCATTTTAGAGCTGCGCTGTAGCCGTCATTCGGATATGGCGCGGTCGGGAAGAGGTTAAACTTGTTCTCCCTGGAGAAGAGAGACGTTTATGAGGGAATATGATTGCGATACACAAATCTCAACCACTTGCCGACAAGATGGCTCTCCTGGGCAAACCGCCGTCATCTGATGGCGGCTGCCAGATCGCTCACTGTGAGCGCACGCGCTCACTGTGTCCGGGGAGGGCCAGGGAGCGGGTGCGGTGGACTCGATCTCCGCCGGCTACCCGCGATGCCCCCCCCCCCCGGAGTGAAAGAACGGAGGTCCGTGTAAGTAAACACGGATCTCCGATCTGTTAGAGGGGGAAGGGAGTGATCACAGCCTTCCTCTACATGGAAGCTGTGATCACTCCCCTCCCCCTGCCAGTCAAACACTAAGACAGTTAGAACACGCACAGGGAACACAGTTAACCCTTAGAGCGCCCCCTGCAGGTTAACCCCTTCACTGCCAATGGCATTTACACAGTAATCAGTGCATTTTTATAGCACTGATCGCTGTATAAATGCCAATGGTCCCAAAAAAGTGTCAACATGTTCCAACATGCCCGTTGCAATACCGCAGTACCGCTAAAAATCGCAGATCGCTGCCATTACTAGTAAAAAATAAAAAAATAATAAAAACCCCAGAAATGAATTCTCATCATCTGTAAACGCGGCAACTTTTGCGCAAACCAATCAATAAACGCCGATTGCGATTTTTTTTATCACAAATATGAGGAAGAATATAAATCGGCCAAAACCGATGAAAAAAAAAAAGTTTTTTTATATTTTTTTTTGGATTTGTATTTTAGCAAAAAGTAAGAAATTTGGGTTTTTTGCAAAATTGTTGCTCTTCTTTTGTTTATAGCAGCGATCAGAAATGACGCAGCGGTGATCAAATACCACCAAAAGAAAGCTCTATTTGTGAGGAAAAAAAGGACTCAAATTTGGTTTGGGTACAACGTCGCATGACCGTGCAATTGTCAGTTAAAGCGACGCAGTGCCGAATCGCAAAAAGGGCTCTGGTCAGGAAGGGGGCAAATCCTTCCGGGGCTGAAGTGGTTAAAATGGGGACTCTAGCATTGGGTGAAAATTGTTTAATCCTAGGTCACTAAAGAAGACACATGGCCACACACTGAAGTTGGATCAGAAGCGGTTCAATCTTAAACTGCCTAAGGGGTTCTTTACTGCTACAGCGGTAAGGATGTGGAATCCCTTCTACAGTTGGTGGTGTCAGCAAGGAGTGTAGATGAATTTAAACATTTTTTAGATATGTTTCTTGAAAATGGTAGTGACACACACATGCACACACACTCTGGATAGACCGGTGTCTTTAATCAAACTTACCAACAGTGGAACTGTGTAATAATAAGGTATCCACAAACTCAGGGCCATATGGTGAATCTGAGCTACTAACCAAAAAAAAGGAACGTGGATCAGGAAAACCACAGTAAAGTCAGAAAATCTTATCTTATTCATGGGTCAGAGACTCAAACTATTGAAGCAAACAATCAGCAAGACAACCCAGCAACTAGCATTTTCAGAATAAGAAGCAAGCAGCCTTTGTATTTCTCTCAATACAGGTTTACCTTTCAAACACACTTGCCTGTACAAGCTTATGCTTCCCTTGTGCCATGGTGACTTCTACTAAAACATAAAATGTAGAATTAGCACTTCGTGGATGACAATAACTCTTTTTTTTATACGGCATTATTAATTTGTTCTTATTCATAGACTGAAATGTCTAGATGATATGTGAAGAAGATACCATGAATCAATATGTACTTAACTAAGCTACAGTACTCTGTCTAAAGTTGTTTCTATTGTGCATTAGATATCTATGGCATCTGCATGTTTCTGCTCAACTATAAATTGTTCTAATGGAAATTGATCTTCTGAATAATTCGTTATTAAAGTGGAATGCCAGCCGCAGAGATCTATATTATTATTATACAGAATATATATACAATTTGCGTAGCGCTTTACAATATAAAGGGAGACAATACAGCAACAATACAAGAGGGCTAGGAGGGCACTGCTCCTGGGAGCTTACATTCTAATAGGGAGGGACTGGTTGAACAAAAGGTGATAACTGTGAGGGATGAACTGATGGAAGAAATAGAAGAGTTGGTTATTAGCTGAAGGCAGGATAGGCTTTCCTGAAGATATGAGTTTTCAGGAATCGCCTATAAGTGGACAGAGTATTAGATAGCTGAACAGTTTGGGGTAGTGAGTTCCAGAGGATGGGAGAGACTCTGGAGAAATCATGGAGACAAGCATAGGAGGAAGAGACAAGGGAGGTAGAGAGCAGGAGGTCTTGGGAGGAGCAGAGAAGAAGGTTTGGGGAATATTTGGAGATAAGATTGGTGCTGTAGCTCGGGGCAGAGTTGTAAATGGCTTTGTATCTTATTGTTAGTGTTTTGAATCTTATTTGTTGGGCAATGGGAAGCCAGTGGAGGGATTAACGCAGAGGGGTGACAGACACTGAACGATTGGTAAGATGGATGAGTCTGGCAGCAGCATTCATGATAGACTGAAGAGGGGATGGCCTGCAAAGAGGTAGGCCAATGAATTATATACATCATTTAGCCACCACATCGAAAGGTTAGTAAACTTCAAATTGTTGTTTTTGGGTTTAAATACACTTTACAACCGGCCTGTTTTCAAATGTTAAACCAATAAATTAAAGAAACTATACATCACCAGATGCCTGTGCACTTGGCCCAGTAGCCTATAGAGCACCAAAGACTTCTAAGCAAATATCAATCCGATTTCCCACTGTAATGTTAACTGGTAACTATAGTTGTACTCACAAGTTTACACACCCCTGCCAGAATTTGCAACATGAGAACCATACTCATCTTCTATCCACTGTTGTGGTGTCCCAGAGGTCCCCATTGGTTGCTGTAATCTATATGAATTCTTAAGGCGAACAAAATAATACCATTTGTACTAGGTATAAAATGTTCACATTGTTAACTTTTATAATACATTTATTAGTGTGCTAGTTACTTCTATCAGCACCAATCACCGAATACACAGAATTCTGTGAATGGACAAAGGTAGGGGACAGGGTGGGTAATTGACAGAATCACTTCACTGTATGAGAGCTGCCACTCTCATACCCACATCACTGGCCAGTAGTATCTGGCACATTAATGAATGGATTGTAGAGTAAAAAGATGTGAGCAATTTACACCACATTCCAAGATGTAACTTTTTTAACGTGATTGTAAAGGCTCGTTTTTAAAAAACAGAACAAACATGTTATACTTACCCCCTCTACGCAGTTGTTTTTGCACAGAGCAGCCCGGATCATCCTCTTCTCGGGTCCCTCTTTGCAGCTCCTGGCCCCTCCTCCTATCGAGTGCCCCTCAGCCAGCAGCTTGCTACAGTGGGCACCTGAGCCCAGTCAGAGCTCTGTGCGTTCATTCAGACACAGAGCCCCGCCCTCTCTCTCATTTGATTGGCTGACTGACTTTGATTGATAGCCGCAGGAGCCAATGGCGCCACTGCTGTGTCTCACCCAATCAAGAGGAGTGTCCTGGATGGCTAAGACACTCAAGGATAACGCTGGATAGAGAAGGGTGTCAGGTAAGTAATTTGGGGGTGCTGGGGAGGCTGCTATACACAGAAGGTTTTTTTATCTTAATGCATAGAATGCATTAAGATAAAAAAACCTTCTGCCTTTACAACTCCTTTAATGAAAGAGTAACTAATACCACATCATAAAAAAAGTATCAATAAATGGTGTATTACATGCTGTTCATACTCACTCTGTTTTCTGTATTCTGTAAAATCTTGGTTGATCCTGCTGCTCTCTATCTCCCCTTCTGTCCAAGTCCCCAATGCAGCTATGGATTTTGCAGAGCAGTGTTGTCAGCTCCGCACATGCTCAGTTTTGAGTGAGTTTCTATGTTGAGCATTTCCTTCCTCACCTATCTGAGCAGCCCATGTGACTATAGAGTCACACATGTGGGCGTATACACAGTGGTAAATGACAGCCCACTCCCTCCTCTATGCCCATCAACCAGCTAAACACAATAGGGGCGGGATATTGCATGTAGATTAATAGAGGCTTCACTTCCCTGTTTCTAAGACACAGGCTGGAGGCGCATGACACAGCATGTGACTGGCAGAAATCCACCCACACCACACCATGTTATTCCAAAAAATAATAAAGATTTGATTTCAAATATATATTTATATGACAATTTGAAACAGCTTATTGATATTAGTTATTTATTTTCAGTCTGTATTCCAAAGGCTGTTTTTTTATTTTTTATTTTGAACTTGTGACCAGCAGCAGAGGACTAGAAGCTTCTCCTTCTTATCGATTAGGAAAAAGGTACTTTGATTTTTTAAAATGAAAATAATTGCAGTGCCATCATCCATATACAGAAATAGAAGGGACAAGGTAAATTAAACAGTGTGTGTTTAGTATCACTTTAAGGATTTACACCGATCAGACAGAACATTATGACCACCCACCCACCCTGTTAACTGAAATATGGGCCCATCTGTTCTCCAGTTGACATGAGCTACACTTCCAGATGTAATTTTGCTGCTCGTTAATTTAAGAATTGATTTATGGCACCTTTTTCTGGTACATGTTGTAGGCTACGGTTGTTACTATGATGTTAGTTTTTATGGTATTAAAAAGGTGTGGCCTTTAATAAATAAAATATGACTCCTTGAATATTAAGTCCATTCAGTTCATTGATGATTCAGCTGTTTAATTTGAGTCTAACGTGCCTTTTTTGAATAAAACAAAAAGAGAGATGCAAGTAATTTGAACAAAACCTTTCATGTTCTCATACTAGACAAAGTCACAGATGCGCTTTACTGGTGTAACCATAAGGAGATTTTTACCTACTTCACACTCCTCTGCTGCCCCTTGTAATGTGCAAAATGTAATTGTTTGACCTTCCATATGATTAGCAAGGAATAATGGAATGTAAACAAACTCAACATACAAAATCAGCTCAACCCAGTGCAACCAATGACATTACAGCAGTGGGGGCAGAGGATTCATTAGGTAAGACAGCCAAACTGTCGTCATTTTCAGGGCCATTCCAGGGGTAGATGCAGCCTGGGGTGGCCATTTTTGTCCCCCTGCGGCAACGCTATCTGGGAGGGAGCTCAGCTCAGCCTTACTGAGCTGCACTAAGGAAGGAGCGTCTGTCCTGGTCTCAGTGCTGCCTTCACTGTGCCTCCATATGTGGTGCCTGGGGAGACCTCCTAAATTGGCCTCATTGGTATCACGGCCCTAGCCACCTTCCTTATCTACCAGCTGTGCTTGTAGGTTATCTCAGTTTCTCACTATATAATTCTAGGACTACTGTTTTGACATGGTGGAAGGGATCACATGACTGATTGTCCTCAGTGGTGGTGAACAGTGTGAAATGCTAGAAATGTGTAGCGTTACCCCGTAGGAGCCCGTTGGATAGGATGGGTCCTCTGTTCTTTGCCTTGACTTTCTCAAAAACCTAAGCCCCTCTGACACACCAGGTTGAGTGTACACACATACAATATCACAGGAATTCACTGAAAGTAATACTTAAAGTGGTTGTATACTCTCCTATCGTTTTCAGCTAAGGAAGCTGACATCTTAGCCTCTGTTTAATCTGCAACTGCCATGATGCTGCACATGTGATCCATTATGACATTACCCATTGGATGGTTTGCTAGTTTGGTTGAGAGCATAATCAAGGAGACAGCTAGCATTTCCGGCATGCCTTGAATATTAATTCTTTTTTGACACTGTCCAATCGATGGGTAGACAACCGCTTTAAAAAAGCAGGCACCAAACCAAGTAGTAATGGTAAACTTGATATATTGTCACCCAATATTGTTGGTAACTAGGCAAGCATAAAATGGGTTAAAATGGTAATAACAGTTTTTTTTTACAAATGTAGAAATTTTTATTGAGATATTGCAAAGTTTCACATGCCAGCAACAAAAAGCAGTCACAGAATATGACAAAAAATGCAGATATGCATGTTTACAACGCATGAAAACTACAAACAATAGACATTAGACTGTCTTAACCATACTGACCAGTTTGCCCCCAACCAAATTCACCTGTCTAACAGTAGCGTTTAAAAGGCAGGGGATTGGTTACACACATTTGCAAGTGTATGCGTAAGCTGCAGGCCCTACAAGGCTCCCTGTGACTGGAGGAGCCCAATCCTCCTTAAAGGTACAGGAACAGACTAGACACCCGGCACATGGCAGCTAGGGTGCCAGTGTGTTACCTGAGATGTATACAATAAAAGCTAAATTCACTGTCCCCACCTGGCCATTGCAGTAAGGAGCTATGGAGGGGCAGACACAGACAAAAAACAAAGAATTCCAAGCTCAACTTACTGACCAGTTTGCCACCAACCAAATTCACCTGTCTAACAGTAGCGTTTAAAAGGCAGGGGTTTGGTTACACACATTTGCAAGTGTATGCGTAAGCTGCAGGCCCCAATAAGGCACCCCGTGTACTGCAGACCTAACTCTGTATAAGAGGCTTCACAGTGGAAGCACATACAATACTAAATGGAGTACCCGACAGTTACAGGAGAACTGTTTTACCTGAACCGGTAAGCCTTTTAGAAATTGGAGGATCCCCAGTAAGAGGCGGAAAGGAAAGCAAGGCAGGAGGGGGGGGGGGGACAAGAAGAGGGGAGACAAGACAGGCAGGACGGGAAGGAAGGATAGAAACAACCCATCCAAGGGTTTTATTTAGAAGGAAGGCTCCGCCTCTGGACTAGCTGGAGAGGACTCTAACTGCAGAGAACCCCAAGAGTCTATCCAGGATGACCAGATTTTGTAAAATTTGCTCAGAGAAGTTTCTAGTAATGTACGTTATTTTATATAAGGGTAAAACATTATTCAGGGTATTACGCCAAGCAACAACAGTGGGCGGCAGCGTGGCTTTCCATTTCAGTAAGATCTCTCTACGGGCATAGTACGTGGCATATATTATAGATAGTTTTGTATATTTTCTCACCCTGGGGTCTACAATTAAATTCAGCAACATAACCTCTGGAGTTAGTGCAAGTGTAGTCCCCGCAGCCTGTTTGATATCCTCCAGGGTCTGTTCCCAAAAACCGTGCAAGAGGGGACATGACCAAGTCATATGTATAGTAATAACAATGTTTAGCATACAAAGTGATTAAAGAAGAAGTAGGACCAAAGCTCTTTTGTGCCTGCTTCTCCTGTGGGTCACAGGAGTGCACTTAGTTATGCCCTCCTGTCACCTAAATTCAGCGATAGCAAGCTAAAGTCTGTTATTATGTTGGCTGACATCACTCAGCCAGCCTAGACTCTGGAGGGATACCGACTTTAATTCAGGGATCCACCCAGGTGCCTGAGCAGCAGCTGGCTCAGCCTCTCAGTCTAGGTTTGGAAAAAGTGCCGTATAGAGTGCAGTATGGGTCCCGTATGCATAACGCACACTTGGTGTCCTGCTTTCAGTGGCTTGGTCCCTGCTAGCAGTATTCGCAATGGACAAATCATCCTCTCATCAGTCTCCGGGGTACTGCGTTAACCTCTCATTGTAGAAGGGGGGCCTCCAATGATCAGCAGTGGGAAGCAGAGGGTGGGTGGACGCACCAGTCTCCCTGCGGCAGCGGTGCAGGTTCTGTGATGTGGGCAGTGCTGTACTGCCCCTGGGTGTCCTCAGTGCCAGTCTCAAACTTAGATCTCCGCTAGTATGGTCTCCCACTGACAGGCAAATATCCAGACAGAGATTTTCTCTTTCTTACCCCCTCAGGGGGGTAGAAAGGAAGACCATTCCTGGGCAGTTTAATAGAAATCATCTCTCCACTCCTCTTATTGTGCAGTGCCTATTTGGATCTGTAGTGTTAGGAGTCCATTTGTCCCTTTATATGGCTGTGGTCTCGCACTACATCTCCCAGCCTTTTCAGCGCTCTGCATAGAAGTCTATGGACTTTCTTGGCTTTAGGTCTTCCCCTGCTGGCCGAAGCAGGATGATGCAGCATAACATCATTATCTAAGTAGAGAGAGAAGAATAAAAGGCTTCTCCATATTGCTGTAACCCAGAACCGGACTACAAATGTATTTCTGTGAGTCTTTTCTACAATGAGAAGAAGGCATGGAGGAGACACAGAAGAGAGAGTCACTGATCATACTGGGCACAAAAAAGCAAAGCAGACATAAAAGAGGAAATTGCTGATAATACTGGGGATAAGTAGTAGTGCAGACATAGAAGAGGGAATTACTGATCATACTAGGGACAAATATCTGTGCAGACATAGAAGAGGGAATTAATGATCATACTAGGGACAAATAGCAGTGCAGACATAGAAGAGGGAATTACTGATCATACTAGTGACAAATAGCAGTGCAGACATAGAAGAGGGAATTACTGATCATACTAGGGACAAATAGCAGTGCAGACATAGAAGAGGGGATTACTGATCATACTAGGGACACATAGCTGTGCAGACATAGAAGAGGGGATTACTGACCCTATTAGGGACAAAAAGCAGTGAAGACACAGAAGAGGGAATTACTGATAATACTGGGCACTAAAAGCAAACCAGACATAGCAGAGGGAATTGCTGATAATACTGAGGATAAGTAGCAATGCAGACATAGAAGAGGGAATTACTGATCATACTAGGGACAAATAGCAGCGCAGACATAGAAGAGGGAATTACTGATCATACTGGGGCAAATAGCAGATCAGACACAGAAGACAGAATTACTGATCATACCAGGGACAAATAGCAGATCAGACACAGAAGACAGAATTACTGATCATACTAGGGACAAATGGAAGCACAAACATAGAAGAGGGAATTACTGATCATACCAGGGACAAATAGCAGGGCAGACACAGAAGAGGGAATTACTGATCATACCAGGGACAAATAGCAGGGCAGACAGAAGACAGAATTACTGATCATACTAGTGACAAATAGCAGCGCAGACATAGAAGAGGGAATTACTGTTCATACTGGGGCAAATAGCAGATCAGACACAGAAGACAGAATTACTGATCATACTAGGGACAAATGGAAGCACAAACATAGAAGAGGGAATTACTGATCATACCAGGGCCAAATAGCAGAGCAGACACAGAAGAGGGAATTACTGATCATACCAGGGCCAAATAGCAGAGCAGACACAGAAGAGGGAATTACTGATCATACCAGGGACAAATAGCAGAGCAGACACAGAAGATGGAATTACTGATCATACCTGGGACAAATAGCAGGGCAGACAGAAGAGGGAATTACTGATCATACTGGGGACAAAAAGCTGACAGAGAAGAGGGGGGTCACTGATGATATTGCAGAGGACCATATTATACCAGGGTTAGCATCTGAGAGAAGGGTGGGGGGGTATATCGGTCCCCAGCCGAAAGCCCTATAAAGGGAATTTTAGGACTATTATGTTACCAGTGTAGTAAATATGAAGGTAACAATTGGATATATAAAAATACAAGATTTTTTATTAATACATCATATTAAAAAGGGAACATATTTTCCCAAACATAGATACACTTCATGAAAACAATTCATTCACGCTCCATATTGCCCCACTTTTGGGGAGGGGAAACATTGGGGTATAGTGCCACAGATGTTGATGTTTTTAGATTCTCTACATGTTTCGCGGACTTGATTATCGCTTCCTCAGGAGAACATCTGTGGTAATTAATACATTAGAAGATAATGAATGTCAGGAAAAGTCTCTCAAGCTGGTGGCGCTGTGGCTCAAGGATCCATGACCTGCAGTTCCAGTGTCTACCAGCGGGTGTCAGTAAAAGGCTCACCTGCTGATGGCATTGTGGCTCCTGGGTCCATGGGCCGCAGTTCCAAGGTTCACCAGTGGGTGTCTCCCAGTAATCAGAAGCTCATGAGTCACTACCTGACGCTCGTTACAGGAAGGATATATAAACCCTGTCTACCATATGCTCAGTGCCTTGGTGTTTGTTCTCCATGTGCCTCTGAATCCTGAATCCTGAACCCTGAATCTGCTCCTGGACCCCTGTCTGCAGTCTGATCCTGTCCCACTGGCTTTGCCCCTCATCTGTTCCCTGTTCCTGCCTTGTCTTGCTCCCTGCTCCCTCTGAGTGATCTACCGTGCATGATCCTGGCGTGGCTATGTTTACGGTTTGGACATTTCCCTATACCTGTTTAAGCAGTTTTCACTATTTCTGTTGCTTTGGTTGTTTACACTGTTTATTATATTATATGTGCATTTGGATCACCATTTACTTATATTCTTAATAAATCACTTTATTCACTTTACGTTGTGTCTGGCATTATCTGTTGCAGTTCACACATTTCTGGTCACACCAGTTGCTGACATAACAGCAAGGCCAGTACTGACCAGAAGTGACTGCACAGAGAAGCCATCTTGGTTTTGGTAGCAACAGGCATCCGGAGGAGGTTGTTTATTTTTCTCTGCTGGTGACAGAGGATCATGATTATTGCCGCCAGACATTGAAGGAGTGGAATATTGATCAGCTTTTGGAATGTATACGTCTGGCTCATGTCCTATTTGATCAGGGCAGTATGTTGTTTGGTGATGTTCAGCCTTTAATTCAGGTGTGTGCAGAGTTGGCTTTGTCCAGTACTCCTAAGGGCAGTGATGATTTTTCCCCTCCCTCCAGCAAGGTTTAGGTAGAATCGCTGTTATAGTTATTAGAAGATGACCCAGATTATTTCTTTGAGCATTATTCAGCATGCTCTCAACAGGTGTTAATGGAGTGCATTAACGCAGTGCAGGCTCTTGTCAGACAGGCCGTATCTCCACCGAATTTTGTTCAACCTTTACTACAGGCACGGTCAGATATGTTGTATTCAGCCCCAGTCAGCTTGCACTAACCCATTCCTGCCACTAGAGACCTACCTGCTTAACCACTTCAGCCCCGGAAGGATTTGCTGCTTTAGGACCGGAGCCCTTTTTGCGATTCGGCACTGCGTTGCTTTAACTGACAATTGCGCGGCCGTGCGACGTTGTACCCAAACGAAATTTGCGTCCTTTTTTTCCCACAAACAGAGCTTTCTTTTGGTGGTATTTGATCACCTCTGCGTCATTTCTGATCGCCGCTATAAACAAAAGAAGAGCGACAATTTTGCAAAAAAAACCCAAATTTCTTACTTTTTGCTAAAATACAAATCCAAACAAAAAATATAAAAAAACATTTTTTTTCATCGGTTTTGGCCGATTTATATTCTTCCTCATATTTGCGATAAAAAAATCGCAATCGGCGTTTATTGATTGGTTTGCGCAAAAGTGGTCGCGTTTACAGATGATGAGAATTCATTTTTGGGTTTTTTTTTTTTTTTTTACTAGTAATGGCGGCGATCTGCGATTTTTTTGCGGTACTGCGATATTTCAGCGGACATGTCGGACTATTTTGACACTTTTTTGGGACCATTGGCATTCATACAGCGATCAGTGCTATAAAAATGCACTGATTACTGTGTAAATGTCATTGGCAGTGAAGGGGTTAACCTGCAGGGGGCGCTCTAAGGGTTAATTATGTTCCCTGGGCGTGTTCTAACTGTAGGGGGACTGCCCTAGCTGGGGAAGGGAAGTGGTCACAGCCTTCGTATACAGGAAGGCTGTGATTACAGCCCTTCCCCCTCACACAGAGCGGAGGTCCGTGTTTACTTACACGGACCTCCGCTCCTTCGCTCCGGGGGGGCCATCGCGGGTAGCCGGCGGCAATCGAAGCCGCCGCCCCCGCTCCCTGGCCCTCCCCGAACGCAGTGAGCGCGCGCGTGCCTCCAGCGGCGCGCGCGCGCTCACTAGGCTCATGAGCGCGGCCGCCGTCATATGACGGCGATTTGCGCTCACGAGCCACCTTGCCGCCGTCAATTGCCGATCGGCGGTCGGCAAGGGGTTAAAGTTCTCTCTCTCTTTCAAGTACAGCAACCACAGCCCAATATACTCAGCTACCAACCAAATATCAGTATCCCATTTCCACCTGCTGCACCTACCCTTCCTTTAACCCACCTACCTCTTCACTGCTTGCAACAATTCCACAAAAATCCCCCTATTTGGCCGCTCCCTCTTTTTTACCATACTCCAGCTATACTCTTCCATCAGCTGCACCCCCTACTTAAAGCCCTGCAGTCACTTACAGAACTCCAGGGGTGAAACCTAAGAAGAAACAGAAGTTTTTTGCAACCCGCACTATCCAGCCAGTATCCAATACTGCCTCCACACCGATCGCTCTGTCCCAGTCTGCCTCTACACCCACCGATCAGCTCCAGTCTGCCCCCACACCAGCCAATCTACTCCAGTCTGCCTCCACACCGGCCTTTCTGTTCCAGCCTGCCTCCACACCAGCCGATCTGTTCTGGTATGCCTCCATTCCAGCCAACCTACTCAAGCCTGCCTCAACACCAGCCAATTTGCTCCAGTCTGCCTCCACACAAGCCGATCTGTTCCAGTCTGCTTCTATACCAACCGATCTGTTCCAGTCTGCCTCCATACCAGCCAATCTGCTCCAATCTACCTTCATGATTGCCGATGGTTTGGCCTGCTTCTGACAGACCTAAACATGCTATCCAGCCTGCTGATTCTGGGCCTGCTGTCCAGCCTGCTGATCCTGTGCCCGCTGTCCAGCCTGCTGACCATGTGCCCGCTGTCCAGCCTGCTGATCCTGCGCCCGCTGTTCCGCCTGCTGATTCTGTGCCCACTTTCCAGCCTGCTGATCCTGCGCCCGCTTTCCAGCCTGCTGATCCTGCGCCTGCTATCCAGCCTGCTGATCCTGTGCCCGCTGTCCAGCCTGCTGATCCTGCGCCTGCTGTCCAGCCTGCTGATTCTGCGCCCGCTATCCAGCCTGCTCATCCTGTGCCCGCTGTCCAGCCTGCTGATTCTGTGCCCAATGTCCAGCCTGCTGATCCTGTGCCCATTGTCCATCCTGCTGATCCTGTGCCTGTTGTCCAGCCTGCTGATCCTGTGCCCGCTATCCAGTCTGATGATCCAGTGCCCACTGTCCAGTCTGATGATCTGGTGCCCGCTGTCCGGTCTGACAATCCAGAGCCTGCTGTCCAGTCTAATGATCTGGTGCCCGCTGTCCAGCCTGATGATCCAGTGGCTGCTGTCCAGTCTGATGATCTAGCGCCCGCTGTCCAGTCTGAAGATCCCGTGCCCCCTGTCCAGTCTGATGATCCGGTACCCGCTGTCCATTTTGATGATCCAGTGCCCACTGTCCAGTCTGATGATCCGATGCCCGCTGTCCAGTCTGATTATCCAGTGCCCGCTGTCCAGTTTGATGATCCCGTGCCTGCTGTCCAGTCTGATGATCCAGTGCCCGCTGTCCAGTCTGATGGTCCGGTGCCCGCTGTCCAGTCTGATGATCTGGTGCCCGCTGTCCAGTCTGCTGATCCAGTGCCCGCTGTCCAGTCTGATGATCCGGTGCCCGATGTCCAGTCTGATGATCCAGTGCCCACTGTCCAGTCTGATGATCCGATGCCCGCTGTCCAGTCTGATTATCCAGTGCCCGCTGTCCAGTCTGCTGATCCAGTGCCCGTTGTCCAGTCTGATGATCCGGTGCCTGCTGTCCAGTCTGATGATCCGGAGCCCGCTGTCCAGTCTGATGATCCGATGCCCGCTGCCCAATCTGTTAATCGGTGCCTGCTGTCCAGTCTGACTATCTGGTGCCCGCTGTCCAGTCTGATGATCTGGAGCCCGCTGTCCAGTCTGATGATCCGATGCCCGTTGTCCAGTCTGATGATCCAGTGGCTGCTGTCCAGTCTGATGATCCAGTGCCTGCTGTCCAGTCTGATGATCCGGTGCCCACTGTCCAGTCTGATGATCCAGTACCTGCTGTCCAGTCTGCTGATCCAGTGCCCACTGTCCAGTCTGATGATCCAATGCCCGCTGTCCAGTCTGATTATCCAGTGCCCACTGTCCAGTCTGATGATCCGATGCTCACTGTCCAGTCTGATGGTCCGGTGCTCGCCGTGCAGTCTGATGATCTGGTGCCCGCTGTCCATAGTGATGATCCAGAGCCCGCTGTCCAGTCTGATGTGCATCTGCCTGCTGCCCATCCTGATCAGTTGGATGGTTGTGTAAAGGCTGAGTGTCCACCTGTTAATGGGTCGGAAAGCTCTGAACCTTCATGTGCTTTATATGGGTTGTCTGCTTGGCCTAAGATTCGGTTGATGGTTGCCTCTGTAGAGTCCCTCTGGCAGTGTGTTGCTCTTATGGCGCCCGAGCCTGGTGGTCTAGACATAACATTGATGACTGATGGCTGCATTTTTCCTTCATGGCCCTGGTCGTAGTAAGCTCCTAGGGAATGGCGAAGTATGATCTGTGCCATGCCATGATCTGGGAGCAACTGCCACAGCTCCGGGTGTACTAGGGGACCCAGCTTGGGTAACCGGTGTCTCAGAGAGGCCTAATGGGTTTTTGATGTGTAAGTCCTGGGGACCAGACAAGCAATTCAGTCATGACAGGACACATCGGTGTCTGTATTCTAGTACTGTCACATGACCCCAGGACTAAATTTGAAGGTAACCCGTGTGACCCCAGCGTTGGGGTATCTACTGTTTTGAGGGACTCAAAGTGGCGAATGTGCTACATCCCAGGTATTTCGGCCAGCAGGATACCCAGCCAGTTGTCTGACCCAGGCAGTGGGGCACTCAGCCAGTTGCATGATCCAGGTGGGGGGACACGTTACCTTCCAATGGATCTTGGCAGTAGGGCATCTTGTTGGAACCCCAGGACTTCTTCAGTTTTCAAGGAATTCCTTCAGTTGACTCAGGTAGCAAAGGACTTTTTCTTATGGACTAGATCCGCTACAGCTGTTTGGAGTGTCCTGAGGCCGCTCCTTAGAGGAGGGGTAATGTCAGGAAAAGTCTCTCCAGCTGGTGGCGCTGTGGCTCAGGGATCCATGGGCTGCAGTTCCAGTGTCCACCAGCGGGTGTCAGTAAAGGGCTCACCTGCTGATGGCACTGTGGCTCCTGGGTCCATGGGCCGCAGTTCCAGGGTTCACCAGTGGGTGTCTCCCAGTAATCAGAGGCTCATGAGTCACCACCTGATGCTCGTTATAGGAAGGATATATAAACCCCGTCTACCATATGCTCAGTGCCTAGGTGTTTGTTCTCCATGTGCCTCTGTATCCTGAAACCTGAATCCTGAATCCAGAATCCTGAACCCTGAATCTGCTCCTGGACCCCTGTCTGCAGTCTGATCCTGTCCCACAGGCTTTGCCCATCATCTAAATATGTAAAAAACTACCGCGCTAGTGTATTACCTCAAATTATTTAATAGAAAATATATAGAAGAAAAACTGGTTGCTGCAGTAAATAGGATACCACCTAAACACAGACATAAACTAAAGAAAACTGCGCAGCCCAAAAATTGATTGAATAAGTGTAAAAAATATATGAGTGAATGGCGTGCAAATAACAACAATCTTAGAGTGCAGTCATTTACAACTGCAAAGTACACATGAACAGTACCAAAATGTAAAACATAAAGAATAATAAAATTAGAAATAAAACAAAGTCCAATGTGATTCCAGAGAATTTCCTTCACCAGTGAAATCCAATAAACAATTAGCAAACTGATGAGTGCCAAAGTAAAATTCAAAATAGTTCCATAAGATTGATAGAAGAACCTCCTTCACCAAATAGGTAAAAACACCAAACGTGGTATGAATTAGGTACTCTTACCAGAGTGCCATTGTTTACCCATCTCTAGGCAAACAATGTTCACAGGCAGATAGCCTCTGCGGGCTTTAAACGGGGAGAGTTGAACGGCACCTCCAATCCACTCCAATTAGATATTCATCTCCGTAATATATAAAACAAAAGCAGGATCCCAAATAGTGTAATAACATTTATTCCAAAGAAAATAGAAGCAAAGCCAAATGGCTACTTACATTTGAGCAGGGTAAAATGCATATATAGTAAAAGAATCTTTCGAAAATGCCGGCTAGTCTGCAAGCGCCCGTGCTTCCGGGTCACGGAGATGAATATCTAATTGGAGTGGATTGGAGGTGCCATTTAACTCTCCCTCTACCTAATGCCACCACATCCCCTATTTGGGTTGTATATTTATAATTTTTTATGTGATATGCCTGTCTTTCTGCAGATTCATTTTTTCTGCATCCGCCCCTGAAGAGTGGCCTTATTGCCATGAAACGCGTAGGGTTTACATTGATGCAACATGTTTACACCAAAGGACCATACCCTATGGTTTTTCTTTATATGGAGGATAATGTTTTAACATTGTTATGTACAAGTTTGTATTATGCTGACTATGCGTTTATTATACTCTATGTACTTATTGTCGCATGTTTCTGCTGTGTGTTTTAGACAATAAACACATTTATTTTACTTTACTTTGTTTTAACGTGCTGAGTCCCATCATACACACCTCATTTAAAGTCCCAAACCTCCTTTTATGTACCCGAATCAGGGATGGAGATGTATCTCAACATATATCTCATTCAAAGTCCAAAACTCTCTTGCTCTAGGTCATATTACAGGCAGAAGTAAAACTCAAAGTGCTAAGATAAAATGTGATACAAAAACATACTAATTGAGCATAGTACAACACAATTAATATATATAAACAAGAATAGTAACTACTCAATTGTGGATATGTAGTCCCACAAGGGGTTCCTGACCATTTTTCCAAGATGAAATATTTTGATGCAGGATAGTCAGACAGTCAAGGCTCGTCTAACTTACAAGATTATGTTGTAAGGGGGCCATAATAGACAACCATGAGTAAATAGGGAGCTGCGTCCCAGTTGGTGGCTCAGGCATCCAGAGGGTCTCATGCTGCAAAATAATTTTATTGCAATTACCTCCTCTAGGGTCTACAGGTATCACTTCAAGGGCAAGAAATTTAGCGTTACAGGCCAATATGATAGCCAATGGTAGTCAATTTGCCATTGGTGGAATAATATACATGATCCCCAATACGCTGCTGGAACTCTCTGATAGTTTTCCCCACATAAAATGCCTTGCAATCGCAAAGGCCTCTCCTCTCCCCTTTCCACCTCCCTTCCTTTCCTTCTCCCTTCCCTGATGGACCCCCATATTGGATAACTACTTATTATTATGATCATTATTATCCAATTCAGATTTTCCAATTCCACGCACACCCCCTTCAGCCGACCAGGAACACATTTCTGGTGCCCTGCCTTTGATGTGGGCAAAGCCATTGGTAAGTGAAACTCAATGTCAATACCTTTCTTTTGACCCCTTCCCCTTTCAACTTTTGATAATTTGTAAATTGAATCTGTTATTTATTATCTTCTAATGTATGCATGAAAAGTCGGTTACCATGGGGGCACTTGTGTGTGGTCCTGAGCCCATTGACACAGACAGCAGTACTTGGCCCCCACTCGCCCCCCCCCCTTCCTTGTCACTGGCTTTGATTGACAGCAGCGGGAGCCAATGGCTCCTGGTGCCCCAGCAAAGCCAAAGAGTGAGGGGAGATAAGAGCTGCAGACGTGCACAGCGCTGGATCGAATGAGGGCTCAGGTAAGTATAGGGGGGATGATGATGCCTAAACATTTTTTACCTTAATGCAAAGAATGCATTAAGGTAAAAATAGTTTAGGCTTTAGAACCACTTTAATTGTTTTCTTTATTTTCAATAATCCTGTAAATAACACACTTTCCGGTCAGCTCTCAGGAAGTAATAAGGACACTTAAATGGGAGTTCCACCCAAAAGTGGAACTTCTGCTTTAAAAGAAGGTGACCTCCTGACATGACACAGTTGGCATGTCATTTTTTTTTAGGGGGGCGGGGACCTTGTTTTCACAGGGTCCCAGGTCCACTTCCTCTCCTAGCGCTGCAGAGGTGGAAGGAAGTTTCCTTTCCCCCCCTCCCTCTCGGCAATCTTCTGGTACGCGTCACAGGTCACAGAAGACACGTCCGCCATTCACAAGTGTGCGCCCGGCTTTGAAGCCAAAGCCGTGTGCCCACACTTGTGATACCGGTGCCGCCAAGGGGAGGGGGAGAAGAGCGAGCCCTCGGGCGACCGCATCGCTGGAGCGAGGGACAGGTGAGTGTCCGATTGTTAAAAGTCAGCAGCTACACTTTTTGTAGCTGCTGACTTTTAACTGGGCGGAACTCCGCTTTAATTTCTGGCAAGATCAACAGGTGTTTTTCGTACTTGCTGAAATGGTTCACAGCCTGAAAAAAGAAAACCAATACAACTACTACATCTAAGGGCTGATAAGTTGCAATATACAGTATCTTACGTGTTTGTTCTTGAATTAGCTATCCTTTAAGAAATGCTTTTTTCTATCATGGGTGGACTTTAAAATATACATGTCCTGAGAGGACTAGGGATAGGGCCGGCCCTACCATGGGTCCCAGTGGGTCCATTGGACCCAGGCAGCATTTTGAGAGGGGCAGCAAATTAAATTACAGCCACCTCTCCTTCTCTTCTATTCATGCAGCAAATTGACAACCAAGTTTTTTTTTCCAGCAGTTTTGTGTGTCATGATGACAACTGCCCCCCCCAGGCTGCGCCGCCTGCCTCTATACTACCCTAGCCTGCCCCTATACTGCCATTGCCTGTCTATATACTGCCCTAGCCTGTCTATATACTACCCAGCCTGTCTATATACTACCCCAGCCTGTCTATATACTACCCCAGCCTGCACCTATACTACCCTAGCCTGTCTATATACTGCCCTAGCCTGTCTATATACTGCCCCAGCCTGCCCCTATACTGCCCTAGCCTGTCCAGATAATACCCTAGCCTGCCCCTATACTACTCTAGCCTGTCTATACACTGCCCTAGCTGGCCCCTATACTACCCTAGTCTGTCTATATACTGCCCTAGCCCACCCCTTGGAATTGAACATAATGGTATGTCATATAATTTTGCATATAGACAAGGTGCTGTTGCATGTAAATCTGACTTCCTGATAAATGCAATTTTAGTTTTAGCAATTCATTCTTGGACCCAGGCAGCTCAATGTCTTGGGCCAGCCCTGACTAGGCAGGCTGCCATTGCTGACCTTCTCAAAGTGTTATTTACTTGGCTGTTAATGCTGATCCACTGGCTTCAATACTTTAGAGTACTGGCTTGGAACATCGTCATTTTTAGATTTGTTTGTCCATTGCCCTTATACATAAAGGCAAAAATATATGGCAAATGCATAGCTTAAATAGCCCTTAAAGTGAGTTAGCGATATAGTAATATAGTAATACTGTCCAGAAAACTCTGCAACTGTGCTTAAATCAGCACATTTACTCATATATTCTAAAGCAGTCTTTCTCAACCATGGTTCCTCCAGAGGTAACTAGGGGTTCCTTGATCAAAGAGTCATTTCTGTCTCTCAGTAACCACGGACATAAATGATCTTTTTAGCTGTCTGTAAAGGAAGCAGTGTTTCCACAGATAAGCAATGTAAGGGGGTCCTTCTCCCACTGATCACCTACACCATGGGGGGGCACTACCATTTTCATTGTATGAGTTTCTTTCCTAGCCAGTTTTAATATTAGTTTCATTTTATGATTCTTGTTAAAAATTATTTTGTCTTCTAGAGCAGAGGGCATTAAAAAAATGACAATCGCAAAACATTATAAATATGACTCCCGTGGTATTGCAGTTGGCTGAAAATTTAGTGGTGAAGACTTCCCTATTGGGTAGATGGTATGTGGTTGTGTCCAGAATCCATGGGCAGCAGGGACACCCACCACACGGCGATGTACCCCATCGCCCATGGCTGGACCGAGCCACCTTTTGGTAATGATTAGACGTCAGCCGATCGCGCAGTTCAGGGGATTGTTTAACATGTTTCCTAAGTACATGATGGTCAGTAAGGAGATGTCAGTGCTTAGATAAGATCCCCCTTAACTGGTCATGGTGGGCCGAGTACGGGGTAATTATCGTGACTGTATCAGAGTGTCGAGGTTTGGGGGAATCATACAATAGCAAAGTCCTTGTACATGCCAATGTTCTGTTAAAGGCCTTCCTGAGGTTGGTTTGTGAATAACCCCTCTGTAATAGCCGCTCTCGTAAGAGGCTGGCCTGCATGAAGAAATCCTCATCTCTTGCACACTTCCTTCGGAGTCCTTCCCCCCCCCCCTCCTTTGGTCCCTTTCCCCATTCCCTTCCCCCTACCTTTTTTCCCCCTTTCCCCTTCCCTTCCTCCATTCCTTTCCTTCCCACCCCCTCCCCTTCTTTTTCCCTCCCCCTTTTTTCCCTCCCTCCCCCCTTTTTTTCCTTATTCCCCCTTCCTCCCTCTTCCTTCCCCCCTTCCCCCCCTTTTTCTTCCCCCCATCCCCCCTTCTTCCCTCCCTTCTCTCCCTCCTTTATTACCCCACCTCTCTTTCTCCCCTCCCTGGGTTTTGTTTCCTCTCCCCCCTCCCCCCTCCCCCCTCCCCCCTTTTCCCTCCCTTTTCCCCTCTTTCAATCTTTCATTTCCCCCTTTTCCCCCTCCTCTCCTCTCCCCTTTCCACCTCCCTTCCTTTCCTCCTCCCTTCCCTGATGGACCCCCATATTGGATACCTACTTATTATTATGTTATATGGGTTGGGTGATGCGACGGCATACTTATATATCAGCACCTCATCCCTTGTTGGTCATTTATGAACAAGGGGGGGGAAAGGGGAAGGGAAAGGGAATTGTAGAATCATGGGGACATAGGAATTATAACGGTGCCTGTGATTCAATTCACAACTATTGTTTCCATAAAAATTTGATGTTTTATTGATACATGTTAAAAAAGGTATGTATGATACAATGATACAATACCACTTCCATGCAATATAAACTGCATTTAAAATAATGGCATATAGTACATGATCACTGATGGCAACATTGCATGATGGTCCAAATCCTATATGTTTCGCCAATATGCGGCTTCATCAGGGATTTCTAACGGGCCACCAAAAGGTACTTAATGCTATATTCCAGAAACAAAATTAAATAGAAAATCATTATACAATTCATACATGACTGAGCTGAAATATTATATAACAGAGTATTGCACTTTTGTAAAAGCGTTCACCTCTTGCAACTTGGCTCACCCACCACGGTCACATGTGCATCAAACCTCAAACCACCGCGCATGTCACACCAGGGAAGGGGGGCGCTGCATGTCCACAAACAGCTCCCACACTGCTGGCTAAGTGTCACTAATGCTGAGCAAATAAAATATATTGTTTATAATAGGTGAGTACAGACAAGGAATATACAATACCCACATAAATGGTACTTAATTAAGATGTTACAGGGAGGAGAAAAGATCAAATTAATCTCCTCCTGTATAGGCAGCTGTTAGCTGCCAAAACCAACTAACACTTACTAATACATATGATGCATATAGGTCCAACATAGAAGGCGCTTGTAAAGGCCTCACCACTTAGATGGAATAGTGATAGCAACTACGACAAGCTAGAAAAGAGGCAAAGCAAAGTAGTAAAGAACGGCTGCAGTATATTTTTGATGAAGCACATAATTCATAGTGAGGCAAAGCATATCCATGCATATATTTAGAAAGATTGAAAATGGACATTAACTCTATAGAACAATAGAAAAATTGAAAATGGACATTAACTGTATAGGCCAATAGCCTCAGCTCCTCATCATGTGACAGGGCACAAAAAGCCCACTAGAGAGGCAGTGCACTTAATCACAAACATTGAACAAGTGGCTGAACAGCCACTCAGCAAAAACAGATGATCATTATTATCCAATTCAGATTTTCCAATTCCACGCACACCCCCTCCCGCCGACCAGGAACAAATTTTTGGTGCCCTGCCTTTGATGTGGGCAAGGCCATTGGTAAGTGAAACTCAATGTCAATACCTTACTTTTGACCCCTCCCCCTTTCAACTTTTTATAATTTGTAAATTGAATCTGTTATTTATTATCTTCTAATGTATTAATTGCCACAGATATTCTCCTGAGGAAGCGGTAATCAAGTCCACGAAACATGTAGAGAATCTAAAAACATTGGCATCTGTGACACTCTACCCCAATGTTTCCCTTCCCCAAATGGGGGGCAATATGGAGTGTGAATGAATTGTTCCCTTTTTAATATGATGTATTAATAAAAAGTCTTGTATTTTTATATATCCAATTGTTACCTTCATATTTACTACACTGGTAACGCAATAGTCCTAAAATTCCCTTTATGGGGAATGCCATACCCCCACCCTTCTCTCATCGCTTAACACGTGGATGAGATACCCTATCATTTTATAACTCTTGAGGCATTTAATTCTAGGGTTAGCACCTGAAAGGTTAAAATAAAGAGCATAGATGTAAAATTGGGAACAGCGACTATGTCCACGCAGCTGCTGCGTCCCATTTCACATACTGTAAATGGGACTGTGTGCATGGGAATGCACAGAACACATGTGCATCCCTTTGTGGGCAAGCATGGTCCTCCCAAATGTGTATGCTTAATTATGTGCATGTGAAAGAGGCCTTATTTTTCTTTAGAAATTAGAATCAGCCTAAGAAGAAAAGAGCCTGTTCCCTGCTAGCATGGAGCAAAGAACAGTCCTTTCTATCTGTGTGGAAGCAGTGGTCTTTCTGCAGAGGTCTGACACACCCCTGGCCGAGTCAGAGCTGGAGTTCTCTGACCAGCTGAAAGCAAGAACTTTTAGAAAGTTCAGTTGGACCTTAAGGTTTGGATAGAGTTGGAAAGGGCGAACACCACTGTCAGTTTTCACTGCTCTCTATGGCCCCTTTGGGAAAGATTGTCACAGAACAGAACACTGGGGAAAATCCAACTCTTGAGCAAGGACACAGACAACAATAAAAACACAGTTGGTGTGTTGCCACACGTAATCAATCTGTTAACTTTTTTGTGCTCCTGGTATGTTCCTCTGTTTGCCATTATTATTTTGTTTCTAGCACACAGTACATAACTGTCTGCCGTACTCTGCTGTACAGTTAGATTCACTTTCCACTGCAGAGACAGCACATAGGAAAATGAAATTGTCTTCTTACAAAAAGACTGGAAAGACTTGATCAAGTAAAACTTTGTTTTTATTGCTGTCTGTGATCCAGTTAGGGAGAGTTATCCTGTTCCCCAATGTCACCTGGAAACAAAAGTGAAGGTAAATCCAAAAGTTCTGAACACCAGAACAGTGTAGCGCCTACCCACGCAAGAGCAGCTTGATATGATGGGTTCTCTGTTCTGCCACGACTGTTTGAGCTGCTTGATCCCCACTGACATACCTGGTTATACGTTGAAGGCCACTCACACCTGCATATATTAAAGTGGTTGTATACCCTCCAAAGGGATTTTTACCTACAGGTAGGTCTATAATAAGGATTACCTGTAGGTAAAAATGAATATCTCCTAAACCTGTATAGTTTAGGAGATATTCCCCCTGCAAACAGCCGCCGACATCATGGCGCATGCACCGTGATGTCCAGGCGAAGGCCCGGCACATAGTAACGGACCTTGCCGGAAAGACGGGCTCCTGCGCACATGCACGGAGTGATGTCTCACGGCTCCGGCCAGTCACAGCCCCAGAGCCATGTACCTGGAAGCAAGATCTGAGGGAAGATGTCCGCTCCCTCAGAGGGGACCGAGCAGCCCTGACGGATCTTCATTCTAAGGTGAGTATTTCATAATGACCTAGTATGCAGTGCATACTAGCTCATTATGCTTTTGTCTTGCAAGTTTTGTTCTTTTTTTTTTTTTTTTCGTTGCCTGGGTATACAACCGCTTTAAGCATTAGTGTGCTACCACTATAATAATACACATAAAATAGGCCATAAGCAACTTGATAATAAATTAGTTAGGTGTATTATGGCAAGGCATGTTAAACATGCAACTAAACACTTTAAAGATGCTGTACCAGATAAGGTAAACACTGGCCTATAATATGTCAATTATCTATACTGCAACAATGCTAACCAAATTTTAACTGGTATAAATGTTGAGAAATATCATGCTATCATCTAGTATAACATAGTGTCTTTTAGTGCACTGTGTGTACAGCTATTCAGTGGGTGGGTGTTCCTGACAAAGGGGTACTTCAGGAGGTGGCTACAAGGTATCTGGCACCTAATTGTGAGTATTAGCCATCTATCGTTGGGGCCCGTCTGTAAAGTGGTGCATAAGAAGCTGTCCATTTAAGAATGCACAATTGATGGCTCATGGGCTGCTAAGTAAGAAGCAGACTCTATAGGCATTAACTATGGGCAATAAGGGATCAGCTATGGTAGTTGCACTCACCACTCTTGGTATGTAAAGGATCTGATCCAATATGCTTCGGGATCAGTTGTTCCAGGAGGCTCAATCCTCACAATCAGATCCTCACTATCAGGTCCTTATGATTAGTCTCCAATTGGTTCCATTCTGCCGTAGGCACACGTGTGGCAACAGGTCTTTCCATCTCCAATCCCAGCTCAGCAAGCGACCTGGTTCTCTGGACACACAGAATGCCAAAAAGGGTACCCTGGACTCCACACAAACGCTCTGTTCTTCGGTGTGGTGCACAGACCCCAGCAATAGGTCTGTGCTTGCTCTCTGGCTCCCCGCACTAGACTGTCCAGGCCTTCAGTGAATTTCCCTGGAAAAGTCCTGTGCTCTCCTCCTGTGTGTGCAAGGAATCTGGATAATGGAGTCCACAGCTCCATTAGCCCCCTTGTACAGCACTCCTTTTAGGACTACATGTCCCAGTGTCCTTTGTGGTAATTTCAAGTCCCCTCTGGCGCTGATTGGCTGAGAGCTACTGCTTCCACGAGGGAGTGGGGGGAAGAAGCAGGAGTGAATGGGGGAGAACACACAGCCAGGTTTGTTCATACAGCAGCAAAGCAGGGAAGTGAGAGACAAGAACTGGCTTAAGGTCACACAGCCTAGCACTCCTCTCAGCCATTGGGGGGTTGTCGGCAGAAGATTCACATATCCTGTCACTTCCTGTTTAGCCTACAGGACAGAATGACAAACAAGAAAAAAACTGGCATCGTTTTAACCCTCCCAACTCTATCCAGAATAAAAAAAAAAAAAACAGTTTGGATTTAGATATGCTTTAACCGCTTCCTGTCCAGTGACGTACCCGGCTGTCTCGTAATAGCAATCAGAGTGGTTAACCACCAGCTTGATTGCTATTATAAGCAGCAGGAGGGGACGTCTCCCCCCCTCAGCCACCTTCCATGCCTCTATCAAGCTCTCCTGTCCCACTGGGAGACCCGAGTGACCAGGACAGCCATGCAAAGCCGGGATCCGCTTTGATCAGCTGTTCCTAATAGTAACCCTGAAGCGTTGGCCTGACATCACTTCCGGAAACCATCGGCAACATTTTTTTGAAAATTGAAAGCATTCAGAAACACTGATCTTGGTGTTTTGAATGCTTTTAAGTGCATTTGGGGTCTTTTAGATCCCAGATCTATGCATAAAGAGGACCTGACATGCCTATTGCTGTCTCAAGGATTTTTACATTCCTTGTGACAGCAATAAAAGTGAAAAAAATTAAAGCAATAGTTAAAAAAAAAAAAAAAAAGAATTCATAGTTAAAAAAAAATCTAATTTAAAGTTCCCCCATCCTCCTGTGCTTGTGCACAAAGGTGAACGTGTGCTTTGGTCCAGCAAGCGCAGAAACAGCGATTGTCTCACACATGTGAGGCATCACAGCAATTGTTAGATCATGGGCAGTGATTTTAGCAGCAGACCAACCTCCTCTGTAAATCTAAAGTGGTAACCTGTAAAGGCTTTTAAAGTGTTGCCTATGGATAGTAAGACTTACGTTGTTTGTTGCCGTTGCACTTGAACGGGCGTGCGCAATTTTAAAGCGTGTTTGGTATCTACTTGGATTAACTTTCTTTTATATTAACAAAACATTTGGGTTATGTACTTTTTTTTTTTGCATTAATATTCAAAAAAAGTGTATTCTTTCCCATAAAATTCAATTTGAAAGACCGTTGCGCAAATGCCGTGTGACATAGAAAATTGCAAAAAATTTCTAGCAAAAAATACTGATTGTTACATGTGAACAAAAAGTGCCAGGAAGGGCCTGGACTGGAAGTAGTTATATTTTAACAGTAAGCTGTTTTTTCCCACTGGGGTCTGTGGAACATGTGACCATACCTATTCCCTCTCCCCTTCACTATTATTACAGTGCTTGTCTCGGACTGTATGCACCCCTGTTATTGAAGCAATTATTATCGTACTACAAAATTACCTTCTGCTATATAGTCTACTTCCTCCTTCTAATCTTTTCTAATTAATGATTTTAGTAGTGGTGTCAGTAGACATAATTGTGGCTTCATTTTTTATTTGCATCTTAATTTTTTGAGAACAATTTTTAAATGCTTTTTCCTGTGTGTAACGGCACGTAAAGTAGACCATGTACCTTGAGGCAATAATTTATTCCATTAAAATTCAGTTTCACTTGGCACCAATGATGCTCTTAATATTTTATGCCTTTTGGAGCAAAAAAAGCGTAGAGATGAGAAAGTGGAACACCAATGAGATCTGAAAATAATAATTTATAAATAAAATGTACCTGCAGAGAGATGAGAACGAATTCATGGTTCAGGTGGATCCGACAAATTAGAAGGGCACAGGTAACACAGGAGGAGATTAGCTCATTTGCATGTTAGCAACCCATGCAGGTTTTAAAAAAACCTTGTTGCCTCCTAAAAACAAAAAAATAGAATTCTGCATCGGACACACTTCCGGTATGTCAGATTCCTGGTCCACCACTATGTGTCTTGTTGTGATGTATCATCCGGCAGATAGAGCCACAGTGCGCAGTGGAGTACTAAGCATCAGACAGACAAGTGAGTCAGATGCTGATTTTTTTTGGACAGCATAGCTCTTCAAGATATCAAAGATCCAAAGCATGGGTGGCAGGACAGTAAGGTATTAAGAACCTTTATTTTGCAGGGACTACTTTTAGGAGGCAACAGAATCACTTTAAGGCCTATTAGACATGCACAATTCATTCACTAGGAGAGCAAAGACATCACTTACCTGTATATGTGTTGTAGCTCCTTTGCTGCCTGGATCACCAAGGCATTGCTACCTTAACACACGTATGGTAGGGAAAAAATGTGTAGTGGAATTTACTGTAAAGAGCAGGCACTCCCAGGTACCTGCATGCCACCCCTATTTTCCTGTTTAGTGTTGCAGGACCCTGGCCCTGTAGAAGTGTAGAGACATTGTGCAGGTATCTGGAAGTACCATTAATTTACAGGAAGTGTATCTAAATCCAAAACCAAAAAGAAATAAATACATAAAAATAATATTGTCACTTACCAGTCCCTAGATGGGATGGCTTCATTTAAAGTGATTGTAAAGGTAAACATTAAAAAAAAAAACAAAAAAAAAAAATGTCTATAATTACCTGCTCTGTGCAATGGAATTGCACAGAGCGGCCCGAACCTTCTCTTTTCAGGTCCCCTGCCAGTGCTCCTGGCCCCTCCTCTCTGTCCAGTGCCCGCATGAGAAGTCGGTTACCAAGGGGGCACTTGTGCATGGTCCTGAGCCCATTGACACAGACAGCGGTACTTGGCCCCCACTCGCCCCCCCCCTTCCTTGTCACTTGCTTTAATTGACAGCAGCGGGAGCCAATGGCTCCTGGTGCCCCAGCAAAGCCAATGAGTGAGGGGAGACAAGAGCTGCAGACATGCACAGCACTGGATCAAATGAGGGCTCAGGTAAGTATAGGGGGGATGATGATGTCTAAACATTTTTTACCTTAATGCAAAGAATGCATTAAGGTAAAAATAGTTTAGGCTTTAGAACCACTTTAATTGTTTTCTTTATTTCCAATAATCCTGTAAATAACACACTTTCCGGTCAGCTCTCAGGAAGTAACAAGGACACTTAAAGGGGAGTTCCACCCAAAAGTGGAACTTTTGCTTTAAAGGAAGGTGACCTCCTGACATGACACAGTTGGCATGTCATTTATTTTTGGGGGGGGGGGTTTCGTTTTC